>JAOCZM010000272.1:600000-1050000 GCA_026122235.1 Vinca minor
TTAACAATAATCAGTGGTGACATACGTGTTCGTCGATTTTAAATCATAAATCTAAGGAATTAATGAGGTTATTGGTTAGAATATTTGTAGTCATTTTGTATTGTAAATTTCATTTTATTTCTACTACAAACGAAATGTTTTCTTCTAATGGAATCTTATTATATTTACTTTGAAATATATATTTTTTATCTAACATAAATAGAGCAACTAATTCAAACCAACCCGAATACATGGATTTGAGATTATAAATAGTTTGGATTATTTTTAAAATTTTCAAAGCGAATTTTTCTATTTGATTTGAAAAATAGATAAAATTGAATCAAATCGAACCATAAATACCCCTAATCAGAATTATTCAAAATATAAAGATTTAGATTAAAAAAAAACTCATAAAAGAAACACAATTGATAAGCGTAGTTCATTTTTAGTTAGTACAATTGAAATCTTACTATTTGTATTTGAAATATTTTATAAATACTCATACGTTTTTTTTGTTGTCATGTGCAGTCATATTTACTCTCCTCTTGTGCAATCTACTCTCTAGGGTTAATCCCTACATAAAGAATCGGATATTCTAAATTCTAAAATTGTAAATGGGACATTCAATTATGAGCATAGTGCATTTTTTAGTAAGTAAAGTTGATTTTTTACTATTTTGTCCTTGAAACATTTTATAAATGATTTTACATCATTTTCATTCATATTCTCATTCAATCGGAAAACTTTATCTTGAAACTAAATAGTACGAGTTGATGGAGAGTTCGACCAATCCAAATGGTGTTGACGTAGCGTGTTTTTTAATTTTTGCTACAATCAATCGTTAATTTGAAACTGAGCTTCTTTTCCTATTATTGTTCAAGATTGCGAAGAAAATTGTGAGGAATTTTATTAAGTATTTATTTTATTTTTACTAATATTAGTGGTTTTTACCCAGTCCTGGAGTGTGAGCTTTTGTTTGTTATCATAATTTTATAAATCAATGTATAACTTTTATTTTCTTATATTTTCAGACCATCCTTTATTTTTATGGTGTCTATTTTTTTTAATTACTAGATAATTTATTATTACACCAACTTTGATCGCTGCGAAATGGACTTTTGTTAGAATTATTACTTGTGTTTAAAATATATTGAAATCTTTTGTATATTTAATTTTATTAGAATTCTAATAACTCCTTTATTGGTGTTAGACATGTTATTGGTAACAACTTCTTTATTAGTATAGGACTCATATATTATATACATATAATTGTATAATTGTTTCAAAGTAATTAATTCAATACACTATATTTTTCATTCAAATCTCGCAGTCTCCGGTGCAGCACATCAAAATTGCTTTCCCACCGGTGGTCAATTTTCGGGCAAATTGGCACCCACGAATCACGATAGACATTGTTTGGGTCAAATCCAGATCCATGACTTTGCTTTTTGCAATTCGCATAATTTATAAAAGAAAAATCCATCATCGACGCTGGTCATCATCTTCACAGCTAGGGGTGTGCAAATTCGGAAAAACTGATTTATCGACTGAATTCGATTTGACTTTGGTAAATCAAATTCGGTAATTCGGACCAATTTGATAATTCAGATAATATTGAATTCGAAAAATTCAAAATTTGTTCGAATACAGTAATCTTTTTTATAGAATTCGGCATTACCGATTTCGAATTGAAATTGGTCAAATAGGTCGGTATTACCAAATTCAGATTCAGATTCGTATGAAAAAATATTATTTAATTATAATATATATTTATAACTTTTTAAAGCATATATTTATGAGACCAACACTTTAAATTTCTCCTTATCTCCATAAGTTTCTCCGCTGTGTTTGAAGATATTTTCCCAAAATTTCTCCTTATCTCCAAAAATTTCGTATTCCCCTATCTACATTGTTAGACATTTTTCTACCAGCTATAAGTTATGTTTCTTACAGCGGTTAGTTATGTTTCTTACAGTTGTAAGAAAAACATCTTAACAGCGGTAAGAAACATACATGTCACACCCCGTAACCAGGAATGATGACATGGCAGTGTCTCATTGGTAAATGAGACACCAAAGCCACGTAACAGGTTTATTATTAAAGGGAAATTCAATTTTAAACCATAAGTTTAAACCATAAGTCAAAGTGTGCTAGCGGAATAAAAAAAATGGAAAATAAGTTATTACATCCAAATATGTTTCATGGTTCAAAAGGAAATAACATAAAACAGTAAAAAATTCATGTCTACGCCGGTTATCCATTACTCGTCATAAGCCCATCTCATGTCTCTTCCTCATAGTACGGTTACTCTTCATAGTCACCTGCAAAAATTAGCGAATGGATTGAGATTCGGTGCTCAATATGATTCACATAATCCCTGTACAAAATAACATACAATACAGACAAGACACGAATAGTTTTCTCATTCCCGACACGTCCTCAAGGAAATGACAAGGTTAGACAGTATGCACAGTGCAAAAGAACTTAAAATATGCCTCGGAACAGTATACATAATACAGGAGTTAGAGTACATGAAGTGCAGGACAGAAAGAAGTTGAAAACAGTTCAACTCAGGTCAAGTCGCGGACGAAAGCCACAGACGAAACAATCGTCCGCAGAGCAGTGCCAGAAGATGCGGACTAATGGTATCGTCCGCAGGTCCTTCTGCAGATATCGTCCGCGGTTCAGATGCTCCCAGTACTTGTGCGGACGAATGCTTCGTCCGCGGGCTGCATAAACTCAATTTACTTGTACAAATTTGTACATAAAAAATCCTTTTCTGCACCAACTTTTCCCAAACTTGAAAATCATGTTTTTGACCCCAAAACCAAGTTACAAATACAGCTAAAATGAAGATAAACACATAAACAACAAATTATCCAATCAACCATCCTCTTCATATCACACACAATACTTCGAAACTATAAGAGGACCAACTCTACTCGCATTCATACAGAAATTTAGAGGTTGTGACACTTATGAGAATGGTTAACGCTAAATTACACACACACACACACACACACACACACACACACACACTTCCCACCTCACGAGCTCAAGTACCTATTCAAGACATAAACAACAATAACTATAACAGCCCCAACTTTGACCAAGTTCGAAAGGTTCAAGTACTTCCGACGCAAGTTCAAGCTTTTATGGATTCATCATACGTTGCATCCTCGCCCATTTTCATGGACTCCACAACACTGTTATTGTCCCGATGAAAACCTCATCAGGTTAAGGCCCACAAGACGCTGGGAATCTGCATGTTCCAACAGGACTCCTCGAAATCTTACGTATCGGCGTGACCCTCGGAATCCGCATGTTTTCACATGACTCTTGGCCACCGCCTGACCCCAGGTATCTGCATGTTCTCGCAGGATCTCCTAGGCGTCAATAGTCGCAGTAAGCTCGCATCCACATTCGTGGTTTATAAGGGCATGGGATCACACGGAATATTTTCAGATCACGCATTACTTAATGAATTACGAATGAATCTTGTCATCTAAACCATCCTAAGTACGAGCTCATGAAAGGGCGACGACTCGGTCGACCAAACCAATTAGGACTGACGACTCAATCAAGTATGACCCAATTAAGTAACTCGATATGAAATGCGATGCAAACGAAACACACAAGCAAAAGTAAAGCAACAACCAGTTCATACTTCAATTCCCTAATTCACAAGTTCACAATAATCACGAATTCCAATTATAGTTCCAATAGATAAATTACAAGAACTAAACAGTTTATGCTTCAATATTCCAAGATTTAAGACATAAGAACATTACCCAACATCTATATACAAAAAGGGCACGATCTATATCTCTAATTAAGCAAGTAAAGTGAAATCACCAAATAAAAGTAGTGCAGAAATTTCCAAAACAACCCCTTTTTCTCCCGGTGAATATTATCCTAACCCGAACTCGAATTGGATATCCGTTTCTGCTACCTCGAAGTTCGTCTTGCTGCGATCGATTTTGATATAAAGTTCACTCAAATCCGACAAGGATTTCTCACTCAATTCTTGCCTCAAAGTTTCAGATTATCTCTCTTTTCTTTCTCAATTGTAACCTCCTAAGAGTGCAGGATTTTCTTTCCATAACTCCCTCCACATTCAATTTTATTAATGTTTTAAGTCCCTCACATATCACACAATGTGCACTCAAGTCCTCACACAACCCAAAACATCAATTAAGTCTATATAACACATAAACATGTTAAGTGACACATCCAACTAATAATTAAATCATGCTAAACATTTATATAAGCTATAAATCATGCTATGACGTAATTAAAACACATAATCACATAAGAAAAAAGTTCCGGGGTATTACAATACCGCTGTAAGACACATAACTAATAGCTATAAAAAAAACATAACTAACACTGGAAAGAAATATAAGTAACAGCTGTAAGAAACAGAACTAATATAGAGATAAAAAGATCTAAAAATGACTTTATAACATAAATACGGGTTTAAAGCAGAATCAATGTAAAATAGATTACTCAAAGTAACTATTATTGAATATACTTAATGTGATGAAATTAAGATCTCTGTTTCTCTTTCGCTTATGTTATGCGTCAATTTAATTTGGAGATGAAATTTCTATAAGATCTTCAATATGGATCTCCTGATTTGAAAGCAATTCTTTAAATAAACATGGTGCACTCGAACTCTCTATTAGAGATTTATGCATGGTTGAAAAAACATAAATCTTGGAAAAAATCAGAACATTTGTTATGAAATTTAGGAGAATCTTCAAATATGGGGCTTGAAAACAGGGATAATGCACAAGCAACATTATCATGCTACTGATTTTTTGGTAATAGCCCGAAACTAATGGAAGAAAATCGCGATTATGAGGAGAATAATCTTTTAAAAAATGGTAAACTGATTTTGAGCGGGAAAGGGTAATTAATAGGGCAGCGGATTGGGTGTGATGATTTGTGATGCGGAACCGAGGTACAAATACCAAGGTTCGGCTTAAAGGCCCGATCTATCTCTATCTCTAACAGTTTATGGGGGAATATAATCAACAATCCTCCTGTAAGGTTGATTACCAATGGGGGCTGAAACACCACAATAAGTATAAACCAAACTTGAATTAATTGTACATAGAGCATCAAACACAAAGTAACTAGGGAATAACCTTAAAATATCATATCAAGTCTAAACAATAACTTGGTTGAAATCTCTCTTAAATAGAGTGGAATTTCGTAACATGAAGAGTCCACTTTAGGTAAGACTCTTGAATCCTAAATTAAGTAAACTACCTAAAACAAAACATTACCTAACATCAAGGACAATATGTCATATTATTTAGATAGCTTATTTCGGCCAACATGGCTAATTAAAATAAACAATAAAGCTGAAAATATAATTAAAGTCTTTAATAGACTTTAATTTACAAGTTTCCTAAAATGCCCCTTCAACCGTTTTCCTTCCAATTATGTATCTTTCCTTCAAATGATATTCAATGGTTTTGATCCTTGTGTCTAGCTTTCTTTGAAGGTTTCTTTACCTCTTGAACCTTTAGATTAGAGACTTTAAACACTTGTAACAAAGGCTTGACTTTGAAGCTCGTATTTGGGATGTATGAGTTAAGGATGAGGTCATTTATCCAAATGACATCTCTAAGCTTCATGGCTGGTACCGTATCAATTGGTTTAAAAAGCAAAAGGAAACATAGTCATCGGGTTAAAAGGGAGTTGATCCAATGCATAGTAGAGTGTTTAGCAGGTGCTGAAAAATCACCCGTTCAACACCATAGCCAAATTGACATTTACAGAACGTTTGGTACGCTGGAATGAAATGACGATTCCTACTTCTCTTTCCATTCCAGTGTTTGGTTTGAAAATTTTAAGTTAGAAAGGCTATTCCACTAGAATGATGATTCCAGGTAAAAGTGGGAAAGATCATTCCACACTAAAACCTATGGAATGACCTTTACAAGAGAAGTTGGAATCATCAATAAATGATAACTGTCATTTATACCCTTTTTTAATTAATTATTACGTTCATTTTACATATAAATGTATTCATACTTAGTCATAAATTAAAATATTTCACTTAGTATAATTTTTATAAATTATAATTTTATAAATTTTATTTTTGTTGGTAGTAGTTTTTAATCTATTTTTAATTCAAAAGTAAAGATATTTTTATGATTATGTTGACATTTTAATAAAAATTATTTTTCAACAATTTTTATATATTTGATATATAATATCTATCTATGATATTCTAGTAAGATTTCGTAAAGTATATTTAATTAAGTTTTATCGTTAGTATATACTATAAAGCGCATTTATCCTCGTGCTGTTAGCTGCCGCAAGAAGAAGTGTGGACACACCAACCAGGTAAATAGATGCACACATTTTTCTTCTCTGCTATACAAAAGTTTGATGCTTTATCTTGACTAATAAATTTTCAATGGATTTTTGCAGTTTTTTTTTTTTTTTTTTGTTTTTGGATCAGCACCTTAATTCTCTCATAGAGAATTTTATTTGCCTCACGTAGGAGGCGGGTGTCGAACTTGGTACCTCCCGGTCGCAGGTCAAGGCTTGCCCCACTGGGCCACGGCCTTCTTGACATGGATTTTTGCAATTGAGGCCCAAGAAGAAGATCAAGTAGATGTGTTGTTCAACGCATGCTCTGTTTCATTTCCAAGGTATACATATAAATGACATCAAGGAATATTTGTTTAGACTTTCCACATATTAAAGGTGAGTAATATTTGTTGATTTTTTTTAATACTTTATTACCATAAATTAATTGTCGTATTGTATAACTTTTTAACATAATTCAAAGTGGTAATTTCATTGCCATAAAATAATTTGATTCTTCAATTTTCAGATTGCAACACATGCATTTCCAAGGTATACATATAAATGAAATCAAGGAGTTTATGAGAAGTGTAAACTTTGATTGCGAGTGTTGTAATGTAAATGAGAAGTGCACACTTTGATTGTGAGTGTTGTAATGTAAATGAGAAGTGTAAACTTGTGTTTTTTAGTAAGATAATTGGTTATGTAATGTTATTTTTGAGTTTATTGATTATTTTTGCTCTTTGGGATCTTATTAATAATACTGTTTCTGGTTTGTATTTTTGGGCATATTGCTGGTTTTTATAATAGGGATTTAATTAAATTTTAGATTTATTTTTTTAAATTAAAAACAATTTAGCGACGGAATAACGACCGAAACAGTCAAAGTCAAAAGTCAACAATATTGATCATTCGGTCGGAAAATAGCGACCGAATTTCAGTCCCTAGACTTTCCGTCGGTATTCGGTCGTTAACCAGTCAAAGACGAAAGTCAACAATGTTGGCCATTCGGTCGGTAAATAGCGACCGAAATTCGGTCGCTAGACTTTCCGTCGGTATTCGGTCAGTAATTTGCTTAGCGACGAAAAATACACGACTACGTCATTCGGTCGTTAATCGGTCGCTAAACTGAGTTTAGCGACGGAAATGTCCGTCCCTGTTACACAGTTTTCTTGTAGTGGACATGTGTCGGATATGTGGCCAATAATACAAAAAAATTCGTTGGTCAAAATAAATTTGTCTCTTAATTTTTCAAAGCTGAAACAGTAACAAGAAAAGACTTTGTACGGAGTGAGGTTATTGTGTACTTCCATTTTTTCCTTGGATTATTGGCCACTCACGTGTCTAATATGGCCGGAAACCACCACAAAAAGTGATGACGGTTTATTTTTCAGCCACACGTAAATACTAAGATTATATAATTAGTGATTGCCTAAAACATCAAACCGTAAATAATTTAGTAACTTAAATAACTAGTTAACAATTTAAACCATGAAAATCAAGAATTTTTAGCTATAGTATATTAATCTAGATTCAATTTTCCATACCTTATGCCATGGGCGGCCACATCTGATACCCTCAATCCACAAGTTCGAATTTCCAGGGCCAATCAAAAAATGCAATCATCCATCTGTGTTAGGACTATTGCCTGCTGCTGAAACCTTAACACCTTGCAACTTCGTATTTTGACAGTTATCAACAAGAATGTCAATCCATTGATGATGATGATGTTTTTCGAGTTGTAGAATGCCAATGAAATATTGTGAAATTTTCACAAACACAACCAAGTTAATAAACTAAATTAACAAACTTCTTGAAGAAAAGCAGTGCAATTTGATAAAATATTGTACTTATCCATGTTCCGGGAAATTCAAAACAAAAAACAAAAACCAAATAGTCCATCTGTTCGTAATTGAATGTTCTTTTAACAGGAAATTCGTTCTGTCCAATCTGATGTCTTCATGTCTGTTCCAACAACTCAGAATTCACTAAGTGAATATCCCTTTAAAAATCACTTCTTCAACCGTCATTATTTCAAAGATATGAGAGAAGAGATATAATAGAAACTAGTTAAATGTGAATACTAACGAATAAAGAAGTGGAAGTGGAGAAGCAGGGACGAAGCCAAGAAGTTGGTGTTGGGGGGGCGAACTTGCAAAAAATTCTTGGGGGCGATAAAAAAATGGCAAAAAAAAAAATTTTGGGGGGGCGAAACTGATAAAATTTTCCAAAATTTTTCAAAATACACATAAAATTTCGATAAATAGTAGTATTTTTAAAAATCTTGGGGGGCGCCGGCTCCCCGCCCCCCTGTCTTCGTCATTGTGAGAAGTATCTAAATCCACATGACAAATTGTAAGTGATTGGGACAGACATAAGATCACTTATGGACATACGAATTTTGGTCTAATTATAATATTGCCTAGTGTCATTTTTTCTCTTTAAAAAATCTGAAACCTAAAATTGTGTAGTGGTCATTTTTTTTTATCATTTTAGTCAATAGACAAGTGTGACATTTTGCATCTAAGGTTCCTTAGCTCAGTGGGGCAAGGGCCTGCCTACAACCCTGAGGTTGTGGGTTCGATACCGACCTCACATAAGGGGAATGATTTAATTGTCATTTCTTTGGGTTCCCTTGTGTGGGTCTTATACTCCCCTCACGGGGCACCCTCTCAACGAGCTTCTACTATTCCTCTGGTGAGGTCCAATAAACAATTGTAATAAAAAGTGTGACATTTTGCAATAATCTAAAAATGATACAGAGGATGAACAGAAGAGCCTTTTCGAACAATTCAATTCTCGATGTTGTAAAAAAATTAAATGTGAACATTGAATTTTAGACGGGGCGGAAGAAGTTTGACATTTTTACAATTGCTCCCTTAGGGCAAATCTTTCCTGACTTTTTGCAAGCCCATAATCCAGTCCCTTGGCCATCTAGGGTTCTGCCTAATATATAAACTCCGGCAAGGGTGGATTCAAGGGGTGGTTAAAGTATGTGCAGGACCACCCAAGATTTTTAAAAATACTACTATTTATCGAAATTTTATGTGCATTGGAAAATTTTATGCCCAGGACCACCCAAGATTTTTAAAAATACTACTATTTATCGAAATTTTATGTGCATTTTGGAAAATTTATCAGTTTCGCCTCCAAGAATTTTTTTTTTTCCTTTTTTATTGCTCCCCAAGAATATTTTTTTTGCCGTTTTTATCACTTTTGCCGATAATCGTTTTCTTTTATATTTTAAATTGTTGAGGGACCACCCTAAATTTCAATCATGGATCCGCCCCTAAACTCCGGTGACCCTTTCGAACTTCAACCAGTTACCGGAGCTACCAATAACCTTAAAATTAGATGGAGCAACAAGAGTTCCATCAATTTTAATGGTTATGGAACTACTCTTGCACAAATTTCCATTAAAAAGGGTACTCCCAATCAAGAACCGTCCCGGCGGCACGTAGATTGTGGCAGGCCCTGTTGATGCACAAGCTGCAGCCCATGCACTAAAGAAATGCCTTAGTGAAATCACTCTTTCCATTAGAGTTTTGCACCATAGTTTTGCACATTATACATTGCATTACTCACTGCTGCTGCTGATAGGCAAAAAAGACTTAGCAGAACTAAAAAATAAAAGGAAGTTTTTTGTTTCCATTCTTCTTTAATGAGTAGGTTGGTAATATTGCTTATTAGTTTATGAATGAGAGATTTAGAGGTGGTTATGAGGATGAGGTACTTTGCACAAATGAAAGGCATTTATAGGTTTTGTTATAAATTGATTATTGTGGTATTCTGTGAGTAACAATTTTATACATTTATTGTCAATTATTATGTCAACGTTCAATCCAGTAACGAAGACAGGAGGCGGGGAGGGGACAGTCGCCCCCGAGATTTTTAAAAATCCTACTAGATATATAGTAAATTTTATATATAGTTCAGAATATTTGATCAAATTCTCGCCCAACATTTTGCAGTAAATTTTACATGTAGTACAACATATTGTTTCAGTTATTTTCCCCCAACCTAGAAGTCCTGACTTCGTCCCTAATTCAATTCATATGTTTTAGTGATATTCTAGAGTAAGCACTTTTTACATTTCTTTTCAAAGGTTATGACTGTCTCCTATCTATTTTCCGCTCATACGTCAATTATTGAGGATTTAATGGGTTAAGTTATCGTTGTTATAAGGTATGGTTTGAGTAATTACGGCACGCCAAAATGGTGATCATTGTCACAATTGCAGTTCTCTAACGAACAAAAACTTTTATATTGGTGAAGTATGGAGAGGAATGTATATCATCTTTACAAACGTGAAGGTTTTGAAAATAAAAAATATGGCAACAGTTTGGTGGATACATGATTTTGTACTGTCATGTATCATTTAATATTTTTTTAAAAAAAATCATAAAATAAAGAAAACTTTGAAATACTGAAAGTGAAAGTGTAACATGTGACAATTGTTTACAAATAGAATACTAGACGAAATAAGAAATATGACAAATTGTACTAAATCTGAACAAACTACTAATGCTAAAGTGACATTGACTATTGTTTGAAAGAGTTTTGAGTCGAGTTTTTCTAACAAATTAGAGTAGATTCTGCAAGCACCCCAAATCCATGCATAATTTCGATTAGTTTTGTTTTGAGAAAATTGCATTATTTTGTATTTTAAGAGCCAATACAATGGGCTTGTCTAGAATAAAGTTGTGGTTGCAGATATTTTTTAAAGAACTAATGGTACAAATTTGTAGAATTTCGTAGCAGCGGGTCAATGCCTATTAAATCGTAATTAAAGTAGTGATATCAAATACTTGAATACCAGTCACAAAACCTAAAAATATAATGGGGATACTCGAGGCTATAAAAAATAATTTGAAAAACTAATATGGAATAAATTGACTATGATGATAAATTGAATACTAAATGGAAGAATTCTTCTTTTGCCACATGATTAGAGATCATACTTAAGGATATGATCCCCGGAATTGATGAGTATGGCTGCCCAATAAAAACAAACATGCTCATTCATCTCCATTAATTTCTCCTTTTTTTGTTTCCCTGGTTCCAAGTTATTCCTCTGGAAAAAAATATTCTGTTCCGAATTACTGTTCAATTCTCTATCTCACTCATAAATAATTGTCACGTATTTATTGATATTAGTGCAATTTAACTGACCAAACATTCAAAACTTTCAAAATAACTAGCGAAATATGTGACATTGACATTAGCACAAAATTATTTGATGTGTTCCTAATAGTGACAATGAAGTCTTGCTAAATACTACTACCTTCATTCCTAAATATAAGACTTTCGGGATAAGTAGCGAAAATTAAGAAAGAAAAAATTAAGATATTTTTTAAAACAAAATATCAATATTACTCTCTTAAATAAAATTAGTGCCATAGAAATTCTATTTAAAATAATAATAATTGTATTTTAATTAACAAAATACCTTAGATTTTGCTTCCTTAATTTTCACTACATGTTCTAAAAATCTTATATTAAAGAATGGTGAAAGTAATATTATTAAAGCTTATAAGTTATAATAACTACTACCTCCGTTCCTTAATGTTGTGAAAATTAAGGAAGAAAAAAATTAATTCGTGTACCATATGAAAAAGGTTAATGTTCTAATTGTGACTGCAATCATCATGCATTTTATTTTTAAAAGTAAATTCATTGAATATTCCAAGGCTGAGGTTTACGTTCGTGAGTTCAAATCCCCTTCCCACTTTTTGAATCCCTCCGTTTTTATAATAGGATAAGTCCCCTCCAGATAAAAAAAATTAAATAAAAAAAAAATACATTGAATTTTTTGCTAAGTAAAATACACTGAATATTAAAAGGTAGTACCATTTTGTGAAATGGTAAATTTTTAAAACTAGATCATTTATAAGTATGGTCTAGTTTATTACAATTATTATTATAAGACCTCACCAGAGGAGGAGAAGTAGAAGTAGAAGACCCCGTGAGGGGAGAAGTAGATGACCTCGTTGAGCGGGTGCCCCGTGAGGGGTGTATAAGACCTCACACAAGGGAACCCAAAGAAATGACAATTAAATCATTCCCCTTGCAGTGGCGGAGCTAGGATTTGAATTTAGGGGGGGCCGAACTAAATTTTTGCTTACGGTGTAAAATGATATATTTGAGGTAGAATTATATATTTTATTAGAAAAATTGAATTTAAACGACATATACAAAGTCTTAGGTTAGCGGAAGAGGGGGGTTCAGCTCATCGAATGAGTTTTCTGCCCCGATTTTAACCCTAAATCGCTTAACATACATAACCGAGTTATTTTATTTACAAGGAGAAGTGGACCTATTTTACTTAATTCTTTTTTGGCCCAATGCGTAAATCCTCAGCCCACATCACAAGTCCATTCTTCCTTTTCCTTAGCATTTTTGCAGCTCTTTTTATTCTCTTTTGCTTGATCTATCTGCTTGCAACTTGAAAGAACTTCAGCTTGATCTTCATTTCTTCTACTAATCTTCAACATTGGTGGACCAAACGATTGTAAAAATTTCTAAATGGTATATTTCGGTGTGTATCATAAAATTCTTGGGGGGGCCGTAGTAGAAAAAAATCTATTTTTTTCTGAACAGTTGGATATATATACCTAGTATATAAAAAAAATTGAAAATTCTTGGGGGGGCCTTGCCCCTTGTATCCTCCGCCACTGTCCCCTTGTGTGAGGGAGGTATCGAACCTGGACATCTCGATCACAGGCAGTGGATGTTACCCGCTGGACTACTATGCCTTCAATTTGTGAAATGGTAAATTAACAATAGAGTCTAAATATATAAATACATTCCGAAGTCAGTGACCAATTTCAATAACATGCCCAAAGTCGGAATTGTTTCAATTCGGTGCCTTAATTACCTTTTCATTCAATACTTAACAGAAGTTATTATTTTTAGATTTTTTTTATTAGTAAACTTTTTCTCATCCACGAAAACATTCTCCTCCAACTTAAGGGAAAAAATTAACTCCAACCTAATCTCTCTTTTTTTTTAGGTTTATGAAGAACGAAAATATAAATTGTCAACAAAACTTAAATCTATTAATTAATGAATATATTATTTTTTAATAATTCATCATGATATTTAGGGGATTTAATTTTTTATAAGATTATCAAATGAAATCATTATATTTTGAAAATTCATTAGTTAATAAATAATACTTTTTAATTAGTGCTTCAGATAATTTTAGTAATTAATTAAAATGGGTCATATTTGTTAAATAATAAGGATATTTATTCTTTTAAAAAATAAGGATATTGATTACTTTCTTTCCTTACAAGAGTGTTACTTTTAAAAAAATATAATTTTTATATGTAAGCCTCTATTTAAGAATAACCTCCCATTAGTAATATTTTTGTCCAGTCCCAAGAGTATTACTGTATAGAGGTTTTACTGTATAGGAATATCATGTCTCCGTTTAGTATCTCATTCACTGTGCCACTAATAAAAAATTGACATGTATTAATTTTTTAATTAAAAAATTATAACACAAAGAAATAGTGGAACCCCTACGAGAAATTTAAACACATATATCAATCATCTATCCGTAGGTACAGAGAACCGAGACACAGAATGGGGACTGATTTTTTGCCATCAAAGAAACTAAAATTGGCTGGAAACAGGCAACGTGCATTCATCAACATATAACCATCCCTTTGTGTTTTCGAAAACATCAACAAAGTATCTTTTTACTTTGGTCCTAATTTCAGGCAAAAATCTCTTCTGCAACTTGAGGCACACAATTCTTCTTCTCCATCAACATTTAGTTACTTTCAAAATTTGAATAAGATCTTTTGGCTGACATTTTCATATTATTTTTTTTATTTTATGTGATATTGAATCTGAGATCTATAATTTGTAAACGAAGTTTTTAAATCAATTACGTTATCATCTTTATTTGTTTTGATTGACTTAATTGACTTTTCAAAAAATATGTTATGTGATAAAAAAAATTGGTAACTTTATTAGCAGTTCAGATTTTCTATAATGCTTCTTATACATTCCTTGTAACACTCTAATAAATAAAAAAAATTATATATTTTAAGCACTAAGCAAACAAATTTATCACTTGCTACAATTAAAAATGTTACAAAGATCTAAAGTTATGAGCCACTTAAAAGAAGTTTTTATAAGATTATAAGTATGTACATTTTTGTCAATATGTACTTTGTATTAAAAAGATCTAGGGTATGATTCGATTGAGTCTTATACTGAGATTCCTAATTTCAGTTTCAAATTAATCTTAAACTCAAAATAAATTATTCATGAATTAGTACTCAAAATTTAGATGTGAGTTTGAGTCTCAAAGCCAAATCAATCTTAATCCAAGTATATGATATTATATCTTACAATTTTTTATTGATTGAGTCTCTTATTTAAGTTTTCTACCTTCCATAGTCTTCCAACTCCTACCAGACTCCACCAAATCCAAAAGTAACCAATAAATGGCCAAACAAAGCTTTTGCAAGAACTAAGTGGTTATAATTAGGTATTTTGTGTCCAAAATGGCAAAGTAAAAAGAAAAAAAGTAAAAGTAAAATAAATAAAACGTCTTCGTGTAAGTTTTAAAAAAAACTTACCTCTATGGACCAGTAATTTCATCTTTTTTATGGGATGGAGAAACAGTATTTTTTATGTAATTAATCGTCCATTAGCAGTCCTTTCTTGCTTATTAATTAATCCAAGCAACTGAAGGTCAAGGCCATAGATTAATTAATTTATATTTTTAATAAACAAACAATACACAAAAAGATAATAACAATGCACAAAAGTTGTCATTCAAGTAATAATTTGATGATCGAAGAACATAATATGTAGTTCGAAAGATTAGAAATCTGTCAACTTAATAAATAAATAAAAAAACACAAAAGTCAATATGCGTGTGAGCTAAAAGTTCTTTAAAATGAGTAAATATTCCAATGACCAATGGAATATTAGGCATTCCTTCAATGTTTTAAAAAAAATTAATGTTTTAATGAAAATTTTATTCTTTCTACATGCATCAAGGCTCTAGGAGACTTAATGACCACATGCATTGGATTAATTTTAGGATTATGGATTAATTTATCACAGTCTTGAAGTTATTTCACATCTTGAATGCATTGACCAGAATTATTCTGAATAGGCCTAGATTATGACCAACTTAAATCTTTTGACACTGTTAGATTATTGTTTGTTAATCGAGACGATAACCAACTCACTTATTATTTAGCTCGTCTTGAACATAGTTACTCGTCTATGCTATGGAATCATAATTTCCTTACCTTTGTAATGAACGTGATCTCTCATTATCATTCCCTAATGTTTAATAATATTGCACCCACCCTTATGGTTTTCAAAAAAAAAAAAATATTAGACTTGGCCTTAATCTTTACTGCATCCATAGATTAACGAGGGGAGAAGGAAAATTGAACATGGAAATAACGTTTTGATGTGACCACCCATGTTCTTCCTACCGTCCATTTTTTTCACTAAATAAAGTCCCAGTTAGGGCGATTGCCCCATGAAGAGGAGATAGAAGTGCTTCACAAGAGGAGGAGAGAACCCTAGAAAGGGAAATTTAAAGCATGCCCCATGTACTGGGACCTTGTGATTTATTTTGTGGTTCATATATACTTTTAGGTCTCGCTTTGAGATTTCTAGTCTCAGTGTCAGATTATTTTCAAATTCAAAATTCTATATGATTTAATGTTTGAAATTTAAACAACTTTAATTATCGTGCTCATAATCTTGCAAAATAAGTCAAAAGTAAAAACTTTAGAGACTGTCTCTCCTCCTAATTCTATTCTCCTCAACAATGGAAATACTTGTAATAGCTTAGGCATTGTTCGAAGTACAAATTTTTTGGGAGTTTTGCTAAATTATGATGTCAATTCTAATAATTTAAATAAAAATTGAGGCATTATTCATAAAAAAAAATGTTTGTAGACTTAGCGGGCCTTGCTTTTTTTTTTATATATAGTTTTTTCATTTTCATAATAAAGTCGTTTGTAAACTTCATGATCAATATCATGCCTGGTGTTAGGTTTTATTTCATGTTATAAATTAGGATTTATTTCAAATTTTTATGTAAACAAACAATGGGAGTGACCATCTCAAACTTGGAGAAGCATCCCTCGAGGTAGAGATTTGTTGCAGCATGGCTTTGAACGGAGGATCGGGAACGGATGTCTGCATTTCAGTATCTAACGTGGTCGTTGGCTCACTTCACAGTGCAGTTTTCAGCTGATATCTCCTCCTATTTTTATGGGTTTTGAAAGTTTGCAGACAAGAACTATGGCAATTGTGGAAGACATCTGGTTTGAATGTGACCCCGATTTTATATTTAGGGTTATAGAGTATGTTTTTAAGGACATAGCAATGCCTATATTAAGGAATATGTTTTATAGAATTTGCTATGCCTATAAGTCAAGTAGTGTTCTGGCTAACTTGTTGGCTGGACATCTGAGGTTTGACACCTTTTTCAAAGGGTAGGGGATTTATCGGAATTCCACCTACCTAATTTAATTTCTACTATCGATTAATGATATTATCACATCCTTCAACAAAAAAAAAAAAGGATAAAGACAATAATAATGGAATATACAGTTATGAAGGCTGATTGGGCCTGATAATAAGTTGAAACGAAAAACAAATATGGGCCTGATAATTCTATCATTTCCATTGGTTTACTCTAGTTTCAATTTTCTTATTTACTTTTTTACTTTTCTACTTTCATTTTTCTTGCCCTAGACAATATTTCTTTTAAAATTTACATGACTATATCAATTAATTCTTTAATAAAACATGTAAATGATGAACAATTTAACAATTTGTGTTTTTTTCTTCTGTTTTTTTGTTTCCGATTTTGCTAGATTTTTCAAGGGATGATTTGGTATGACTACGAGACAAAACAAAACAAACAAAAAATGCATGTTTAAGAAGTTTTCATCCTTATTAAATAAAAAACCAAAACCTAATTAAAAATATTTTTTCCTTAATTTTAACGTAAATATTAAACGAATTAAGTTTAATTGTCAAATTAGATTCAATTGCTTAAGTTACTAATTAATTGGTATGATATCCCATTTTAATAGTTCATTTTTTTCGAACTTTGGTGAGTTTAGCTTAATTAAAATTAAATTTTTAATATTAAACATTCTCAAATAATATTCTTAATTATTAATTGCCCTTGTGTTGTTATTTTTATTTTAACTAATAAAATATTTAAATGTTTATAAATTTTTTAATGGGACATTTAGACCAGTCTGAGCAGTACGATAATTTTTTGTGCCCTTTCCGGACCAGCTCTTATTGGACTAAAATATTATCGGAACATGTCAATTCAGTCGCTAATAAAAGTATCATACCAACCCGATTTGCCATCTCTATAATAATTTCCATAAAATTCAATAAAGAAGTTTCAACATAAACTCAAACAATTTTTTATTTTTATATAGATAAAATTAAATTAGAAAATTCAATAACTGAAAAAATTAATATTCTTCAGATCATTCACGACTAACTACAATAACTTGTTTCCCAACATTGCGACCGCGAAAGAGGCCGACCAGGGCTGCAGGTCCGTTCTCAAGGCCTTCAACAATGTCTTCAACATAGGCTATCTTTTTCTCTCGAATATAAGGTAGTAAGAATTCCAAAAACTTTGGGAAATCATGGTAATAATCATCAACAGAAAATCCTTCAATTTTAATTCGCTTGAAAATGAGGTGCGCCAAATTGTGTACTCCTTCATAGTTTTTAAGGTTGTATTGTGAGATCATTCCACACACTGCAATTCGACCGTGCATTGCCATATTTATAAGCACTGCATCAAGCATTTTTCCTCCAACATTTTCGAAATAAATATCTATCCCTTCTGGGAAGTATCTGGTGAATTAAGAGTGGCAATTCATCGTTGCCACGAATCATGATTCAAGAAATTATGAATTTAACGTTTACTTTTATAAATAAAATGAATGATAATATTGATATTCAATTCTGGAAGAGCGCAAAAGCAAACTTAGAATCTAAAATTGGGAGCAAATTACAAACACAAATATAAATTGCAGTAGTAAACCTGAGAAAATATTTGGAAGGAAGGGTGAAATGCAATTTTTGCAAGAAATTAATTTTCGTATATAAAAAATAAATTTCTTTGTGTTTCAAAAAATATTTTGATTAGTTGTTAAACGAAAGAAGTATATAACTAAATATCAACTTTTCTATTCATTTTGTATTACATATTCAATTTTGGAGGATAAAGTAAGAAGATACAAAATGCATACCTTCTCAGAATAGCATTCAAGTCTTCCTCCTCCTTGTAGTTAAAGGCCTCATCATATCCAAACTTGTTCTTCAGAAGCTCAACCTTTTGGAGTAAATCACAAACCACATCAATCATAAGTGTTCTTTTAGCTAGAGAAAATAGTCATTGATCAATGTAAACAGTATATGTGGACTGTAAATAGTCATTGATCAATGTAACATATTAAAAATCTTCAAATCGTAGATCGTTACGACGTGACAAAACAGTTTTTAAACAAAATGTGGACTGTAAATCAACTATCACTATTAAATGTAAACTTGGTCCGGCTATGTTGCTGATCACAAAAAATTTAATGTATACTGAACATTTTTTACTGTCAAATTAAAAATTCGGTGGTTCATAATTTTTTTGGAGAAAACAAGTGTTGCGATTTTGTAACACCTGTTGCGTAAAACAGGTGTTACATGCTTTAGGACATGTGTTAATCTATAGAGAGCACTTATTACATAAAATATATCACCTGTCTAAAAATGTATAACACTTGCCATAAAATATTAAGTATTTATTGAATTTTTTGTGTTGCGTTTGCGGTTGTGCAAACCAGTGAGGCCCCATATGGGGGACATTGAGACTGCCCACCATTGACAAAGACAGGGGCGGGTGAGGGCAGTCGCCCCCGAACTTTTTAAAAATCCTACTAGATATAGTAAATTTTATATTTAGTTCAGAATATTTGATCAAATTTGCCCCTAACATTTTTATTTTTGTAGTTTTTATATGTAATGCAGTATACTGTTATAATTTTTTGCCCCCAAACTATAAGCCCTGCTTCATCCTGCTGCTGCCCACCCCTATTATATGGATACCTTTTCTTGACTTCCTGCACTTCCAACAACATAGCAACCCATCAATTTTGCAAATTGTCCAACAAGCTGACCCACTGCGCCAGATGCTGAAGATACAAACACTTTATCTCCTTTCTTAGGATTGCATACCTTGTAGAATCCACTATAGGCAGTCAAGCCATGCATACCTAAGATATGAAACACAACTATAATATGGACTGTCGAGTATTTGTACAGTACTGATAGAAAGACCTATTAGCACCTTAGCGAGAAACTATGCCAACAACTTACCTAAAAGTCCAATGTAGTAGGAAAGAGGAATATCAGTGTGTTCAATCTTGGAAAGAAAATGCTCAGGTTTTGTTATGAAGGTGTACTCTTCCCATTGAGTAATACAGCAAACTAAGTCACCATTCTTGAAGTTTTGATGAGTTGAGTCCAATACTTTAGCCACACCAAGCCCACTTATTGGCTGCATAATTATCACACAAAAAAAATTATAACAATCCACTGAAGTAAAACTTATTTAACTATCCCAATCTTTTCATGATACATAACAAGGATTAAGCTAGAAATACACAAAAATTGTAGTAGGCCCCCAAAAAAAATTCATAATTCTTGAGGGGTCAGAGATAAATTCGTTAATATTGTTTTTAGAAACTGGAGATAAATTCTTTGGCCCGGTGGGCAAGGCCTTGACTTGTGTCCATGAGGGCACAAGTTCGACACCCGCCTCCAACGTTGAGGCAAATAAAATTCGCTAGAATTAGAGTCTGTGAAAAAAAAAAAGGACCTTTTAATTTTTTGAGTTTGATCTATTGGAGGATTTGTAATTTTGAACTTGAAAAAAAAAAAATACAATTAATAGTTTGTTTTTTTGAGTTTGATCTATTGGAGGGTTTGTAATTTTGAACTTGAAAAAAAATTATACAATTAATAGTTTGTTATTTTGACCGTGGAAAAATTACATAGTGGAGTTTCTCTTCTGGGACAGTGAACGTGAGATCGAACACAATATTTATGTGTTGATTATATTTTTTCTTTTTTCTATCCATATTATCTACTACCCAACATCACATCCCCACCCCAAGAAAGTAAGGGACAAAAAAGTTAATATAAGCAAAGTAAAATACATACAGAGCCAGGAATGAAAGAAGCGATCTCAGGCCAAACAGAACTCTCAGGGCTTTGCATGCATAACCTCATGTAAGGATCACAAGATAAGTAGAGATTCTTAACCAAAACTCCATTTAATCTTTTTGGAATTTGCAACCTTAAACTGCTCTCCCTATCAATTTCCATGTCTGATTCTTTTGGAAACCCAACCACATAGTCTTTGAACACTACCCGCTTGTTCTTCACTACTTGTTTCTCAGACATTTCCAAGATTTATGTTTTTTTTTCCAAATAAAATATCTCTATGAATTTTAAAGAGTTTGTTAATTCTTCTTTTGCAATATCAATGAAATTCTCAAGCTTTAAATAGGGAGAAATTCAGCATTATTTATTAAAAATAGGAAGATGAATAGATGATATGACTAGCAGCTAACCAATGCAAATATTTTTGGTTTTATTATATTTTGATCCTATAAGTTCGACTAAATTACAATTTCATTACAGAAACTTGAAGTAGAAAGATTTAATTACAATTATATTGCCTCTTTTTCATAATATAAATAGGTTCGTTGTTCTCGCGTTGCGCGAATATTTTTCAAGTTTAATTGTTGTAGTTTTTTAATATTTTATTGTTATATTAATAATTTCGTAATAATATATCTCAAAATAAATATAGATAAGATGTAATAATTATATTTTTTTATTCATAAACTTGCTAATTCATTCTTTTTATCTAAGAATAAAACCATCATAAATATTATTTTTTTTCCTAGAAAACAAAATAGCCTTCATATTGTATAATTGTTCTACATATGATACAAAATATATATTCAAATGAAAAACCTCAAAGAAGCTTAGCCTACATTTTTTTCGTTCTACCACTAAAGAGCTACTTAGCGCCCATTTTTTTCCCGTCAATTTTCTTACACCCATTTTCTAATTACTCCTTTTCAAGAAGCTTATTTTGGGAACCTTTGAGAGCCATTATACTTGCACACAAAAGAAATGTTTACCCTCTATAGCATATTACATGTTCTCCATCCTCATTCTCAAAAAAATAAAAGTAAGAAAATAATTACACAGCAAACAAAACAAAAGCAAAGGAAATAATTACATAGAAAAAAAAGAGGCAAGAAAAGAATTGAATCAAGTCTCACGATTTTCTATTAACCATGTTTTTCAGGTGGCAGGCTCTCTGTCTTCAATCAACAAATACATGTTCTGGAAATTGAGACACATTCTCTTAACTTGGTACTTGAAAAATAATTTGTCTCTAAACAAAATTATTAGATGTTTGTTCATAAACATATAAATTAATATATCAAGTGAAAACATGAATTGCATTATTTTAAAAAATGAATTTCTTACCTATGGAAACCAAGAAGACCATGACATATTTACTCATATCATTTCTCTATTTATAAGAAGAAAAAACTCTTGAACTTTCCTAACCGACAAAACAATAACAATAATAATGACAATAAATAAAATATATAAACTCTTAGACTTTTTGGTTTCTCGATAAAGTCAAAAGTCACTTTCTTAAAGAAATTAAAGAACCATTTTTTGAAAAGATTATTTTTTATGTAAATAGTTATTATAGTTTGTTTTTTAGATTATGAAAAGTCACTTCTTTGAAAAAATAATGGTTTTTTGAAACCTATTTTTTATATTATAATTTTAACTATTAGAGTTTTTATTGTTATAGAATATCAAGAGTCTTTCTTTAGAGAAATAATAAAGTATTGGAAACTGATATTTTCTTTTTCTTTTTTATTTGATCAAATCCAATTTTTCTTTTAGTTGACAGGTAGTGTGACCATCTTGGTATTAATTTTGAGGTTTTTTTTTATTCTTCACCATCAGCATATATTTACTCATTTCATCCACACACAAAAAAATTACTCTGTTAACCATGAAATTTGATTAAGGATAAATATAGACAGCTCAAATTGATCTTATTGGAGCGATTAAGAGGTAAAATAAAGTTTTTCGACAAATATATGTTAATTGTACATTATTTCTATTTTGACGATTTTATCCTAATTAATTCAAATTTTTATCCAATTCTCTTGAAATATAAATAATTTCCTTCATTTATTTCGTTACTCATTTAAAAACGTAGTGCCGTTGCCCCGCTTTTTAATCGAAAAATAAATTTACCTTTATGAATACCGTTTATGGAAGTATTTCTTAAACCCAAAGCTACCAAATTACCAAAACAACCTTTTAGAAGGTCGCCAGAGTGGCTTTGATTTCAGCTCTCTCATTCTTTGATCTTTCAATCCATAACTTTCCTCTTTCCAATAAAAAAATTCTTGTGGGATTCTTAGATAATTAGAAGATATTATGAATCAAAGTTATGATGTTTAGAAAGAACCCAGGAGCTGAATTGAATTGAAGTTAAAGAGCTTTTCCAATGCTTTGATTTTTCTGTGTCTTTTCTTTGAATTGAAAGCAAAATGGGGAATATATTTGGGAAGAAAACAAAAGTAACAGAGCAATTCTCTCTCTCAAGACTCAAAGGCGTAAACTTGCTCAATGTCAGCAACAGGTAATATAAATTATACTCTGTTCTTATTTTGCTTGTCTTAAATTGAACGTTCACATCTAACTGTGTATAAGAATTAAAAAGAATATTATAGCTTAACAACGAGTAGGTTATGATAATATCCTTAAATATGAAAGAAACATATATAATAGTGGAACTTGCATCTCCTGAGTGGACATTCAAATTTGGGACGTGCGGACGGAGTAATATTTATCTATTTATTTATTAACGCATTTGAAATTTGAGAGTTCAAGCAAGAGAGATGATAGAAGGATGTTTTTTGAGGCCGCCATTGGTATACTGATGAAGACAACTCAACCGCTCTTGAGAGTTAAATAAAAACTTGATGAGCAAAGAATGAGTTGTGCAGAGAGAACCCCAAATCACGTGGTACAAGATAGTGGAATGAACATTCTATGGTTTTGAATCTATAGGAAAAATAATTTTTTGTAATATTTCTTATAAATATTGTATTTCACCACCTAAAAAATTTTAATAAGAAATTTGCCCCCGCTAAAGATAAATTCCTGGCTCCTATTGGTATACTGATGAAGACAACTCTAAGGTTGTTAAAAACGCGTTTCTACGTAAATTCGGAGGAGGGGTGAAAAATCGTAAACTCGTGAATCGTAAAATAAATCGTAAAATAAATCGTAAAATCGTATCGAGAAATTAATATATATATAACAATAATTAACATATAAATCATATCATATGATCCATAAATATGGAAAAAAAATTCATTAAACAAAGTTTCACAATATTTATCTATTTATTTATTAATGCATTTGAAATTTGAGAGTTCAAGCAAGAGAGATGATAGAAGGATGTTTTTTGAGGCCGCCAATGGTATACTGATGAAGACAACTCAACCGCTCTTGAGAGTTAAATAAAAACTTGATGAGCAATTTGCAGATATAATATTGTAAGAATGAGTTGTGCAGAGAGAACCCCAAATCACGTGGTACAAGATAGTGGAATGAACATTCTATGGTTTTGAATCTATTGGAAAAATATTTTTTTGTGATATTTCTTATAAATATTGTATTTCACCACCTAAAAAATTTTAGTAAGAAATTTGCCCCCGCTAAAGATAAATTCCTGGCTCCTATTGGTATACTGATGAAGACAACTCTAAGGTTGTTAAAAACGTGTTTCTACGTAAACTCGGAGGAGGGGTGAAAAATCGTAAACTCGTGAATCGTAAAATCGTATCGACAAATTAATATATATAACAATAATTAACATATAAATCATATCATATGATCCATAAATATGGAAAAAAAATTCATTAAACATAGTTTCACAAATTTTTTCAAAAGACAATAACACAACAAAGTTCACAATAAAGAACTTACAAGTCTTTCAAAATATAAAAATGCGATTACACATAATTCTTAACTTAAAAGTCTTTCAAATTAAAAAAAAAGCATTAAAAATTGTAACTCATAATAAACAAAAACTAACATGGACATACTAAATTTGAGCTCCAAAAATAAAAATTGAATTTCCAGTGCAAAAAAGGAAAGGAAAAAAGAGAATCTAATACCTGAATCTAATACTAAATTTGGCGGTTTTTCCCACGCGCGTTGCCACGTGTCCAGGACGGAAGTGGGACTTCTGTTATGGCCCCAGGACGGAACTCCCACTTCCGTTCTCAACTCCCAGTGTGTTTGTCTCAAAAACACTTAGTTTTTTTTAGAGGTCTACAATTTTCAATAAACATTCAATCTCTTACTTTAGTACTTGAAAAACTTGTATGTCCTGAATATAAAAAAGGAGTTAAAATACTCACTTCATCTTAAAATAGTGTTAACATTTGGATTTTCACACAAATTAAGACATTCCTAAAAACAATAAGAGTAAAAGTCAAAAGTTGAATATTGGAATAGTAATTAGACGAAGAGGGGGTAAAAATGATAAATGTTTATTAAATATTCATTGATATTGCAAATGTTAACATTATTTTAGGGAAAATATTTAGAGCCAAAATGTTAACAATATTTTGAGATAAAGGGAATATGTTTTATTGCAAAAGAGTCATTTAATATATATATATATATATATATATATATATATATATATATTCGGTTTGGTTCGGTTTGGATTATAACATTTTTTAAACCAAACTGAAAATTCGGTTTTAATTTTGTCCAAACCGAAACCAGTCCAATGCATTACTCAAACCGAAAAAATCATTTTTGATTGGTCGGTTTCGGTTTTTCTTAAACACCCCTAATACACATAAGCTAAAAAAATGAACATAAATGAGAGATTTTTCGCCTACATATATTGCACTCATTTGCTTGTGAGTAAATTTTAAAATGATGATAGTTGTTGTAAGCACCACTGCTCCAGTGTGGAACAGGGAAAAGTTTCGCTTTTATTTTCCGTTGGATTAAAATTTTAACGATTAAGATTGATTTAAAAAAACACATGTTCTGATTTTGAGAACACATGTTCGCATGAACACTTGTTTTTAGCTAAAAACACCTATTTTAAGGTATTTCCGTATAAACTGAAAAAAAACATATTTCATATAGGAGCCGGACCGTTGTTGTAAGACCGAGATAAAACTTCTCGCATAAAGATAATAAGTTTTCTATTTTTTTCTAGTAACAACTCTTTGCTTTTATAAAAAAAATATGCTAAGATTTTTAAGATTTTTCTTAAGATTATAAAAGATAATAAAAGCTAATATGCTGCTTCCTTCTAAAGATTTTTTTATTTCTCCACATTTCTTCTCCAAGTCCTTCAGGCTCCTATTTATCTAAGTTGGATGGTTAAGTGACTCTCCTCGTCCCAATTTATTTGTCGCAATTTGAAATTTAACAATAATTAAAAATGATTAATTTGTCTTTCTTTTAAAATATAATAACTAAAAAATTATCTTAAAACTTTAAAAGATAAGTAACATTAATATTAGTGGATTAATAAAATTATAAAATAGTCAATAAAAACTATCTTGATTTGATAGAATAACAAGAGTATTATTGTACGGCAAAGAAAAGTTTCAAAAATAACAAATAATTTGCTTTCTCATTAATTCAGAAATGGCGTTTACTAGTTCACATCTTACCAACCAAATTAATTGTACCACCAAAACCTAATTAATAATACCTTTATATATTCTAAGCGAATGGACCCCACATGCCTTTTGACCTTTCTACCGAATATTATCAGAACTTTAATACTTGTGATCCGAAACAAAGTAATCCCTCCATTCCTAGTTATAAACTTTTTATTATACGTTGGAAAAATTAAATTAAAAAAATTTTCTAATTAAAATATAGTTTTTTTTTTAAATATAACTTTTATATAACTAATTTTATATAAGAAAATAATATTAATATTTCAATATAAAAAATATCTTAATTTTAATTTTTTTAATTTGTTTGGGATTAAATTTTAGAATGATGATAGTTGTTGTAAGACCAAGATAAAACTTCTCGCATAAAGATAATATGTTTTCCTATTTTTTTACTAGTAAAAACTCTTTGATTTTATCAAATATATGCTAAGATAGTATAGATGCAACTGATTAAGGCGGCTAAAAGGGTGCTCGAGGTGATCGACCGCATATGTCCTCTAAAAATTGGGGGCCCCAATTTTATGTTAGTTTTACATATGTGTGTGTGTGTTTGTATTTTATTGAAAATAATAAAAATTATAATTACTTAGGCTTTTTATGTTGATAACTACAAGTAAATGTTGTTAGCCTTTTTTTGGACAAACTATCCCACTCTATTTATAAGTAAAAGCCCAAAGACGTGAGAAAAGTTATCTTTCTTCTTGATATCGATGGAAATTATTTGAATGTGGAACCTAAGTTCTTAGAGAAATCTTGCATAATGAAAATATGTGACCTATTGATATTTTAATGTTCTTGAAGCGTGTAGATTGTTTCCTAACACAATAATTGCATACATAATTTTGTTGACTATCCCAGTTAGTTTTGCATCTGCAGAAAGGATCTTTTCAAAATTGAAGTTGTTGAAGTAATACGTACGTTCTACAATGTCCCAGGAAAGAATGAATGGATTAGCAATGATAAAAATTGAGAATGATCTTTTGGAGCAAATAAAATATGAAGATTTAGTTTATAATTTTACTTGAAAAAAGGTTAGAAGGATCACTATTTTCAAGTGAATAAAGTTTGTCAGTATTTATATTTTTTAAAATTATGTTTAATTTTTTTAATACATTTTGGAGAACAAAAATTATGATACAATTGTAATAATTTTTTTTTTTGTTATATTTACATGAAAGTCACTTTTCTCCGATTATGTAGGGCCGCATTTTAAAATTTAGCACAGGGTCTCCAAAATGATTGAGATGACCCAACTGATAATCTAGTCCATTTTATACTCCACGACTAATTCAATCTGTTTCTACGGTCATATGCGTCCTTATTTTATATTTGACGACTAATGCAGTTAATTAATATATGTGCTTCGTATAAATTCCACAACTGATTTGGTTCCGAGACGGAACTTCAAAGAGAGTTCTAGAAATATACAAGCCTCAAACATATCTTATTTAAGAGATACCAAACTTTCACCAGTTAAATAAAAAGAAAAATATTATGGTATGGACAATAAAAAGAAAAGAAAAGGAAATTAGTTTTTTTTCAAAAACTAAAAAACTCTAAAACAAAAAGAGGATAGTGAAGAATTTCAGTAAAATCAAAAGGAATTGCCTTAGTATGGCCCCCAATTTTCATAAAGGCCATGACATGCCCCCAAAAAAGCAGGAGAAACATTTTTGTCCAGAACGGAAGTCCGTCCTGGACACGTGGCGATTTTTCCCACGCGCGTTGCCACGTGTCCAGGACGGAAGTTCCCACTTCCGTTCTCAACTCCCAGTGTGTTTGTCTCAAAAACACTTAGTTTTTTTTAGAGGTCTACAGTTTTCAATAAACATTCAATCTCTTACTTTAGTACTTGAAAAACTTGTATGTCGTGAATATAAAAAAGGAGTTAAAATACTCACTTCATCTTAAAATAGTGTTAACATTTGGATTTTCACACAAATTAAGACATTCCTAAAAACAATAAGAGTAAAAGTCAAAAGTTGAATATTGGAATAGTAATTAGACGAAGAAGAGGGAGTGGCTGCGGTGGGAGAGAGGGGGAGGGGGAGCTTTTTTTTTTGGAGAGAAATAAAAAAGGATCGCGGTGAGGGGGGGATGAAGAAGAGGCTTTTTTTTTAAACTGGGAGTTGAGAACGGAAGTGGGATTTCCGTCCTGGGGCCATAACGGAAGTCCCATTTCCGTCCTAGACATGTGGCGCCACGTGTTCAGGACGGAAGTCTGGACAAAAATATTTCTCCTGATTTTTTGATTTCCATGTCATGACCTTTATGAAATTTGGGGGACATACTAATGCAATCCCCTAAAATCAAATGGCAGAGTAGACCCTTAAAATAAGGGTCAAATAATTCAAACACCCCCCCCCCCCTTGCCTTTTTAACACCCCCCAATCCCCATAATTTTTTTTCTCCCTCTCTCTCCTCTTTCTCTCTCCCTAATAAATCCTCCCAACTCTCCCTAACACTCTATCCCAAAAGAAATTTCGCCCTCTTTCTCACGCTGCCTGAGTGCCGCTGCCACTTTGTCGAAACACCAACCGGACCACCTTTCACCGGATTCCGGCCAAAATTTTTGGTTTTTTGAACTTATTGGACTAGATCCACCACAAAATTTCAAGTTCAAAAATTTTGGAGGCAAAAAAAAATTCCGACAAGATTCCGGCAAAATGGACTCAGACGATTGTGGCTATTTAGAAGACATTGATTTTGAGGTAAATAATACTAATTTTTATATTGTGTTTTTTGCTATTAGTAGTTTTTTTGGGGTAAAACTACATGTTTAAACTGATAAAATGCGAAAAAAACAAACTCAAATCGAGAAAATTGCACTTTGGAAAACAGATTTGGAACAGTTACTTGACGTCGATGAGGCGGTATTAAATTTTTTTTTAAAAAAAAAGGAGATAGGCGCGTGCAAGTAAACACGCGGTTTTGGCTTTTTCCGCATGTAAATGTACACGCGGTTTTGGATTTTTCCGCATGTAAATGTACATGCGGTTTTGGGGTTTGCGCATGCTATTTGTAGGCGGTTTTTAGGTTTTCCGCGTGTAAATTTACACGCGGTTTTCTAATTTTTTTTTCGGTGTCAAAAAAAATTATTATGTTTTTCCAGTGACCAAAAAATAAATTTTTTTGGTATTTTACGATAATTTTATGTTTTGTATTTATTGTAGGTTCGAGTTCGAGACGGACCCAAGTAGTGATTTAGAGGAATTTCCTGATAATGAGGAAAATTGGCCTGAAACGGGGGAATTCTTTATTCCGTATGAAGAATATGATTTTGAGACCAAGGACGGGTTAGTGCATTGGGTTAAACAAAAAGGGATTGAACATAAAGTGTATATTGTGATTGGTCGGTCAAGAGAGGGACAAGATTACAGTGCGCCCAAGGTGTATTTAAGATGTGAGCGTTCTGGTATATATGTTGGGGTTCCAGTTGGCAAGGGCGGTGAAGGGAGGAAATCTAATCGAACAAGGAGGACTAAGAAGATAGATTGCCCGTTCAAGATTGTAGGGAAAAGGACTAAAATTGATTCATGGAGATTTAAGGTTAGCCAAGGAAAACATAACCATTTCTTGGGAATCTATCAGTTTGGTCATCTTTGCGACACGGAAGTTGGATGACGATCAGAATAAGTTGGTTGAGCAGTTGACCAAGTGCAACGTTGGGGCGAACGAAATATATAACTCATTAAAAATGGAAAATCCTAACTTTTATGGGGGCAAAGCTACAGTATATAAGGCGAGGGCAAGAATCAGGAAACTTGATAAAAATGGCCGGACCGAATTACAAGATCTGATGTATCGTCTCACCGAAGCTGGCTATGTTGTAGAGTGTCGTCGTTATGTAAATAGCGGGAGTGACGGAACGGGTGTAGACGAATCTCAACAATATGTTGGTGACTTATTATTTGCTCATCCGGACTCCATCAGGCGTGCCAGAGTTTTTCCCTACGTTATCCTTATGGACAGCACCTACAAAACAAACAGGTATTATTTTATTTAATTGATTTATGATGTGTTGGAATTATTTATATAGTTTATGATTTTGTAGATTTACCGATTTAAATAATTGCAGATACAAAATGCCTCTACTCGTTGTAATTGGATTTACCTGCACCAATCAAAACTTCACTATTGCATATGCATTCTTGCGTCAAGAAAAACAAGAAAATTTTGCATGGGCACTTGCTATGATTAGGGGATTATTTGATCCCCAAACGAGTCCCTGGTGTTGTTGTTACTGATAAAGATATGCAAATTGTTAAGGCAAGTATTGAGGTATTTCACGAAGCCAAACACATGTTGTGTAGGAGGCACATTGGGAAATGTGTGAACAAGAATGTTGTTTCAATACTTGGACCCGAAAAAGGCGACGAATTCTCACATTCCACTTGGGGCGCACTGGCGTATGCTCAAACTGAAGATGAATATTATGAGAAGTGGGCTGATATTTTAAAGGGTTGTAGATCCCAAAAGGGATCTGATTTGCTAAGCTATCTTCGAAAAACCTGGGTGGATAGCTACAAAGAAATGTTTGTACTGCTAGATCAATGTATGGAATTCCATGTTCATGTGAACTACAAGCCATGTTAAGGAAGCTGGGTGGAAAAATACGAGTTAAGGACCTTTCACCCTTTTTGGAGTTCTCTCTCCGTTGAAACTCCTCCAAAACATCATATGTTTGGTGATGTAGAGCCTCCAGAGGATCATTTAAAGGGGCTTATGGACATGTACAATGAAATTTCTACAAGGGATCCAGAACAAATAAGACAATACAAAAAGTAAATTCGCTGAAATAATCTACCCGTACGATACAGACTTAGCTGAGCCACAAGTGGTTGTTGCCAAAGGTAGACCGAAAGTATTGAAAGGATCAGCTACTAGGCGGGATCCATCGTGGTGGGAGTACCGATCAAAGACAGGGAAGAAAGCATTTAAGAAAACATCTCCAAGCCGCGGCGGCAGAAGTTCTAGTGGCTCCCAAGGACGGGGGTCTGGTCGTGGCACACCTGATAGCTCGTCTGGACCTGGGAATGTAACGGATGATAGCAAATATGGTTTTCAGTTCCCTTGGCCAGCAGAGTTTCCCCCTTTAGCCCTTCCTTTCATGACTGGATGTGTGAACGTAAAAGACGACGGTCAATGTGGTTATCGGTCTGTGGCTCATCAAGTATGGCATGATGAAAGTCAATACATATCCACCAGATTGTTAATGCATAACAATCTTTTACAATGCGATGCTGATTTAAGATACAGATATGAACTTGCAGTGGGTGGCGTAGATGTTTGTGCACGAATTCTTACGAAACTTACATGGTGGTATCCCACACCCTGCACACCTGATTACTGGATGGACCTTCCAGATATGGGTTGGATTATTGCGACGAATTTTCAAGCTATTTTTGTATGTTTTTGTCGTGGAAATTCCCACACATTTTTACCACTAGATACTAACTTGCCATCTCCAGTACTGGAAATAACGATCGCTTATATCCCAACAAAACGGCACTTCGTGTCGGTAAGTCGTTCAAACTTAAGTCATTTCATTTACTAAATATGTATGATTTGAATTGTATTGACTAATTATTATTTTTTATAATATATAGGTTCAGATGGAACGTAATTGTCCATTGCCCCCATTGCATCCATCTTGGATACACTATTCAAGTTCAATGGCACAAAGTTGGTCTTATCCGCTGGAAGTTAGATTTACCGCGTGGAAAATTTGGAACAAATTTATGGCTGTTAATTTGTATTTGATATTATGTATTATTTAGAAAATTATGAAATATTTTTTGGTGCCAATTGTGTGTTGCAATTAATTCTGTATTTGATATTCGCAGGGTTTAGGGATTTACGCATGTATAATCGCATGCGGTTTTTGGGTTTTTCGTATGTAGAATAGCATGCGGTTTTAGGGTTTTTCGCATGTAGAATCACATGCGGTTTTTGGGGTTTTCGCATGTAGAATCACATGCGGTTTTTGGGATTTCCGCATGTATAATCGCATGCGGTTTTTGGGGTTTTCGCATGTAGAATCACATGCGGTTTTGTGGGATTTCCGCATGTATAATCGCATGCGGTTTTAGGGTTTTTCGCATGTAGAATTACATGCGGTTTTTGGGTTTTTCGCATGTAGAATCGCATGCGGTTTTAGGGTTTTTCGCATGCAAAAATAGCATGCGGTATTAGGATTTCGGGCATGTAAATCACATGCGGGTTTAGGGTTTTTACCCGCAAAAAAATACATACATTTTTTAAAATAAAAGTTTTCATAAATTACAATTTACGTCATTGTACAATTAATTGTAACACACATCCTAAACCAAAAAAATTAAATTTAAATGCTTAATATCCTAACAAACTAAACATCTTCATCATCATGCGATTGACCAAAGCGTTTCACCTGTCGAACATTTTCTTTAAGTACTGCAACCACATCTCATCTGGAATCTCCGGTCCACCACTTGCTGGAGTCCTCTGCTCCCAATCTATCGTCGTTGGTTTCACCTGAGTAAGAATGGGAAAGCTCGGAGGTTGGGTACTCTGGGTAGTACTCTGTGATACATACGGTGGGTCATCACTTACAGAGTCTGTAGAGGCATGATAGGAGGAATGTCTACCTCTAGAAACAGAAGGTCTAGCACCGGAAACTGGTTGTCTAGCTCCGAAAATCGACGGTCTAGTTCCGGAAACCGACGGTCTACCTCTTGAAACTGACGGTTCAGCTGGGTCATCTCCTGGGGTATGCCTACTAGAGAATGATCTGCTAGACGATAACCAAAATCTCCCAAATACTCTCTTCAATATTCCCGGACTCTTATGTGCTTCACCTTCACCAACAATGGGTTGGACAGGGGGGGTAGTATCAACGAAATCCTCTCCCTCCTCAGTAGAAGAATCTTGAATATAATCCGCTTCAAAACCAGAAACCCTCCCCTGTGATTGCATAGGAATATCAGAAATTGAATGAGGTGGGTGTGAGCTACTACCTGCCAGCCATTGGTGGGGCTCGCTGTATGCGGGGTATGGTATAGGATTATAAAGAGTAGAGCCATATGCGTGTTGCGGAATAAGAGATACAGAACTCATTGGTGGTGGACTACCAACTGGGGGAATAATATTTGCAGGCGGAGTTCTTTGTCTGCGATGCTCTCGGCTCAATCTGGCAGATCTACGTCACGAGCACTGTCAGCTACTCTACCATCACGGTCCCTAGTCGGGCCCAAATTATCAATATTCCTTCTCCGATCTGCCATCTACAAATTCAGAAACAATTTATAAATATAACTCTGACAAAATAATTTAAATACAATAAACAAAATAATATTTATTAAAGACAATATTTAATTGAAATAGCAAATTAAATCAAAATATACAATTTTAAAAAATCACTGCCAAAAGAAAATTAAAAAAATTTTAAAAAAATAACCGCGTGCAAAATCACACGCGGTTGAAGTGCAATCCGTGGGTAAAGATACACGCGGTTTTCGATTTAATAAAAAAAAATTAATTTCCATCCGCTGACGTCAGCAGACGGCTGAAGCAGGCTTCCCACGCCGTCCACGCGCCACCCGCCCGACACCAGTCTTGACCCACGCGCCACAATTTCGCCACGCGCCACACGCGCCGTCAATCCCCCAAGCTGAAAAACGTTATTACAGTCCAATTTTTGCCAAAAATACACCAAAAAAGTGTATTTTTAAGAAAATCTTATAACATTTTTCGCAAATAAAGTCCTAGTGTGCTAGATCTACATATTTTCAAGTTGAAATTCAAAAATTTAAAAAGTAAAACTTACATTGTGTTAGTTGTGATGTTTTTTTGACGATGAGTATGTTGACAAAGTTGACGAGAACGACGTTTGCAATATGATAATGCAAAAATTCAGGCGAGGGCGGCAAAGGGCGGCGGCGGCAACGGACGGAAATTTTATGATGGATAAGAGTTGGGAGGATTTATTAGGGAGAGAGAAAGAGGAGAGAGAAGGAGAAAAAAAATTATGGGGATTGGGGGGTGTTAAAAAGGCAAGGGGGGGGGGTGTGGGAATAGTGCCCATGTAAAATAAAAGGCAAATCCAATGTTGTACAATGTACTTGATGGGAGGGTTTGGATTTGTAGCCAAGAAATAACGCACATTGACCTGCTGGCATTTTTAAAGGGTGGGGACTACCCACTCACCCCCAATCCATTTTCTTTACACCCCCCTCACCCTCATTTTTAAAAATCTCTCTCCTGTAAAAATTCTCTAAATTCAATCTACCCAAAAATTGCCGCCACCAGAATCCTCTCCCTAGCCGCTGGAAATCGTCGCAGCCGGCGGAAAATCTGCTACCGTCCGGCCAAATTTTTTTTTTACATTTATGAAGTAACCGGACTAGATCCACCACAAAATATCAATTTAAAAAAATTCGGAGCAAAAAACAATTCCGACAAGATTCCAACTAAATGGACTCCGACGATTGTGGTTATTTGGAAGACATTAATTTTGAGGTAATAATTATCTTTACTTTTCTTATTGTTTTAGTAATATTTATTTTTTTCCGTTCAAAAAAACATATTTAAACTGGGAAAAAGTGGGGAAAAAATCACCGGAACAGTAAAAAATGGATTGGAAATTGACCTGGGAAAAAACCACCGCATGCTGGCGTCAGCATGCGGTGGATGAAGTCACCGTTTGTTGACGCGCCTGCGGTGACGTCATCCACCGCATGCTGACGTCAGCATGCGGATTTTTTGTTTTAAAAAAAAAAATTCATGGGAAATTTGTTTTTTTGGACCGCGGTTTTGCAGTGACTAATTTTTACTAATATTAGTAATTTGTGTAGTTTTTAATGTTTAAAAAATTTATTGTAGGTTCAAAGTTCAGACAAACCCGATAGTGATTTAGAAGATTTTCCTGATAATGAGGAAAATTGGCCTGATACGGGGGAGTTTTTTAGTCCTTATGCATAATTTGATTTTCAAACCAAGGAAGGGTTAGTGTATTGGGTAAAGACAACGGGGATAGAAAATAAAGTTTATATTGTGATTGGTCGGTCCAGAGAAGGACAAGATTATAGTGCACCAAAAGTGTATTTACGGTGTGAGCGTTCTGGTACGTACGTTGGGGAAGCAGTTGTCAAGGGCGGTAAAGGGAGGAAAGGTAATTGGACAAAGAGGACTAAAAAGATAGATTGCCCATTCAAGATAGTTGGGAAAAAGACTAAAATTGGCTCATGGAGATTTCAGGTTAGGCAAGGCAAAATAACCACTTCTTGGGAACTTATAAATTTGGTCATGCTGCGGCACGGCGGTAGGATGACGAACAGGTTAAGTTGGTTGAGCAGTTGAGTAAGTGCAATGTCGGGGCGACTGAAATATATAACACATTGAAATTCGAAAATCCAGAATTTTATGGGAGCAAGTCTACGATATTTAATGCGAGGTCAAGAATGAGGAGACTTGATAAAAATGGTAGGACTAAATTACAAGATCTGATGTATCGTCTGACTGAAGCTGGTTATGTTGTAGAGTGTCGTCGTTATGTAATTAGCGGGAGTGACGGGAAGGGCGTGGACGAATCGCAACAATATGTGGGCAACTTGTTATTTGCTCATCTGGACTCCATAAGGCTGGCAAGGGTTTTTCCATACGTTATCCTTATGGACAGCACCTACAAAACAAATAGGTATTTTCTTATTTGAAGTATCTATATTGTATTGTAATTTTATATTTGGTTTAGGATTTTGTAGATTTACCGATTTAAATTATTACAGATACAAAATGACTCTACTTGCTATTATTGGTTTCACCTGCACCGGTCAAAATTTCACTATTGCATATGCTTTCTTGCGTCAAGAAAGACAAGATAATTTTGCATGGGCACTTACTATGATTAGGGGATTATTTGACCCCAAACGAGTCCCTGGTGTTGTGGTGACGGATAAAGATATGCAACTTGTTAAGGCAAGCATTGTGGTAACGGATAAAGATACGTATGTACTTGTTGTATATCCATTAAGGCTCCCCAAATCCTGAAGTTCACCTTATTCCAAGAACGATCAACAAACAGGGTCGACCCCAACAATTTAAGCAAGCAAACCTTCGCCCGGTCAATAGAATTCAAAGGTAGTCCATTGATTGCGTTGAGTAAGATTTGATTTGGAATGCCCTTTTCGTTAATTGACGTATTCAGGGATTGAGGATCAACGCCAACACGCTCTGATATCTCGAGTATAATTTTCTTTCGAATATGTTATGGGTCAAAAACCGCCTTACCAGAAATGGGAATATGAAGTATATAATATACATCATGAAGTGTGATTGTCATTTCACCCCAAGGCATGTGAAATGAGTTAGTATCCGGTTGCCACCTCTTCACGAATGCCAAAATAAGTGCATCATCGTGATACATCAACATGGAAGTACGAAGGTGACCTAAACCGGTACCGTTAAAAATTGAAGATGCCTCTCCATCTGCCTGTAGTCCTGTCCACTGTCTCCTAAGCGATTCTTTCCGCGTGTTGATCTGTAAAAAATTCCGCTCTACCCCATTCCAGATATCAACAGCAACATGACCAGAATAAGATGGAATCTCGTCTGGAATCTCAGGTCCCCCGCTTGCCGGGGTCTTCTGCTCCCAATCAATCGTCGTTGGTCTCACTTGAGTCAGAACGGGACAGCTCGGAGGTTGGGTACTCTGGGTGGTTGTCTGTGAGACATAAGGTGGATCATCAAGGCTAGAGTCTCTGGGGCGTGATAGGAATGTCTAGCTCTAGAAACAAAAGGTCTACCTCCGGAAACCGATGATCTACCGCCGAAAACCGACGATCTACCTTCGGAAACTGATGGTCTAGCTTCCACTTCGGTAGACCTACTAGAAGACGATCTGCATGTACGCTGATCGAAATCTCCCAATACTCTCTTAAATATCCCTGGACTCCTTTGTGGTTCACCTACAGGGGGTTGGGAAAGGGGGTAGCATCAATGTCATCCTCCCCTTCCTCAGTAGAGGACTGTTCAACATAATCATCTTCGTAACCCAAAAACCCTCCCCCGTGATTGCATAGGAATATCGGGAATTCAATGAGTAGGGTTTGAACTACCACCAGCCATCCATTGGTGGGGCTTGCCATAGGAGGGGTATGGAATAGGACTAACAAAAGTAGAGTCATATGTGCGTTGCGGAATGGGGGGTACAGAATCCATGGGTGGTGGACTACCCATTGGGGGAATAACATTACCAGGGGGTGTCATTTGTCTACGATTCTCTCGACTCAACCTAGCTGACTGAGTCACTGGTCTGTCAGCCACCCTACCCTCACGATTCGAAATTGGGTCTAAATCATGAATATTCCTTCTCCGATCTGCCATCTACAATTTTAAAAACAAATTATAATTATAACTCTAACATTAATTCAACAAAAAAAAAAATAAAAAAATAAATTAAATACATTATTTATATTACAAAATTTGCAATTAGATTTATTTAATTTTTTGGCACTTGATTTTTGTGGCAATACTCCTAAAACACTCATTTTTTTATTCTGGGAATTTTTTTTTTTTTGTTTGGATTTTGGCCGTCAACATGAGGCCAAAATCCAAATTTTTTTTCCCCAGAATAAAAAATGCTGACGTCAGCCACACGCGCCGCTAGCAGTGTAAGCATTTTCCCAGTTTCAGCCAATTTCAGTCCATTTTCAGTCAATTTTTACCAAAAAAAACACGAATCTACTATACTTCTAAGTCAACTACATAACATTTAACTCAAATTAAGATTCATGTGTTTTGTTTTTTATAATTAGCTAGATCTATCTATTTTTGAGTAAATTTTTTTATGTTTGAAAAAGTAAAACTTACATTGTGTTAACTTCTGATATTATTTTGACGTTGAGTCTTGAGACAAAGTTGAAGAGGACGACGTTTGAAACAAGATAGTAGTCTCCAAAAAAATTCCGGCGAGATTCCGGCGGCGGCGTAAACTCCGGTGGCGGTGGTTACGGTGGTGGGGGATTTTAAAGTTTGAGAGCATTTTAAGAAGAGAGAGATTTTTTTAAAAAAAATCGGGGTAGGGGGTGTGAACAAAATTTATAGGGGTGCCTATAGTGGCCATGTTTTTAAATTGCTTTAGTCAGGTTTGCTTTAGCCAATAAAAGGGATAACGTTTTTGTTATTTTTTCTATGCATGTCCATCACACTTTATGCCTATATTAAGAACACCAACTCAAAACTACATCATTTATGCAGGTGAAAATCCTCTGTCCACATCCCTATCTCCAACCAATCAGAATTTATATATAAATATTTTTTTTAATTATATACACACAGGGTGAATTGTGATTGGCCAAGGATAAGGATGGGGACAGAGGATTTTTTGCTCATATATGCCTATAGAGATCGAATGATGACACATGTTGTAGGTCGCAGAACATATATTCTGCAGAATAGGTTTTCCGTTTTAAATCAATCTTAACCATTAAAATTTCTATATGACCGACGAAGATAAGTTTCGCAAATGTGCAATCTATCCCATTCCGCACCGGAGCCGCTGCGCATTTTAGTGTGCTTCTCCATAAAGGATGTCAATTTGAGCAAAATCTATGTATTTTTGTTCCATGCCGAAGAAACTGTATTTCTGTATAGAAAGGCTCTCCCAAGAGATGATTGTAAAGAGGTTTATCTCATAGAAGGTGGTTAATTCTATAAACAGTTTGTGCGGAGTTGTTCTCAGTGACGGATCCAGGAATATAATTCAATGGGGTCATTTGATATACACAATAATTTACTAGGGTCATTTATACATTTATTATCTAAATGGAGTAAAACATACTATATATAATTAAAGAATATATATTTTTTTCATTGGGGTCATTTGACCCTCCACTCACAGAAGGGTGGATCCGTCACTGGTTGTTCTAGATACAATGCTTCGTACCCGAGTAGATGGGAACAAACCCTTTGCTAGGAGGTATGAAATAATGTGTAGGAATGGACATTTCATCCCATAATTTCCTAAGCTTAACCTCATCTAGGGTAGGCGCAATGCCCGAGGCCTCGCATTCTTCTACCCTCCTGTAATTTTGTGAAGTACGAGTTGGATACTCTATCGCTCGTAAAGATATACCACGGTGGTACATCATATTTTGTGTTATTCTATTCATATACCTTGGGAACCTCACACTAATCTCTCCTGAGGTCACCACAACATTTCCCCTGTCTATTCTTTTAAACACAGGCTCGAGTTGAAATCTCTTAGCTAGGTGAAGAGATCTCTTGGGTGCTGTTATATCGGAGGAGTTACATGTGATTGGTCGGAGAAGACGACTGACACACTTACTTATTGAAACCTACTTGGATTCATAAACCAAAACCCATAAAAAGTTGGTCTTTCGCTTTCTGTAGGGTATATTTTCGGCTTTGGAAGTTTAATATTAAAATCTTTAACCGGAAGGGTTGGCCTGAATACTACAGTTCACCGGAGAAGACGAATAGTGAGAGAGAAATTGCGAGAGTGGTTTTTTGCGAAGTAGAAATATTCACCTATTTATGAAACATGTTTCCCGTGATGGTCTTAACCATCTGATACGTATACTCGGAAGAAAATATTACGGTTGGACGATATTTTCCCTGGATAAGTCCACCCGACGAAAACACTTATCTCCCGTACGCGTCGTTATAAGATATTTACTCAAGACATGATTCTTCAGAGTTCTAGATCTTTTGCCTTGATGATTTTAGTTCAAGACCTTAGCTTCAGGTACCTTCACCTGAAGTCTTGGGGGCTTATAGTCAGTTCTGTAGGAAATAATAGTAGAGAAATAGAAAAAACTTATCAACAATAGCTGTGTCGCGAACGAAATCACTGCCTTGAAAGCAAAATTCGGCACTACCGAGGTGCAATATAAAAAGCCGATTCGCTCCCCAAGGTTAACACAGCCAATCCTCGAAAGCCGATTCGCTCCCCAAGGTTATCACTGCCTTGAAAGCAAAATTCGGCACTACCGAGGTGCACTCGTGATAGCGAGGATTTAGAACTTGCAGCCTAACACACTTAAAAGATGAACGACTGTTTATAACTCAGAGAATTAATCGAGTGGAAGATGAATGAATTGTGTATCAATCCACTCAAGAAGCTCATGTATTTATAGAACAAAAATGTCGTTAGGAAAGTATGGTAATGTATCAGATTTAGAGAGAAATCTGTGGAAGGGGTGATTGTGGGGTTTGACCCAATCTTATCGCATCTTTGTGATTTATTCAAAATGGCACACGTATTTGACTTGTTCAAGATGTGAAGCTGCTGCCATTTACCAACAATCCCCCCAAATGGCATGCAAGCTTGAAGAAACTGTGAGAATAGAATGATTAAATTACTTAGACACCAATATCTTTCGATTGAATTGATGCATAAAGAAGTGAGCTAACAACCCAGTCTATGAAGTGAATTTCTCTTGAACTTCAATGACTTTAATTGAGACGCACACAACAAGTAAAAAATCTTAATGACTGCAAGTTCCACGATTAAAAGAACCCAAACGCTTTTAACGGCCATGCACAAACCTTGGGTTCTCATGAGTGCTCTAGAAAGACAGCCCAAGTCTTCCATAGAAGGCGGCCCACCTTCACGCTCAAGTAGGTGGTTTCGTCTCAACCATTAAGAGTCATTTAGACTCAACCTCCACAAACGATTATGAATCCATCAAGTCTTTCTCAATAGGACCACCCAAACATCAAGTCCTTCTCAATAGGACTGACCAAATTAAAGGGCTATGAATAGGGATGAGCACCGAATTCCGATTTACCGAATTCGAATTTCACATGTACTACCGACCTTTTTCGAACCGAATTCCGATTTACCGAATTCGAATTGACCGAATTGGCGAATACGGAATTCGGTAAATTTACCGAATTACCGATTCGGCTCTCTGTTCTAGATTCTAGAGAATACATAGAAAGAAGAAAAGAAAACAGAGGCTTACTGGAGGGAGTTTTGGGGCGGTGTCAATGGAGGGAGCAGCGGTGGTGATGGGGTAGCCACTGCAAAGACAGAAAGAGAAAAAAAAAGAAGAAATTTTTTAGAAATAAAGATGAAATTGGGGATTTTGGGATTTTGAATTTTGGGGAAAAATTAAAATAGAGGGAGAAGAGAAGAGAAGAAGAGAGAAGGGAGAAGAGAAGAAAATAATGGAGAAAGCGATGGAGAGTGGTGACGGGAGGAAGAAGAAGACGAAGAAGAAGAAAGGGGAAGGAGTTTGGGGTGGAGTCGATGAAGAAGAGGAAGAAAAAGGGGAGTAATCTAGTGTGGGTGACATTTTTTGTTAGAAGTAGGGATTTAGGAGAGTATTTATAGTGTATTTATTTTAGTATTATTTATTAAAATATTTTTTTGAATTCGAATTCGGTAATACCGAATTCACCAAAACCATATACCGAATTCGAAAACTTCGAATTCGGTATGATCCGAATTACCGAATTGGTCCGAATTACCAAATTCGATTTACCGAATTCAAATCAAATTTGGTCGGTAAATCGGTTTTTACCAAATTTGCTCACCCCTAGCTATGAATTCACAATCCACTACTACCACATAAAAATGGGGCAAGTAGAACAAATAGAGAAATAATATGGCTTTGTTTGACCACGAGTGGTATCCACCATATTTCCTCAAACCATGGGCTTAAGTCATGTTCTTCTCAATATGATTGAAGAACTACTTTCTTCGTTAATCCTTTAGATAAAAGGATCTGCAAAATAACTCATGTCAATATAAAGAAATCAGTATAGATGAATTTCCCCGCATAGACATATCAACCAAAAATTTCTTAGCCATTCAACTTATTGGCCTGCCAACTCAAGAGTAATAAATTTATATTTCTTTGTAGAGTCTGCTATAAATGTTATGCCGACTTCTATAACATCTCCACCAAGATTTAAAACATAACCACCAGTAGAGCAATATTCATCATTATCAGTTAGCCAGTTTGCAAAACCAAAAACCTACTAAATAGCAGGAAATTTATTAAATTGCAAACACCAATTAGGCTGCCTCTACGATACTTAAGAAAACGATGAAGTACATCATAATGCTCATTATTTGGATTGTGAGTGTACCGACTTAATCAACTCACAACATATGCTTTGTCAGGTCTAGTGCAGGGGCGGATCCAGGATTGCAATATGGGGTGGTCCCTCAACAATTAAAATTATAGAAGAAAACGATTATCGGCAAAAGTATACCAATATTACATAACCAAACGATAGTTTAAATTAGAACTCACAAGTAAATGTCTGATTCTAATTCAGGGCAATTGCATCCTCCTCTTGGTCATTGCTTGAAAACGTTTGATGATATCCATATCATCGATTGTGCTAAATACTTCTTTCTCCACATAAGTAACTAAGCAATCATTGAGCCATGGATTCGTCATTTTGTTTCTCTTCTCATTCTTCACATAATTCAATCCCGAAAACACTCTTTCAACAGTTGTTGTCGCCACTGGTAATGTCAAAGCTAGCTTTACAAGTCGGTACACAAATCTAAAAGTCTTGTGCTTTTTTGTTCGGACAAGAGTCTTAGAAAGATCCGAGATCCCCTTCAACTTGGAAAAATTGTCATCCATCTTGACACTCTGAATATAATTCTGAAGTTGGCCAGACAACTCCTTATCAGTAACATCCTCAAAGTCATTTGGATACAGTCTTGCCAATCTCACAAGTGATTTAGTGTCAAAAGCTTCAAATGAAGAGCAAGGACTCAAACATGTGATACATTGCAACAATTGAGAATTTTCAGGAGTAAACCGGTCATTCAATTCTTTCAATATCAAATCTATGACATGAATAAAGCAATCATTTTTTAAATGGTGCAAGGTTGACATAAAAGGTGCAAGACGGGCGGATTTATTATATCTCACGTACTGTGAATCCATGTCAAGAACTGTGATCTCAAGATTACTACAAGATGATACAACGAGGGGAGAAGGAAAATTGAACATGGAAATAACGTTTTGATGTGACCACCCATGTTCTTCCTACCGTCCATTTTTTTCACTAAATCTTTTTTTTTTTAAAGTCCGGCTGGGCGATTGCCCCATGAAGGGGAGATAGAAGTGTCTCACAAGAGGAGGAGAGAACCCTAGAAAGGGAAATTTAAAGCATGCCCCATGTATTGGGAGGGTATCGAACCTACGACCTCACAGTCGTGGGCAGACCATAGTCCCACTGGGACCTTGTGATTTATTTTGTGGTTCATATATACTTTTAGGTCTCGCTTTGAGATTTCTAGTCTCAGTGTCAGATTATTTTCAAATTCAAATTTCTATATGATTTAATGTTTGAAATTTAAACAACTTTAATTATCGTGCTCATAATCTTGCAAAATAAGTCAAATGTAAAAACTCTAGAGACTGTCTCTCCCCCTAATTCTATTCTCCTCAACAATGGAAATACTTGTAATAGCTTAGGCATTGTTCGAAGTACAAATTTCTTGGGAGTTTTGCTAAATTATGATGTCAATTCTAATAATTTAAATAAAAATTGAGGCATTATTTATAAAAAAAAAAATGTTTGTAGACTTAGCGGGCCTTGTTTTTTTTTTATATATATATATATATATATAGTTTTTCATTTTCATAATAAAGTCGTTTGTAAACTTCATGATCAATATCATGCTGGTGTTAGGTTTTATTTCATGTTATAAATTAGGATTTATTTCAAATTTTTATGTAAACAAACAATGGGAGTGACCATCTCAAACTTGGAGAAGCATCCCTCGAGGTAGAGATTTGTTGCAGCATGGCTTTGAACGGAGGATCGGGAACGGACGTTCTGTTCGTATCTAACGTGGTCGTTGGCTCACTTCACAGTGCAGTTTTCAGCTGATATCTCCTCCTATTTTTATGGGTTTTGAAAGTTTGCAGACAAGAACTATGGCAATTGTGGAAGACATCTGGTTTGAATGTGACCCCGATTTTATATTTAGGGTTATAGAGTATGTTTTTAAGGACATAGTAATGCCTATATTAAGGAATATGTTTTATAGAATTTGCTATGCCTATAAGTCAAGTAGTGTTCTGGCTAACTTGTTGGCTGGACATCTGAGGTTTGACACCTTTTTCAAAAGGTAGGGGATTTATCGGAATTCCACCTACCTAATTTAATTTCTACTATCGATTAATGATATTATCATATCATTCACAAAAAAAAAGTATAAAGACAATAATAATGGAATATACAGTTATGAAGGCTGATTGGGCCTGATAATAAGTTGAAACGAAAAACAAATATGGGCCTGATAATTCTATCATTTCCATTGGTTTACTCTAGTTTCAATTTTCTTATTTCCTTTTTTACTTTTCTACTTTCATTTTTCTTGCCCTAGACAATATTTCTTTTAAAATTTACATGACTAAATCAATTAATTCTTTAATAAAACATGTAAATGATGAACAATTTAACAATTTGTGTTTTTTTCTTCTGTTTTTTTGTTTCCGATTTTGCTAGATTTTTCAAGGGATGATTTGGTATGACTACGAGACAAAACAAAACAAACAAAAAATGCATGTTTAAGAAGTTTTCATCCTTATTAAATAAAAAACCAAAACCTAATTAAAAATATTTTTTACTTAATTTTAACGTAAATATTAAACGAATTAAGTTTAATTGTCAAATTAGATTCAATTGCTTAAGTTACTAATTAATTGGTATGATATCCCATTTTAATAGTTCGTTTTTTTTCGAACTTTGGTGAGTTTAGCTTAATTAAAATTAAATTTTTAATATTAAACATTCTCAAATAATATTCTTAATTATTAATTGCCCTTGTGTTGTTATTTTTATTTTAACTAATAAAATATTTAAATGTTTATAAATTTTTTAATGGGACATTTAGACCCGATCTGCAAAGCGATACGATAATTTTTTTGTGCCCTTTCCGGACCAGCTCTTATTGGACTAAAATATTATCGGAACATGTCAATTCAGTCGCTAATAAAAGTATCATACCAACCCGATTTACCACCTCTATAATAATTTCCATAAAATTCAATAAAGAAGTTTCAACATCAACTCAAACAATTTTTTATTTTTATATAGATAAAATTATATTAGAAAATTCAATAACTGAAAAAATTAATATTCTTCAGATCATTCACGACTAACTACAATAACTTGTTTCCCAACATTGCGACCGCGAAAGAGGCCGACCAGGGCTGCAGGTCCGTTCTCAAGGCCTTCAACAATGTCTTCAACATAGGCTATCTTTTTTCTCTCGAATATAAGGTAGTAAGAATTCCAAAAACTTTGGGAAATCATGGTAATAATCATCAACAGAAAATCCTTCAATTTTAATTCGCTTGAAAATGAGGTGCGCCAAATTGTGTACTCCTTCATAGTTTTTAAGGTTGTATTGTGAGATCATTCCACACACTGCAATTCGACCGTGCATTGCCATATTTATAAGCACTGCATCAAGCATTTTTCCTCCAACATTTTCGAAATAAATATCGATCCCTTCTGGGAAGTATCTGGTGAATTAAGAGTGGCAATTCATCGTTGCCACGAATCATGATTTAAGAAATTATGAATTTAACGTTTACTTTTATAAATAAAATGAATGATAATATTGATATTCAATTCTTGAAGAGCGCAAAAGCAAACTTAGAATCTAAAATTGGGAGCAAATTACAAACACAAATATAAATTGCAGTAGTAAACCTGAGAAAATATTTGGAAGGAAGGGTGAAATGCAATTTTTGCAAGAAATTAATTTTCGTATATAAAAAATAAATTTCTTTGTGTTTCAAAAAATATTTTGATTAGTTGTTAAACGAAAGAAGTATATAACTAAATATCAACTTTTCTATTCATTTTGTATTACATATTCAATTTTGGAGGATAAAGTAAGAAGATACAAAATGCATACCTTCTCAGAATAGCATTCAAGTCTTCCTCCTCCTTGTAGTTAAAGGCCTCATCATATCCAAACTTGTTCTTCAGAAGCTCAACCTTTTGGAGTAAATCACAAACCACATCAATCATAAGTGTTTTTTTTTTTTCCTTTTAGCAAGAGAAAATAGTCATTGATCAATGTAAAAAGTATATGTGGACTGTAAATAGTCATTGATCAATGTAACATATTAAAAATCTTCAAATCGTAGATCGTTACGACGTGACAACAGTTTTTAAACAAAATGTGGACTGTAAATCAACTATCACTATTAAATGTAAACTTGGTCCGGCTATGTTGCTGATCACAAAAAATTTAGTGTATACTGAACATTTTTTACTGTCAAATTAAAAATTCGGTGGTTCATAATTTTTTTGGAGAAAACAAGTGTTGCGATTTTGTAACACCTGTTGCGTAAAACATGTGTTACATGCTTTAGGACATGTGTTAATCTATAGAGAGCACTTATTACATAAAATATATCACCTGTCTAAAAATGTATAACACTTACCATAAAATATTAAGTATGTATTGAATTTTTTGTGTTGCGTTTGCGGTCGTGCAAACCAGTGAGGCCCCATATGGGGGACATTGAGACTGCCCACCATTGACAAAGACAGGGGCGGGTGAGGGTAGTCGCCCCCGAACTTTTTAAAAATCCTACTAGATATAGTAAATTTTATATTTAGTTCAGAATATTTGATCAAATTTGCCCCTAACATTTTTATTTTTGTAGTTTTTATATGTAATGCGGTATACTGTTATAATTTTTTGCCCCCAAACTATAAGCCCTGCTTCATCCTGCTGCCCACACCTATTATATGGATACCTTTTCTTGACTTCCTGCACTTCCAACAACATAGCAACCCATCAATTTTGCAAATTGTCCAACAAGCTGACCCACTGCGCCAGATGCTGAAGATACAAACACTTTATCTCCTTTCTTAGGATTGCATACCTTGTAGAATCCACTATAGGCAGTCAAGCCATGCATACCTAAGATATGAAACACAACTATAATATGGACTGTCGATAAAGCAATCTAATCGTTCAAACTTATTTGTATAGTACTGATAGAAAGACCTATTAGCACCTTAGCAAGAAACTATGCCAACAACTTACCTAAAAGTCCAATGTAGTAGGAAAGAGGAATATCAGTGTGTTCAATCTTGGAAAGCAAATGCTCAGGTTTTGTTATGAAGGTGTACTCTTCCCATTGAGTAATACAGCAAACTAAGTCACCATTCTTGAAGTTTTGATGAGTTGAGTCCAATACTTTAGCCACACCAAGCCCACTTATTGGCTGCATAATTATCACACAAAAAAAATTATAACAATCCACTGAAGTAAAACTTATTTAACTATGCCAATCTTTTCATGATACATAACAAGGATAAAGCTAGAAATATACAAAAATTGTAGTAGGCCCCCAAAAAAAATTCATAATTCTTGAGGGGTAAGAGATAAATTCGTTAATATTGTTTTAAGAAACTGGAGAAAATCTTATAAATAAGGACCTTTTAATTTTTTGAGTTTGATCTATTGGAGGGTTTGTAATTTTGAACTTGAAAAAAAATTATACAATTAATAGTTTGTTATTTTGACCGTGGAAAAATTACATAGTGGAGTTTCTCTTCTGGGACAGTGAACGTGAGATCGAACACAATATTTATGTGTTGATTATATTTTTTCTTTTTCTCTCCATATTATCTACTACCCAACATCACATCCCCACCCCAAGAAAGTAAGGGACAAAAAGTTAATATAAGCAAAGTAAAATACATACAGAGCCAGGAATGAAAGAAGCGATCTCAGGCCAAACAGAACTCTCAGGGCTTTGCATGCATAACCTCATGTAAGGATCACAAGATAAGTAGAGATTCTTAACCAAAACTCCATTTAATCCTTTTGGAATTTGCAACCTTAAACTGCTCTCCCTATCAATTTCCATGTCTGATTCTTTTGGAAACCCAACCACATAGTCTTTGAACACTACCCGCTTGTTCTTCACTACTTGTTTCTCAGACATTTCCAAGATTTATGTTTTTTTTTCCTAATAAAATATCTCTATGAATTTTAAAGAGTTTGTTAATTCTTCTCTTGCAATATCAATGAAATTCTCAAGCTTTAAATAGGGAGAAATTCAGCATTATTTATTAAAAATAGGAAGATGAATAGTAGATGATATGACTAGAAGCTTACCAATGCAAATATTTTTGGTTTTATTATATTTTGCTCCTATAAGTTCGACTAAATTACAATTTCATTACAGAAACTTGAAGTAGAAAGATTTAATTACAATTATATTGCCTCTTTTTCATAATATAACTAGGTTCGTTGTTCTCGCGTTGCGCGAATATTTTTCAAGTTTAGTTGTTTTAGTTTTTTAATATTTTATTGTTATATTAATAATTTCGTAATAATATATCTCAAAATAAATATAGATAAGATGTAATAATTATATTTTTTTATTCATAAACTTGCTAATTCATTCTTTTTATCTAAGAATAAAACCATCATAAATATTATTTTTTTTCCTAGAAAACAAAATAGCCTTCATATTGTATAATTGTTCTACATATGATACAAAATATATATTGAAATGAAATAAATATAACAAAAATACAAAAACCTCAAAGAAGCTTAGCCTACATTTTTTTTCGTTCTACCACTAAAGAGCTACTTAGCGCCCATTTTTTTCCCGTCAATTTTCTTACACCCATTTTCTAATTACTCCTTTTCAAGAAGCTTATTTTGGGAACCTTTGAGAGCCATTATACCTGCACACAAAAGAAATGTTCACCCTCTATAGTGTATTACATGTTCTCCATCCTCATTCTCAAAAAAATAAAAGTAAGAAAATAATTACACAGCAAACAAAACAAAAGCAAGGAAATAATTACATAGAAAAAAAAGAGGCAAGAAAAGAATTGAATCAAGTCTCACGATTTTCTATTAACATGTTTTTCAAGTGGCAGGCTCTCTGTCTTCAATCAACAAATACATGTTCTGGAAATTGAGACACATTCTCTTAACTTGGTACTTGAAAAATAATTTGTCTCTAAACAAAATTATTAGATGTTTGTTCATAAACATATAAATTAATATATCAAGTGAAAACATGAATTGCATTATTTTAAAAAATGAATTTCTTACCTATGGAAACCAAGAAGACCATGACATATTTACTCATATCATTTCTCTATTTATAAGAAGAAAAAACTCTTGAACTTTCCTAACCAACAAAACAATAACAATAATAATGACAATAAATAAAATATATAAACTCTTAGACTTTTTGGTTTCTCGATAAAGTCAAAAGTCACTTTCTTAAAGAAATTAAAGAACCATTTTTTGAAAAGATTATTTTTTATGTAAATAGTTATTATAGTTTGTTTTTTAGATTATGAAAAGTCACTTCTTTGAAAAAATAATGGTTTTTTGAAACCTATTTTTTATATTATAATTTTAACTATTAGAGTTTTTATTGTTATAGAATATCAAGAGTCTTTCTTTAGGGAAATAATAAAGTATTGGAAACTGATATTTTCTTTTTCTTTTTTATTTGATCAAATCCAATTTTTCTTTTAGTTGACAGGTAGTGTGACCATCTTGGTATTAATTTTGAGGTTTTTTTTTATTCTTCACCATCAGCATATATTTACTCATTTCATCCACACACAAAAAAATTACTCTGTTAACCATGAAATTTGATTAAGGATAAATATAGACAGCTCAAATTGATCTTATTGGAGAGATTAAGAGGTAAAATAAAGTTTTTCGACAAATATATGTTAATTGCACATTATTTCTATTTTGACGATTTTATCCTAATTAATTCAAATTTTTATCCAATTCTCTTGAAATATAAATAATTTCCTTCATTTATTTCGTTACTCATTTAAAAACGTAGTGCCGTTGCCCCGCATTTTAATCGAAAAATAAATTTACCTTTATGAATACCGTTTATGGAAGTATTTCTTAAACCCAAAGCTACCAAATTACCAAAACAACCTTTTAGAAGGTCGCCAGAGTGGCTTTGATTTCAGCTCTCTCATTCTTTGATCTTTCAATCCATAACTTTCCTCTTTCCAATAAAAAAATTCTTGTGGGATTCTTAGATAATTAGAAGATATTATGAATCAAAGTTATGATTTTTAGAAAGAACCCAGGAGCTGAATTGAATTGAAGTTAAAGAGCTTTTCCAATGCTTTGATTTTCTAAAATCATATATCAATAAATATTCAATCTCTTACTTTAGTACTTGAAAAACTTGTATGTCATGAATATAAAAAAGGAGTTAAAATACTCACTTCATCTTAAAATAGTGTTAACATTTGGATTTTCACACAAATTAAGACATTCCTAAAAACAATAAGAGTAAATGTCAAAAGTTGAATATTGGAATAGTAATTAGTCGAAGAGGGGGTAAAAATGATAAATGTTTATTGAATATTCATTGATATTGCAAATGTTAACATTATTTTAGGGAAAATATTTAGAGCCAAAATGTTAACAATATTTTGAGATAAAAGGAATATGTTTTATTGCAAAAGAGTCATCTATATATATATATATATATATATATATATATATATATATATATATATATATATATATATATATATCGGTTTGGTTCGGTTTGGATTATAACATTTTTTAAACCAAACTGAAAATTCGGTTTTAATTTAGTCCAAATCGAAACCAGTCCAATGCATTACTCAAACCGAAAAAATCATTTTGGATTGGTCGGTTTCGGTTTTTCTTAAACACCCCTAATACACATAAGCTAAAAAAAATGAACATAAATGAGAGATTTTTTCGCCTACATATATTGCACTCATTTGCTTGTGAGTAAATTTTAAAATGATGATAGTTGTTGTAAGCACCACTCTGCTCAAAGTGTGGAGCGGGAAAAGTTTCGCTTTTATTTTCCGTTGGATTAAAATTTTAACGATTAAGATTGATTTAAAAAAACACATGTTCTGATTTTGAGAACACATGTTCGCATGAACACTTGTTTTTAGCTAAATACACATATTTTGAGGTATTTCCGTATAAACTGAAAAAAAACATATTTCATATAGGAGCCGGACCGTTGTTGTAAGACCGAGATAAAACTTCTCGCATAAAGATAATAAGTTTTCTATTTTTTTCTAGTAACAACTCTTTGCTTTTATAAAAAAAAATATGCTAAGATTTTTAAGATTTTTCTTAAGATTATAAAAGATAATAAAAGCTAATATGCTGCTTCCTTCTTAAGATTTTTTCTATTTCTCCACATTTCTTCTCCAAGTCCTTCAGGCTCCTATTTATCTAAGTTGGATGGTTAAGTGACTCTCCTCGTCCCAATTTATTTGTCGCAATTTGAAGTTTAACAGTAATTAAAAATAATTAATTTGTCTTGCTTTTAAAATATAATAACTAAAAAATTATCTTAAAACTTTAAAAGATAAGTAACATTAATATTAGTGGATTAATAAAATTAAAATAAAATTATAAAATAGTCAATAAAAACTATCTTGATTTGATAGAATAACAAGAGTATTATTGTACGGCAAACGAAAAGTTTCAAAAATAACAAATAATTTGCTTTCTCATTAATTCGGAAATGGCGTTTACTAGTTCACATCTTACCAACCAAATTAATTGTACCACCAAAACCTAATTAATAATGATCAATTCTGTTGTGGACCTGGACCACCAAATAGTTATGGACCATTTGGTACACATTCAGCCACATCACATTTTTTATTAAAATAATAAAAACACTCCCCCTTTTGGTGGGCCTTATGAGGCAATTTGTTTTGTTTTTTAATCAAATGAGGTGATGTGATTGATTGTGGAGCAAGTGGTCCACAACCCCACATATAGCCCAGGTCTATATCAGAATTTTTCAATTAATAATACCTTTATATATTCTAAGCGAATGGACCCCACATGCCTTTTGACCTTTCTACCGAATATTATCAGAACTTTAATACTTGGGATCCGAAACAAAGTAATCTCTCCATTCCTACTTATAAACTTTTTATTATATGTTGGAAAAATTAAATTAAAAAAATTTTCTAATTAAAATATAATTTTTTTTAAATATAACTTTTATATAACTAATTTTATATAAGAAAATAATATTAATATTTTAATATAAAAAATATCTTTATTTTTATTTTTTTAATCTTCGCATCATATAGTGAAAATCTTATATTTAAGAATAGTGGTAGTACGTAAGTATATATTCGGGTTTTTGCTCAAATTAACCTTCTTTTTTAAGAATTGCAGTAAAATGTAGTTTCGAGTTGGTCACCGGAGAAAGTTGTCATTATCTTAGAAGTTAATTCCAACCCAACAGTTACAATACACAATTTAGGGGTGTTAATGGTTTGGTTTGATTTGGTTTTACATATTTTTCAAATCAAACCAAAATATTCGGTTTGACATTTTTCAAATCAATCCAAACCATTCACATTTTCAAACTGATACATTCGGTTTGTATCGGTTTGGTTTGGTTGCTCGTTTTTGTGAGATACAAAATATATTAAGTATAAAGTAAAAATAAAAACAAATCTTTCTGTAATTACTTAGTAACTAAAAATATAAAGAAATATGTGTATTATTTTCAAAGTTAAACACAATATAAAAAAACAAAATAATGAAACATACATTCTTGATTTTAATTTTTAAACTTCAAAAACATCCTACAAGAAGAAAAAAACAGAAAATACAACATTCACTACAAGAAAACTGTGTAACAGGGGACGGGCAATTCCGTCGCTAATCCGCCGCTAAACTTAGTTTAGCGACCGATTAACGACCGAACAACGTGGTCGTGTATTTTTCGTCGCTAAGCAAATTAACAATCGACTACCGACGGATTATTTAGCGACCGAATAATTGGTCGCTATATACCGACGGATTACCGACCGAATGGCTATCAATGTTGACTTTGACTTTGACTTATTAACGACCGATTACCGAGGGCAAACTGGCGACTGAACATAATGTCGCTAATTACCGATGGATTACCGACCGCACGATCAACAGTGTTGACTTTAACTTTGACTTTTTACCAACCGAATCCCAAAGGCCATTTCACCGACAGAATATTTGGTTGCAAATTTTCGACGGATTACCGACCGAACGGTCAATAACATTGACTTTAAATTTGACTTATTCGGTCACTAATCAGTCGCTAATTTAATTTTTTTAAATAAAAATAATAACGTCAATTTTAAAAGCCCCGTTCCACGAAAATTATTATTAGAACAAAAAAGTACCAATGCACATCAATCAAACCAAAACAAATTTTACAAATAATAGCACGCTACCACAACTAAAGCTTTAAATATCAAAGTAATTATCCCGAATTTTCTAGTACAATAATACTAAGCATATGCAATACTGCTGATGGTCTATTCATGTACGGAGAAACATTACAGGTGGAGGAAATTGAATTCTACAATATTACTCCACCTCGAATGAATTGAATTCTTCCATGAGAGCTTTATATAATAAAAACATAAATAATAGCAATGACAAATATTCACTATTGCAAGAGCATGTGATCAATGCTAAACCTTAAAACTTTCATCAGATACCGGCTTTCCAACAGATACATAATTTTGTTGACTATCCCAGTTAGTGTTGCATCTGCATAAATGATCTTTTCAAAATTGAAGTTGTTGAAGTAATACGTACGTTCTACAATGTCCCAGGAAAGAATGAATGGATTAGCAATGATAAAAATTGAGAATGATCTTTTGGAGCAAATAAAATATGAAGATTTAGTTTATAATTTTACTTCGAAAAAGGTTAGAAGGATCACTATTTTCAAGTGAATAAAGTTTGTCAGTATTTATATTTTTAAAATTATGTTTAATTTTTTTAATACATTTATGAGAACAAAAATTATGATACAATTGTAATAATTTTTTTTTTTTTTGTTATATATACATGAAAGTCACTTTTCTCCGATTATGTAGGGCAGCATTTTAAAATTTAGCACAGGGTCTCCAAAATGATTGAGATGACCCAACTGATAATCTGGTCCATTTTATACTCCACGACTAATTCAATCTGTTTCTACGGTCATATGCGTCCTTAATTTATATTTGACGACTAATGCAGTTAATTAATATACGAACTAAATTCCACAACTGATTTGGTTCCGAGACGGAACTTCAAAGAGAGTTCTAGAAATATACAAGCCTAAAACATATCTTATTTAAGAGATACCAAACTTTCACCAGTTAAATAAAAAGAAAAATATTATGGTATGGACAATAAAAAGAAAAGAAAAGGAAATTAGTTTTTTTCAAAAACTAAAAAACTCTAAAACAAAAAGAGGATAGTGAAGAATTTCAGTAAAATCAAAGGGAATTGCCTTAGTATGGCCCCCAATTTTCATAAAGGCCATGACATGGCCCCTAAAAAATCAGGAGAAACATTTTTGTCCAGAACGGAAGTGGGACTTCCGTCCTGGGGCCATAACGGAAGTCCCACTTCCGTTCTCAACTCCCAGTGTGTTTGTCTAAAAAACACTTAGTTTTTTTTAGAGGTATACAGTTTTCAGTGGTTATTTTTCTCTGGTGTTTGTATTACAACAACAAAATCAATATTTCCAAAACACATTGCTTACTAAAATTTGAGTAAGAAAATGAATAAAATGTATATTAATATGAAAACAAACAACGGAATAATCGGAATAATTTTTTTACATCGAAAAAAAAGTAACATTGTTCGTAACTACAATGAATGAAATGTAAACAACGTAAATGAAAACCTATCTACGGCGCCGAACGTGTGTATCGAATGGTGAGTCTCGGGTCCGGTCGCAGGAAGTAAATGCGGCCATCTCTCACACGCACGGCACTACTAAAATTGGTTGAGATGACTTCCGCGCCTTCGGGGTCGATAAATACCTGCTCCTCGGGGTGAAGCGGCATCGGCAACGGAGTCTGATGCTGCGTCTCAGGGATGTGCAGGCTGTACGAAGGCGATGTAGATGGCCCTGCACCAGGATCCCCTCCCGTCTGAATATCCGCTGAATAAGTACCAGGCGATGCAAATTGGTATTCATAACGGGTGGGTACGTCGGCCTGACTGGGAACCTATGTCTGTGTCGGAGACTGTGCCGGATCTGTCGCCGGTGCAGCTGGCTCCGGTAGCCCACCGCGCTGTCTTAGTTGCCTCGCCGCCAAGTCTTCCCGCGCCGGAACAGGCTCCCTCGACTACGTCACAGGTTCCAGAACAGCAGACTCTGCCACATCTGCAGCTCGCGATCTGCAGGTCAGGGACTTCCCTGCCGCCACGAACGCTTCTTTGATTGTTTTTTAAGCCCAGGAAATGAGGGACCTGTAGTGGCCGATTGAGTTGGAGGCCGGCTTATCGAGCTCCGTGATTATCAGTCTGTTGGCATCCGCCTGCAACATAAATTCTCGTGTCAGTATATTATAAACAAGGAAAAGCAATGTAGACAAACAAAAAGAAAAAACTTACAATAGTGTCCTCGGAAGGCGCGATGGGTTGAATGCCCATCGGGAGTGGACCGGCATCCCTGTTGCGTGGGTTTGTAAGTAGGTGCACGGTAATGCGATTGTACCAATCCATGTACTCACGGGTTGGTAAAATCACATTACCGGGGACCGGGTCAGTAGCCGCCAGTGCATCCACTCGTTCATCCCACATGGCTATGTAGACTTTGTTGTAGTCCTCCCAATTCATATTCGGTCCCGCCGTGCGGGTGTGGACGTCCTGGTCCTCTGTCGTACCCTCTGCCACCGAGGGGGTTGGTATCACCTGCTGGAACCCGAATTGCCTAGCAACCCGGTCCGGCATGTGAAACTCAACCAACTCGAAACACACGAGTGGCGTACGGGCCCGACAGGTGGACAGGAAGCCCTTATCGCGAGAGGCCCGGACGGCAATAACCCAGTCGGGGTACGGCCTCCACATGAACTGTAAAAAAAAATTGTACATTAGCATAAATTAATTGCGCAAATTAATAAAAAAAATACGAAAAATACGATAAACCTTACCCCCTGAGCGTTCGTCAGTTGGTCAAGCTGGTCACGAAACACCGTCAGCTGAGATTTCGGCGCGTTCTTGAAACTCCGAGCGGTATTCCAACGCCTCCGCCTCCCCCTCCCCATCATCCTCTTCCTTCTCAAAAATCCAATAGGATCTTGCATACTCCTTCCTATCTAAACGATTATTATTGGTCTCTTGTTCAAGCTTCATCTCTTCCTACTCTTTCTAATACAAAGATATCTACTCCTCACTCTCTTGAAAATGTTCACGATTATCAATCATTATCTCCAGATCACACTACAAAAAAAACTACCTGTTATGACGAACTTTTCGTGACGAAGTCATTTTTCGTTACGAAAGGCATACTTTTCGTAACGAAATTCGGAATCGTTACGAAAAGTTGACATTTCGTAACGAAAAAATTATTCGTTACTAAAAGTAGTGGTTTCGTTACGAAAGGTAAACCTTTAGTAACGAAAACACATTTTCGTCACGATAGGTATAACTTTTCGTGACAAATACCTTTTTCGTTACGAAAGGTCAACCTTTCCTAACGAAACAAAAATTTGTCACGAAAAGTTTCGACTTAAATTTTTTTTTTTTTTAAGAATATACATATATAAGTATGATATAATTTAGAATATAATTTTAATTTTTATATTAAAAGTATTACTAAAAAATAGTATATATGCAACTAGAATAATTTTATTCTGATTTTTTATAACAACTTAATACACAAATACATTGACGAAAATGTATTACTTTTAATTTTATTCATAAAAAAAAAAATCACCAAACAAAGAGAAATTAAAATAATTAAAGGTTCAAAATACGAAACTTCATTATAATAAATATAATAGGAACAATAAGTAACGAATGATCAACGTAGCTCAGTGATTAAGTGCATGTCATACAAGTTGGAGGTCTTGAGTTCGATTCCCACTTCTATGAAAATGTGGAGACTTTATTCAACATTATTGTAGAGGGGCTCGGCTCCAATGGGTGAACTGGGGCACGGCTCGGCTCGGCTCCATGGCTTTAAATTTTAATTTTTTGTAAAACTTTTAGTAACGAAATTTGATATTTTTAGTAACAAATATTTCGTCACGAAAGGTCGCCTTTCCTAACAAATATTTTTTGCTACGAAAGACCTTTAGTAACGAGTATACTTATTCGTTTGGAAAGACCTTTAGCGACGGGGCTCTCAGGACGAACTTGGAGACAAACAATTTTCGTTACTAAAGGTCTTTCGTAACGATTTTTTTGACCTTTCCTAACGAAAATTTTCGTTACTAAAGGTCTTTTTTTTGTAGTGAAAAAAATGCAGGGAACGAATAAAAACTCATTAAAAATTACACAAACCTGGATCAAAAGGCAACACCCAGCTATGTCCTTAGAGACGGCCTGTGCCGAGATGCACATCTGGCGGTACAGGTAAGACAGGACGCCGCTGGCCCAGGAATGATGGTCGAGGCCGAGGTCCCCGTCCCTGATGAGCCGGAGATAGCGCATGTTCCCGCGCGGCCCGGATTTATCCGGGAAAAGGAAAGTGGCGATGCAGAGGAAAATCAGGGCCCAGGCCCGCTGGTCAACCGCGGCGTCCGTGGCATTCTCGCCTAGGGGCTCGGAAATGTGGGCGTACACCTCTGCAAGCTCGATGGCGTTACCCCTAATTGACCCGGTGGGGGGGCGGAATCCTAGGCTCTCATGGACGCGCTCAATCCACTGACGCTTGGTCATGTTGTAGTCCTCGTTCCACGTCACCACGTTGCCCCCGGTGGGCAGTCCTAGGAGGCAGCCTACGTCCTCTAGGGTGATGGTGACCTTACCGCATCCCAGATGGAAGGAGTGCGTCTCGGGGCGCCACCGCTCTACTAATGCGGTGACCAGTGCGTGGTCTATCTTAATCTTACCTATCCTACAACAACCCCCGAAATCTATACGGTCAATGAGCTCTAGCATTCTCGGGTTGCCCTCGCGTTGGTAGGCCTAAAAAAACTCCCGTCAAAGCTAATGACCTTCAAACCTCTATCTAGGCCTACATCCCCGCCCCAAATCCTAAGTGATCTATGTGAGGTGTGTTTGTTCAACACACTGGGATCGTACGGGCCGGGCATAAGGTGAGCCGAAAAAACCATCTATAAAAAAATGGTGGGATTTCATCAATCACAAAATGCGTAAAATAACAATTCATAAAAACAAAATTTAAGGATAAAATTAACCAATTTGCACTTAAATCATAACTACAATTTTCATTGTCCCAAATACTACAATTTATCTAACTGCCTTTTGTCACCTCAAATATACTCACTCTTTCCGATTTTCATTGTCCCAAAAACTACAATTTATCTTCTCCACATTTAATTGTCTTTTTACAGTTCTAATTATATTTTTACTTGACATTTCCACATTTATCCTTATTTACCATTGTTAAATAAATGGAACACTACCAATGTTAAATAAATGTGAGGACAATTTGATCTTTTAAGAAATTCTAACTAATTCTTGTGCATTTAGAAAGTTAAAAGCGGATAGAAGGAGACTGAACTTAAATTAGGGAGTTATACTTCAATTATGGAAAATTAAACAAAATTTGCAAAATTATGGAAAATTAAACAAAATTATCAATACCTCCAAATTTACAAAATTTGGGAGAGAGTGTGGTGGTGGGGATGATGGTTGGTGGCGGCGGCTGGCGGTGGGAGGGAGGGAGGGAGTGGCGCGGTGGGAGGGAGGGGGAGGGGGAGCTTTTTTTTGGGAGAGAAATAAAAAAGGATCGCGGTGAGGGGGGAAGAAGAAGAGGCTTTTTTTAAACTGGGAGTTGAGAACGGAAGTAGGACTTCCGTTATGGCCCCAGGACGGAAGTCTGGACAAAAATGTTTCTCCTGATTTTTTGGTTGCCATGTCATGACCTTTATGAAATTTGTGGGCCATACTAATGCAATCCCCTAAAATCAAATGGCAGAGTAGACCCTTAAAATAAAAGGCAAATCCAATGTTGTACAATGTAGTTGATGGGAGGGTTTGGATTTGTAGCCAAGAAATAACGCACATTGGCCTGCTGGCATTTTTAAAGGGTGGGACTACCCACTCACCCCCAATCCATTTTCTTTACACTCCCCTCACCCTCATTTAAAAAAAAAAAAATTATCTCTCCTCTCAAATTCTCTAAATTCTCTCTACCCAAAAATTGCCGCCACCGGAAATCCTCTCCCTAGCCGCCGGAAATCGTCGCCACCGACGGAAAATCCGCTACCGTCCGGTCAATTTTTTGTTTTTTTGTTTTTTTTTGTTTTTTTTTCTTTTCACATTTATGAAGTAACCGGACTAGATCCACCACAAAATATCAATTTAAAAAAATTCAGAGCAAAAAACAATTCCGACAAGATTCCGGCTAAATGGACTCCAACGATTGTGGTTATTTGGAAGACATTAATTTTGAGGTAATAATTATCTTTACTTTTCTTATTGTTTTAGTAATATTTATTTTTTTCCGTTCAAAAAAACATATTTAAACTGGGAAAATGTGGGGAAAAAATCACCGGAACAGTAAAAAATGGACTGGAAATTGACATGGGAAAAAAACGTCAGCATGCGGTGGATGACGTCACCGTTTGTTGACGCGCCTGCGGTGACGTCGCAGATTTTTTGTTTTAAAAAAAAAAAAATTCCTGGGAAATTTTATTTTTTTGGACTGCGAATTTTATTTTTTTGCAGTGACTAATTTTTACTAATATTAGTAATTTGTGTAGTTTTTAATGTTTAAAAAATTTATTGTAGTTTTTTGCAGACCCGATAGTGATTTAGAAGATTTTCCTGATAATGAGGAAAATTGGCCTGATACGGGGAAATTTTTTAGTCCTTATGCAGAATTTGATTTTCAAGCCAAGGAAGGGTTAGTGTATTGGGTAAAGACAACGGGGATAGAAAATAAAGTTTATATTGTGATTGGTCGGTCCAGAGAAGGACAAGATTATAGTGCACCTAAAGTGTATTTACGGTGTGAGCGTTCTGGTACGTACGTTGGGGCAGCAGTTGTCAAGGGCGGTAAAGGGAGGAAAGGTAACCGGACAAGGAGGACTAAAAAGAAAGATTGCCCATTCAAGATAATTGGGGAAAAGACTAAAATTGGCTCATGGAGATTTCAGGTTAGGCAAGGCAAACATAACAACTTCTTGGGAACTTATCAATTTGGTCATGCTGCGGCACGGCGGTAGGATGACGAACAAGTTAAGTTGGTTGAGCAGTTGAGTAAGTGCAATGTCGGGGCGACTGAAATATATAACACATTGAAATTCGAAAATCCAGAATTTTATGGGAGCAAGTCTATGATATTTAATGCGAGGTCAAGAATGAGGAGACTTGATAAAAATGGTAAGACTAAATTACAAGATCTGATGTATCGTCTGACTGAAGCTGGTTATGTTGTAGAGTGTCGTCGTTATGTAATTAGCGGGAGTGACGGGAAGGGCGTGGACGAATCGCAACAATATGTGGGCGACTTGTTATTTGCTCATCCGGACTCCATAAGGCTGGCTAGGGTTTTTCCATACGTTATCCTTATGGACAGCACCTACAAAACAAATAGGTATTTTCTTATTTGCAGTATCTATATTGTATTGTAATTTTATATTTGGTTTAGGATTTTGTAGATTTACCGATTTAAATTATTACAGATACAAAATGACTCTACTTGCTATTATTGGTTTAACCTGCACCGGTCAAAATTTAACTATTGCATATGCTTTCTTGCGTCAAGAAAGACAAGATAATTTTGCATGGGCACTTACTATGATTAGGGGATTATTTGACCCCAAACGAGTCCCTGGTGTTGTGGTGACGGATAAAGATATGCAACTTGTTAAGGCAAGCATTGTGGTGACGGATAAAGATACGTATGTACTTGTTGTATATCCATTAAGGCTCCCCAAATCCTGAAGTTCACCTTATTCCAAGAACGATCAACAAACAGGGTCGACCCAAACAATTCAAGCAAGCAAACCTTCGCCCAGTCAATAGAATTCAAAGGTAGTCCATTGATTGCGTTGAGTAAGATTTGATTTGGAATGCCCTTTTCGTTAATTGACGTATTCAGGGATTGAGGATCAACGCCAACACGCTCTAATATCTCGAGTATAATTTTCTTTCGAATATGTTGTGGGTCAAAAATCGCCTTACCAGAAATGGGAATATGAAGTATATAATATACATCATGAAGTGTGATTGTCATTTCACCCCAAGGCATGTGAAATAAGTTTGTATCCGGTTGCCACCTCTTCACGAATGCCAAAATAAGTGCATCATCGTGATACATCAACATGGAAGTACGAAGGTAACCTAAACCGGTACCGTTAAAAATTGAAGATGCCTCTCCATCTGCCTGTAGTCATGTCCATTGTCTCCTAAGCGATTCTTTCTGCTTGTTGATCTGTAAAAAAATCCGCTCTACCCCATTCCGGATATCAACAACAACATGACCAGAATAAGATGGAATCTCATCTGGAATCTCAGGTCCCCCGCTTGCCGGGGTCTTCTGCTCCCAATCAATCGTCGTTGGTCTCACCTGAGTCAGAACGGGACAGCTCGGAGGTTGGGTACTCTGGGTGGTTGTCTGTGAGACATAAGGTGGATCATCAGGGTTAGAGTCTCTGGGGCGTGATAGGAATGTCTAGCTCCAAAAACAGAAGGTCTACCTCCGAAAACCGATGATCTACCTCCGGAAACCGAAGGTCTACCTCCGGAAACTGATGGTCTAGCTTCCACTTCGGTAGACCTACTAGAAGACGATCTGCTGGACGCTGATCAAAATCTCCCCAATACTCTCTTAAATATCCCCTGGACTCCTTTGTGGTTCACCTACAGGGGGTTGGGAAAGGGGGTAGCATCAATGTCATCCTCCCTTACTCAGTAGATGACTGTTCAACATAATCATCTTCGTAACCAAAAACCCTCCCCCGTGATTGCATAGGAATATCGGGAATTCAATGAGTAGGGTTTGAACTACCACCAGCCATCCATTGGTGGGGCTCGCCTTAGGAGGGGTATGTAATAGGACTAACAAAAGTAGAGTCATATGTGCGTTGCGGAATAGGGGGTACAGAATCCATGAGTGGTGGACTACCCATTGGGGGAATAACATTACCAGTGGGTGTCATTTGTCTACGATTCTCTCGACTCAACCTAGCTGACTGAGTCACTGGTCTGTCAACCACCCTACCCTCACGATCCGAAATCGGGTCTAAGTCATGAATATTCCTTCTCCGATCTGCCATCAACAATTTTAAAAACAAATTATAATTATAACTCTAACATTAATTCAACAAAAAAAATAAATAAATAACAAAAAAAAATAAATTAAATACATTATTTATATTACAAAATTTGCAATTAGATTTATTTAATTTTTTGGCACTTGATTTTTGTGGCAATACTCCTAAAACACTCATTTTTTTATTCTGTGATTGGATTTTTTCAGCATGCGGCCAAAATCCAAATTTTTTTTCCAAGAATAAAAAATGCTGACGTCAGCCACACGCGCCGCTGGCAGTGTAAGCATTTTCCCAATTTCAGTCCATTTTCAGTCAATTTTTACCAAAAAATCACGAATCTACTATACTTCTAAGTCAACTACATAACATTTAACTCAAATTAAGATTTTTGTGTTTTATTTTTTATAATTAGCTAGATCTATCTATTTTTGAGTAAATTTTTGTATGTTTGAAAAAGTAAAACTTACATTGTGTTAAGTTCTGATATTATTTTGATGTTGGGTCTTGAGACAAAGTTGAAGAGGACGACGTTTGAAACAAGATGGTAGTCTCCAAAAAAATTCCGGCGGCGGCGTAAATCCCGGCAGTGGTTCCGGTGGTGGAGGATTTTGAAGTTTGAGAGAATTTTAAGAAGAGAGAGAATTTTTTTAAAAAAATAGGGGTAGGGGGTGTGAACAAAATTTATAGGGGGGTGCCTATAGTGGCCATGTTTTTAAATTGCTTTAGTCAGGTTTGCTTTAGCCAATAAAAGGGATAACGTTTTTGTTATTTTTTCTACGCATGTCCATCACACTTTATGCCTATATTAAGAACACCAACTCAAAACTACATCATTTATGCGGGTGAAAATCCTCTGTCCACATCCCTATCTCCAACCAATCAGAATTTATATATAAATATTTTTTTTAATTATATACACACAGGGTGAATTGTGATTGGCTGAGGATAAGGATGGGGACAGGAAGGGGGACAGAGGATTTTTTGCTCTTATATGCCTATAGAGATCGAATGATGACACATGTTGTAGGTCGCAGAACAGATATTCTGCAGAACAGGTTTTCCGTTTTAAATCAATCTTAACCGTTAAAATTTCTATATGACGGACGAAGATAAGTTCCACAAATGTGCAATCTATCCCATTCCGCACCGGAGCCGCTGCGCATTTTAGTGTGCTTCTCCATAAAGGATGTCAATTTGAGCAAAATCTATGTATTTTTGTTCCATGCCGAAGAAACTGTATTTCTGTATAGAAAGGCTTTCCCAAGAGATGATTGTAAAGAGGTTTATCTCATAGAAGGTGGTTAATTCTATAAACAGTTTGTGCGGAGTTGTTCTCAGTGACAGATCCAGGAATATAATTCACTGGGGTCATTTGATATACACAATAATTTACTAGGGTCATTTATACATTTATTATCTAAATGGAGTAAAACATACTATATATAATTAAAGAATATTTTCTTTTTCATTGGGGTCATTTGACTCTCCACTCACAGAATGGTGGATCCGCCACTGGTTGTTCTAGATACAATGTTCCGTACCCGAGTAGAGGGGAACAAACCCTTTGCTAGGAGGTATGAAATAATGTGTAGGAATGGACATTTCATCCCATAATTTCCTAAGCTTAACCTCATCTAGGGTAGGCGCAATGCCCGAGGCCTCGCATTCTTCTACCCTCTTGTATTTTTGTGGAGTACGAGTTGGATGCTCTATCGCTCGTAAAGATATACCCCGGTGGTACATCTTATTTTGTGTTATTCTATTCATATACCTTGGGAACCTCACACTAATCTCTCCTGAGGTCACCACAACATTTCCCCCGTCTATTCTTTTAAACACAGGCTCGAGTTGAAATCTCTTAGCTAGGTGAATAGATCTCTTGGGTGCTGTTATATCGGCGGAGTTACATGTGGTTGGTCGGAGAAGACGACGGACACACTTACTTATTGAAACCTACTTGGATTCATAAACCAAAACCCATAAAAAGTTGGTCTTTCGCTTTCTGCAGGGTATATTTTCGGCTTTGGAAGTTTAATATTAAAATCTTTAACCGGAAGGGTTGGCCTGAATACTACAGTTCACCGGAGAAGACGAATAGTGAGAGAGAAATTGCGAGAGTGGTTTTTTGCGAAGTAGAAATATTCACCTATTTATGAAACATGTTTCCCGTGATGGTCTTAACCATCTGATGCGTATACTCGGAAGAAAATATTACGGTTGGATGATATTTTCCCTGGATAAGTCCACCCGACGAAAACACTTATCTCCCGTACGCGTCGTTATAAGATATTTACTCAAGACATGATTCTTCAGAGTTCTAGATCTTTTGCCTTGATGATTTTAGTTCAAGACCTTAGCTTCAGGTACCTTCACCTGAAGTCTTGGGGGCTTATAGTCAGTTCTGTAGGAAATAATAGTAGAGAAATAGAAAAAACTTATCAACAATAGCTGTGTCGCGGACGAAACCACTGTCTTGAAAGCAAAATTCGGCACTATCGAGGTGCAATATAAAAAGCCGATTCGCTCCCCAAGGTTAACACAGCCAATCCTCGAACACGTGCACTCGTGATAGAGGATTTAGAACTTCCAGCCTAACACACTTAAAAGATGAACGACTGTTTATAACTCAGAGAATTAATCGAGTGGAAGATGAATGAATTGTGTATCAATCCACTCAAGAAGCTCATGTATTTATAGAACAAAAATGTCGTTAGGAAAGTATGGTAATGTATCAGATTTAGAGAGAAATCTGTGGAAGGTGTGATAGTGGGGTTTGACTCAATCTTATCGTATCTTTGTGATTTATTCAAAATGGCACACGTATTTGACTTGTTCAAGATGTGAAGCTGCTGCCATTTACCAACAATCCCCCCCAAATGGCATGCAAGCCTGAAGAAACTGTGAGAATAGAATGATTAAATTACTTAGACACCAATATCTTTCGATTGAATTGATGCATAAAGAAGTGAGGTAACAACCCAGTCTATGAAGTGAATTTCTCTTGAATTTCAATGACTTTAATTGAGACGCACACAACAAGTAATAAATCTTAATGACTGCAAGTTCCGCGATTAAAAGAACACAAGCGCTTTTAACGGCCATGCGCAAACCTTGGGTTCTCATGAGTGCTCTAGAAAGACAGCCCAAGTCTTCCATAGAAGGCGGCCCCACCTTCACACTCAAGTAGGTGGTTTCGTCTCAACCATTAAGAGTCATTTAGACTCAACCTCCACAAACGATTATGAATCCATCAAGTCCTTCTCAATAGGACCACCCAAACATCAAGTCCTTCTCAATAGGACTGACCAAATTAAAGGGCTATGAATTCACAATCCACTACTACCACATAAAAATGGGGCAAGTAGAACAAATAGAGAAATAATATGGCTTTGTTTGACCACGAGTGGTATCCACCATATTTCCTCAAACCATGGGCTTAAGTCATGTTCTTCTCAATATGATTGAAGAACTACTTTCTTCGTTAATCCTTTAGATAAAAGGATCTGCAAAATAACTCATGTCAATATAAAGAAATCAGTATAGATGAATTTCCCCGCATAGACATATCAACCAAAAATTTCTTAGCCATTCAACTTATTGGCCTGCCAACTCAAGAGTAATAAATTTATATTTCATTGTAGAGTCTGCTATAAATGTTATGCCGACTTCTATAACATCTCCACCAAGATTTAAAACATAACCACCAGTAGAGCAATATTCATCATTATCAGTTAGCTAGTTTGCAAAACCAAAAACCTACTAAATAGCAGGAAATTTATTAAATTGCAAACACCAATTAGGTTGCCTCTACGATACTTAAGAAAACGATGAAGTACATCATAATGCTCATTATTTGGATTGTGAGTGTACCGACTTAATCAACTCACAACATATGCTTTGTCAGGTCTAGTGTACGTAGTTCATGAGAAACATAACACTTCCTACCGTTTTAGCATTTCCAGTTTAGGACACTCGCATTTTTATTCTTCTTAAGAGATATGCTAAAACCATATCAATTATCGCAGGTACAACATCATAGTACTTGAACTATCTCAATAGTTTTCCGTACAATATGATTGATTCACGGAGAAATCATTTTCAGTTTCACATATTTTCATACCAATGATGATTATATCATGGTCTTCCAAAATCTTCATGTCAAACTTAGAAAACAAAAAAAGACTATAATTTCATTGAGAACATGCACATTCATACCGAAAATGAACATATACTCTACATAAAAATATATAATTGCAAATTTTTGACACAAATAATTTTGACTAAACACATGTACCCAAGATGTATAACATATCCATTACCTGCTAGAGCTTGGTCAAACGTCTCATACCATTAATTTAGAGCTTACAACAGTTGGGTAATACGACTAATCCCATGTGTCACGCTCACTTTCTATATCTTCTTTCCAACAACTAGCATCAACAGAGGTAACAACTTCTTTATAGCTTTGGATCATCTTCATTCAATAGAGCAAACGTTATATCATCATAAAATGAAATATTCGAGGTGTTAATTGCTCAAATTTTGAGTCTCCATATCACCACCTTAACATGTCATAATTTAGAGGTATTCGTGATAAATATGTTGAAAGTTTGATAACACAAACAAAACACTCATTCGTAAGCCAAATAACTTATATATTAAAAACTCCACAGCCATCCTTGTGTAAACGCTTACGAGACAACAAACTCAAATTAATTTAACACCTCAAGCTCTAACTTTCCCCCAAATTAAGGCAAGGATGAACCTGGGCCACTAATATGCCATTAAAGACAACTAAATGAAAGCTCATCTTTTATAATTGTCGATTTTTCATCAAGGAATAATTAATATTGCATACAAACCTCTAAGCCCTTCCCCGATGTATCTCAAAAGGTTTTAACATGATTGTAAAGTATGCTCTACTTTTCTCATGTCAAGTCTAAAGAGAAGAATTAATATATTAAAATAATTTCATAAACCGGCCCCCTCAATAAAAAATAAAATATTACACTAGCAAAGAGTAAGCTTTCATAAACTAGAAAAAGCTTGAGAGAACTTCACCATATATTCTATATGTAAACTGGCCGAAAAATGACATAAAACCATTTTCAAGATTCTTTGCAAAGTTATTTATGCAATAGGTAATAATTTAATTTCACACTAAAATTCTCAAATTCACCATTTATTATTTCAGAGAGAAATTAAGCAAAGGAAGAATTAATAGATATAGAGTTCATCAAATAATTCCAAATACTCAAAATAACTAAGTCATCAAATAAATACACAAAATGTGTGTGGTAAAACCTGGGAGAAAGACAAGATCATCAAAGAAAATTGATGGCTCATGAAAGGCCTCGACTTGACCTGGAGTTTCTTTTCTCATATCGTTTTTTGTCTAGGCCATTTTTTTTTCTCAATTGCCATCCATGTTCATTTTAAAAGATTGAACTGATGATCTGTTTCTTGTTCCATATTTTTTTTTTCCCTCACACATCATCTCCATATCTTTTTCCTAATCTCAAGATACTTTTACTCAGTATACTCCACAAGCCTAAAATCACAAGTGAACTTATATAGAAGAGATTTGTGAATGAAAATTCTCATCAATGTAAAACCCAAGACCACTATTGATATAGACCACTTACCATAAATCATGACAAATCAAAGTCATTGTTTAGTTAAAGTCTGAAAAATGGTCACATGTATTTCATTAAAATTTAGCAAGAAATTTTAGGTCAACCATCAAAACTACCATTTCCTTACTTATTCTTAAAATGAACAATTGATTTTCAACAAGTTTCCATAATTACATATCCAGCATAATCCTTACACATGGGCCAATTATCATGAGAAATATGATGCGTAAAGTGATGCCTTAACATTTATCGGAAAATTCATATCTGCTATGGAAGATTACTATGAGAAATATGATGCAAAAAATCTTATTCTTCGTAACACTTGTATATATATAGTATGGACATTCTTGACCAAAAACAACATCAGCAGCCAACACAGACCAAGACATGCTATTACAATACCATAATACGATAAAGATATGAAAATTCTTATACTTATATGAAGAGATGTAAAATACATTATCTTCATCTACGACCGTTTATTAATTTGAACTATCCAGATGTTTTAACTTAGAGGAGTCAGACATAACTTTATATTTAAAGTAACATTCATAGAGGTTCTCTACTAATAATAGAGTATAGAGTTTTTGCTTTCAAATTGTAGGAAATAATAGTAGAGAGATAGAAAAAACTTATCAACAATAGCTGTGTCGCGGACGAAACCACTGCCTTGAAAGAAAAATTCGGCACTACCGAGGTGCAATATAAAAAGCCGATTCGCTCCCCAAGGTTAACACAGCCATCCTCGAACACGTGCACTCGTGATAGAGGATTTAGAACTTGCAGCCTAACACACTTAAAAGATAACTCAGAGAATTAATCGAGTGGAAGATGAATGAATTGTGTATCAATCCACTCAAGAAGCTCATGTATTTATAGAACAAAAATGTCGTTAGGAAAGTATGGTAATGTATCAGATTTAGAGAGAAATTTGTGGAAGGTGTGATAGTGGGGTTTGACTCAATCTTATCCCATCTTTGTGATTTATTCAAAATGGCACACGTATTTGACTTGTTCAAGATGTGAAGCTGCTGCCATTTACCAACAAATTCCAAAATAAGATCTATATCGGGGCACGGGTTGCTCCTAAACCAGGTCGGCCCACACCGAAGTGAACCAATTCTTTGGTATAAGCTCATCTAGTTTTAGTCGATTACTAAAGTGGCTGATTCCTTATGGGAATGTGTTCCCTAAACATTTTATAAGAAGAAGACTTATAGTAAATACAGTCCTAATCAAATTGATAATTGAAGGAACCCAAGAGGGGGGGTGAATTGGGTTTCTAATAAATCTTGCAAACTATTTCCAATTTAAACAATGATAGTGCAAGTTTAACAAAAGCTAAAGCAAAACCCAATGCAAATCACAAGACAAGAGATTTAGAGTGGTTCGATTCACCGAGAATCTACATCCACTACCTTGAGCCGCACCCAAGGATTTCACCAACTTCACTAAGAAGAATGTGCCCACACAAAGTAGGACTTTACACTAGTGGCTAACTCACCAAGAGTTTTACAAACAACCACTATAAACAATTGCCCACACTAAGTAGGTCTTATCAAATAACAACAATAACCCTATCACTAAGAAAGGGGATAAGATGAAAGGTTTAGAGTACAAAGTTGTTCACTCTTCTAAGTGAAAGATACATACATTTGAAGCTCATCAATTGTTGGCTCTTTGAACATAGGAAGCACACTCTTTGTCTTGCTATTATGAAATGCACTTTTGAATCATATAGATTTTGCAATGAAGTGCATTTTACTTTGAAAGTGTTTAGACTTGATAAGAAATCAATCTCTATTGTATGAACAAGTCTATGTAAGTGTTAGAGTCATTCTAAAGCTTTGGAGTATTTATACTATTTGAAATCTCGCTTAAAAAACGACTGGAACGGTCAAATAACTGGCTAGTAATAGATGCACCCTCGGTTGACCGAACACGAGCCTCGGTGGGACCGAAGGGAAACTTCGGTCGACCCGACTTGGGACCTCGGTCGACCGACCTTGGTCATCTCGGTCGACCGAACCAGATCTTGGTCGACCGAACCAAGACAGACTCAACTCTCGAGTACTTTGTTCGGTTGATCCGAGAAAATCTCTGGGTCGTCCGACTTTCCAGGGCTTTTAGAGAAGTTGATTAAACACTTGTTTTCAAATCATTTGAAGTCTAAAAGGTTTTCCCAAAAGGTAACACATAAGAACACTAGGAAAACTTTTCTAAAAGACTTATACTTGAAATCAAAGGCTTTTTGGATAAGAACACATTTGAAACTTTTGCCTTTTGAAAACGTGTTTATGAAATCATGTATGCAAGACTAGAGTGAGAAGCTTATGTTCATAAGAGCTTTGGTTAGAGCTTTAAAGATTACGACTAATGACGACAAAGCTAAACTAACCAAACTAAGTCTTCAATCTTCAATCTTCATAGATGAGCCTTGAATAGTATGACTTTGAATCTTGAACATGGCTTGATTGAAGTACTTAGAGCTTCCTACAAGATTTCCAATATTCTATCACAAAGATTAAGATCATTAGACACAACATCAAATGTTTGTCCAATATCAAAAACGAGTTCGTTCGCCCTTAGGGCTTACAATCTCCCCTTTTTGATTATGACAAACTTTGATGTAATAAGATAGAATATGGACAATGTAAGTACATGGAAGCATGGCAAAAGGATCTAAGAAAAAATAAGTGCAAAGACTAATGCTTAGAAGATACCAATTGTATACGATACCAATTGCAAAGACAAATATATGCAAAGACATAAGCACTAGCATTATAAGTTCTTTTGCCATATAAACTAGGGACTCATAGAAGAGCCCTATTTCCCAACCATCCTCCTTGCCTCCTTCCTTCCAACTAATAGCATTCTTGTGTGTAATATACATACCTTAGTTTACACAAGAAGCTAACTTACCATTTTCATCAATGTCGATGTGAGTGCTAAAGATCCTATTACAAAGAACATTTCTCACACAAACATTAGAACTCTCAATGGTTTGTTATCATCAAAACAACATAGGATATTTTGCCCTTCGGGCTAACAATAATTACTATATTTTTGGGATTTGACCTATAAATACAAGGTATCTTTAACTGCTTTAATCATATGACATTTTGACTTTTTTCACATTGAGCATTTTCTTTTGTCCCTTCCTCTTCCCAAAAGACAACTTAAGCATCGGAGATTGGTTGGGAGCATCACCACACCGTTTGATCGTGTTTGTCTTCGCAGGTTTCGCTCTCTTCTCGCAGAGTCACTTAATTCGGGCTTTGTTTGGAGCATAGAGGAAGGAACCTCTTTGTTCAAGACGCATCAGCTGTAAAATATAAGAGTAGAAATTTCCAAATCCCACGCATGCACTTTAATCAAAGGGAATGGCCTTAGAATGGCCCATTTTTTGCATATTGGCCCAATCCCCACATTAATTTTTTGGACCAAACATTTTTAGTAATTTTGGATTTGTTGCTGACGTGGACTAACATCTAACATGTTTGTCCACGTGAGCCCAGATTGGGGACGAATTTGACAAATTCGTCTTGAATTTGGCAAATATTTTCCTATTAATCCTCAAAATACTTTCTTAAAGTGACGTGTTCTTGAAGGGGGAAAAAACCCCCAAAAGTTTAGCAAGAAATTGGGGACGGATTGTTTAGAATACTTTTTTCCTATAAATCCTCAACATACTTCCTTAAAACGACGGGTTCTTGAAAAAAAAACCAAAATTATAGCACGAAATTGGGGATGGATTTGTTAGAATAATTTTTTTCCTATTAATCCTCAACATGCTTTCCTAAAAGCGACGGGTTCTTGAAAAAAAAAATGAAATTATAGCACGAAATTGAGGACGGATTTTTTAGAATAATTTTTCCTATTAATCATTAAAATACTATCCTAAAGCGACGAGTTCTTGAAAACAAAATTGTATCAAGTCAAGGTTTGGTTGCCAAGTTCGTCCAGAACCACCATTCCTAACAATTTCCAGTGGGGCTATGGCCGTGGGTTCGATACCCTCCTCACACAAGGGGCATGCTTTAATTTCCTTTTCTTGGGTTCTCTCTTGTGTGAGGCACTTGTATTCCCCCTCATGGGGCAACCGGCCTGCCGGTCTTCTAATCTACCTCCTCTGTGAGGCACTTATATTCCCCCTCATGGGGCAACTGGCTTGCCGGTCTTCTAATTTACCTCCTTTGTGAGGCACTTCTATATATATAATTTCCACCCTAAATGGGTTCCCTCCTCTGGTGAGGTAAAAAAAAAAAAAACAATTTCCAAATAACCTTTGCCAAAAGAAGGAACATTTTAAGTATTCAAGAAACTTCATTAAATATAAGTTTTAAGTTTAAAATCCACTCCCCACTTTTCATATTCCCACCCTTTATTATTATTATTATTATTTTTTAAAACTTCATTTTCCTGTAATTTTCTTTTGGTGAACAATAATACTAGGAATGTGTGATACCCTTGTACTTTTCAAATTACGTGTTAAATTTTCAACTTGTGTGTTTGCATGCTTTAAATTTTTTTTTGAATGATTATATGTTTTATTATTTTTATCACATGAATTATATGCTATATGTCTTGTTATTAATGTGTTATGTGGTATTTTTAGTGTTTTAAGGGTGTAAGGACATAAATGCAATACTTGGGGGAGTGTGGGGACCTTAATGTAATAATTTGAATAATTTATTGGGAGGTTATTTATGGGATTGATTGGGGGGCAGCAGTTATGTTAGTGGGAAAGGAAAGAAGAGGGAAAAGAAAGACGGAAAATCTAAGCACAACTTTGAGAGAACAATTGAAGGGGCTAACGGTGTCGGATTTGGTCGTACTTTAGTGCGTTTCGAAGGTAATCAAATTACCTACGTGTGACAACAAACTAGTCATGATTTAGAGTTTGGAGAAGAAATTAATAGCACCGGGAAGGAGGCTGGTTTTCCTGGTTTAAGATTTCCTCACTTTGCTTGCTTAATTTTCTATCATAATAAGTAAGGATCTTACACCTAGGTTTTTTAGTCCTTAATATGCATAATTGAAGCTACTGGCTTCAATTATATGGTATTTATATTAGCTAATGTCTGCAGATCGGTCGATGAACACTTTATCCAAGGCAACATATTTTGCCCAAGGCAGCATACTTTTGTAGGATTTTGTTCTAGCTCTTTAATGTAATACGATTTATTACTTAGTATAGTTTGATATCTTATTTATCATCATAGCAGTGCATATGCTCATATATTTAGTATAGTTTATTCCTTTATCTTGTATTTTGGGAAGCTAGTACGATCGCCTTAGGTGAATTACGCATCATTCGCATTTTTTGTAACATTCGGTGGGTTACTTTATAGTCTCCCTTTTTATAATAAAAAAAAAGCTTAAAAAAAAAAAAAGTAAGCTTGATTAACATGCATTCTGTAAAAAATATGACAATAGATATGCATACTTAATATTTACCTACCATGTTATGCAAAGAACATGTATAGTCAATAGATAAGTATCAAGCTACTTATAAGAAGTGTACAAGAAGTTTCTTACTTGATGCATACCATTTTATGTACCTTCCTAAACCTCTTTGCCACCGTTCTGATGGAATCTCTATATTTCGTTCCATTATCAACTACTCTTTGCAGCTTCTTGAAGCATGGATCACAGAGCTGAAAAGACTTGATTTTGTTTGGTATAATGGATGCATTAGCAGCTTTCTTATTCTTCGTTGATAGAAACCAAAGAATCAGCACAAAGTTTATTTTCTTCAATTGTTTCAATCAGAACCAGTATCAAGAGAGTGAGTTGCCCCAACGACACAACTCGCTGATTGATGCTGCAGATTATCATATGATTCTTAGATCCTCCATCGCTTTTTGTATGTCACTATCCTTAGACAATAATTCCTTAGATAAATATCACTTAAGATTGTTAGAAAGTCCTCCTTCTGTTTCATTTTGAATCCTTCGACTTCTTCTTTTTTATTTGAACAAATGTATTTGAAATGCTTCTAGGTGTGTGATCACTTTCCTTAAGTGCTATTTGCACCCTATAGTCAAAGTTGTGATGCAAATTCACTAAGGATACAAAGAAGCCTTACTTGAATTTGAGTGCACTCTCAAATTCAAATCTCGTTTTCATCTCCTACTTCTTTGAGCCTCTAGTCCTTTTATAGATAGGCTAGTACCTCTACTTGAAGAGTATGACCATTTATATTAACCCTTTATGGTGTCTTTACATTAACAATCATACCTAGTATGAACATTCGTGTTCCTTCACCATTAGTTACTTTCATATGGTAATATCTTTCTAATTGTTCACACTTTTTCAATTGGTAATGTTTCCAACAAAAACTTCTCGAATAAGAATAATATCTTTTCCTATTTTATTTCTAGTAACAGCTCTTTGCTTTTATCAAATATATGCTCAGATGTGAGATGGCAACTGGTATTCTTGTGTGTTTTACGCTCCACGGCTATTTCTAATTTTTATTACGGTAGTGTCAGTGTTTATTTTACATTTCACAGTTAATTTGGTTAATTAATATCCGTATTTCGTTTAAATTCCACAACTGATTTGGTTCCAAGACAGCTTCAAAGAGAGTTTTATACCTATACAAGGCTCGGTGGCGGAGGCAGAAATTTTTCTGTTGGGGTACAATTAAAATTGACAAAATAAATTCATAAAAGCATATTAAACATTGGCGGAGCCAAAAAATTTTTTTGATGAAATCTTATAGACTAGAGTTATTCACATTTTGTTCACCATTTTCACTCTACTGATCAGTGCTTCATAAACCTCCAAGTACTCTGCCTTTAAAAAAAAATGGCAAAGCTACAAAGTTTTCATTGTCATTAACGTGCATGGCACATCAAAGAGAAGGACTCTCGAGAAGAAAAAATAAATATTTACTATGGAAATTAAAATATATATCATGTTTGATTGTTGAATCCAAAAAGAACAAGTTTGAATAAAAAGGCCCCAAAGACCTTTTTTTGTAAGATTAGACCAAAATAAAAGGCCATTTAAAAATATTAGGGGTATTAGAGATGAAGTTTGAGGAAACATAGAGGGCTTATTATTAATGTGAACGAATATTGACCACACGGTCCACACCACATAGTCTAATGAAGCGTAATTAATATCAAAATTTTCCAACTTAAATCTTGAATCCCATAAATTTGCCTCATTTTCAAAAGCCAATGTCAAAATCTACTTGTAGTCTATAAGACTATAACTTTTAGACTTTGTTGATAAAATCTTATATTATAATCTATTAGTAATTATGAGCTTTTTGATAAAATCTTATATATATTATAGTCTCTTACACACTTAAGTTTGTTACAATTTTAACCAAAATTGTTAAGATATAAGTGGTGTCATTCCTATAATTCAAGAATTATAAAATCTAATTTTAAATTATAAAATGATTCAAAATGTTCATGGGACGAAGTGTTACAAAAACAAAATTAAAATTATAAAAAAAAGTGCCCCCCCGCCCCCCCACTCCCCGGCTCCGCCAAAGACAAGACTCAAACATATTTTTACTTGAGAGATGCCAAGTTTTCACCGCCTAATAAAAAAGAAATGGAAATATCTGATATGGACCGGGTCCATGTGGTCAGATTTGGCCACATCCCTGCAGAATGAGGAGAGAGAAGGAAATGCAGTGATGTGACCAAATCTGGACCGCATGGTCCAATAGACCTGATCCATAACAGAATAGACCAAAAGAAATATATTATGGTACGGACAACAAAAATAAATGAGTTTATTTCAAAAACTAAAAAATCTAAAACAAAAAGGGGGAATAAATAGCCATTTTGGTCACTAATCTTTTTTCGTCCTGCCACTTTGGTCAAAAATGAGTTTTTTTAACTTTTTTCATCACTAAAGTTTTTTAATTCAGCCATTTTGGTCACTAACCTTTTTTCGTCCTGCCACTTTGGTCAAAAATGAGTTTTTTTAACTTTTTTCATCACTAAATTTTTTAATTCTACCATTTTGGTCACTTAAATTTTTTCGGTCTTCCATTTTAGTCAAAAACTTAAGTGACCAAAATGGCAGAATTAAAAAACTCTAGTGACCAAAATGTCAGAACGAAAAAACTTTAGTGACCAAAAAAGTTAAAAAACTCATTTTGACCAAAATGGCATAATTAAAAAAGTTTAGTGATGAAAAAAGTTTAAAAAACTCATTTTTGACCAAAGTGGCAAGACGAAAAAAGGTTAGTGACCAAAATGGCTATTTATTCCAAAAAGGGGATAGTGGAGTATTTCAGTAAAAATAAAATGGCAGAGTTGACCCTTAAAATAAAGGGGAAAGCCAATATTGTACAATGTAGTTGATGGGAGGGCTTGGATTTGTAGCCAAGAAACACCGCTATAAAAATTTAGTACATGGATCTCGTGATTCAAAATTAACCATATTATTATATAATTGTATTTCTTTTCATTCTGTAGTGATTTTTTTTCTGGTTTTAAACCACAAAATCCAATAAATATAATCCATATCAAAACTATCAGTTTTCAAATGCTTAATCAGGTTTGTCATTAATTAAGAACAACGTATGGCGGGATGGCGTTTTTTGCTTTTTTTCCCATGCATGACCAGTGGCGGAGCTTCATGGAGGTAGGAGGGGGCCACGATCCCCCCTATTTTTTTTAAAATTGCATATTAGTATTAGTTATTTTTTGTATAAATAAGTCCTTGTAATATAAAGTAGTTTGGTATTTTCTCAAAATTTTGAAATTTCATAATTGTACTCTCTCCGTCTCAAAATGAATTTCTATTTTCTATTTTAGTTTATTTCGAAATTAATGTTCATTTTCTTAGAATTAATGTATTTTCTCAATGGTACCATAATTCTTCCAATCTCAAAAAATCTCCGTCCTCCATTCATTCAATTGTCTATTTTATTCATGGAATGCTCATTGTTCTGTAATATTTTAATTTGGGCATGATCTTTGGTGATGTAGTAGCGTAATTGACAAGGTTTTTTTAGTGCTTTAATAGTGTAATTTGGACAGTAGAAACAGAAAGAAATTTGTAATTTTAAAGTAAAAATATGTCATGTGATTACTTAATATATTCAAATTAATATGACTTCAAATAAATAAAAGTTTTTCTAAAATATATGAACTGTAACATTAAATAATCCATCAAAAAAAAAAAAAAAGAACTGTAACATTAACTTCTGCATATTAGTCATTTTTTCTCTTTTTATTTTTGTTATTTTTCTTACTTAGTTTCTGCATTTTTTTTTCCAAGATAATTATCATTTTAACTTCAAATCTTTTAGCAAAATATATTTTTCTACTTCAAATATACTGTCATACATTATAAATAAATTTTAGTTCGACCCCCGTTAAATTCAAATCCTGACTCCGCCACTGCTCATGACCATCATAAGTTGTTCCGATATTAAGAACACCAACTCAAAACTACACCATTTTAGTGTACTTCTCCATAAAGATGTCAATTTGAGTAAAAACCCTATGTATCCACACGTCTCAATCATTTTTATAGACATGTACTAAATTTTAAAGTAAGACCCTACATAATCGAAAAAATAAATTTTAATGTTAAAATAACAAAAAACATCATTACAATAGTATTATAATAATTATTCTTCAAAACGTTCCAAAATTTTTAAATGAAATATTCAAAACATAAATACTATCAAAATAACGAAAATAATAAAACTCAATTAATTATAAATACACACACACACACACACATATATATATATATATATATATATACCCCCAATTTTTTGAGGCGGTAGTCGGTCGATCACTTTGACCACCCTCCATTTTATTTCTGTTCCATAAAAGAAACTTTATTCTTGTATATAAAGGCTCTCCCAAAATATGATGATGATTGTAAGGAGGTTTATCTCTCAAAGAAGTGTCCCGGTGGTGCCGCTCATGTGTCAAAAGACTAATAAAAGTAACTAACTAATTTTCTAATCTACTTTGTAATTGTACTTAAACTATAAACTCTAATTAACTTATTTTCTTGTCCAACCGCTTACAAAAGCCGGCGTTGGGCTTTCCTACTAATCCAACCAGATCGGTCTACCTTTCTATTTACACAGCCCAAAAGCATATATTGCCCAACATTTATTTTATCAACATTGCTCCCACTTCTACTTAACCTTTCTTACATAATACATTAGGTTACAACCCGATTATTTTGAAAATAATTTACCATTGATTTTGCTAAACAAATTAATCGTCATGAATATTTATTTTTTTATTTTGGAAAAATTTACATTAAAACTATTAAATTTTTACATTTACAGTTTTTCTTAAGAGTAAAAATAAACCAAAAAAAAAAGATACCTCTTCTCTTTTCTTCTCCCTAAATTTTTCATGTTAAGAATCATTTGACAGTCCGTATATACTAAAAATAGATTTTGAATAAAATATAAGGTAAAAAGCGCTCACGCCCCCTAAACTATTCCATTTTTTAGTTTTTGACACTTAACTAAGAAGGGTTAAGTTTTACCCCCTAAACTATTTCGGTTTTTGGTTTTTGACCTTCCATCCATATTTTCTGTTACATCATAACGGAAATCCAAAAAATGAGGGTATTTTTAGGCAATCTGTATAAGATTCTAAATTTTTTGTTTTTATAAAAAAAAACCTATTATTCTGACGAGAAAGAAGAAGTCGCTGGTGAGAACAGTGACAGAAGAAGCCGGAAGCCTGGTAACACTCCTCTTCTCCAACCACCAACTGTAAATTCCAAACTCTAAAAAAATCTTAAAAGGCCATTTTTTCCCTTAAATTTAATTCTATTTATTATGAATGATATGATTTTCCCAAAATTCCCCCATTTTTTGGACTTCCATTATAATATGGATGGAAGGTCAAAAACCAAAAATCAAAATAGTTTAGGGGGGTAAAACTTGACCCTTTTTAATTGAAGGTCAAAAACCAAAAAACAGAATAGTTTAGGGGGCGTCAGCGCTTTTTACCCTAAAATATATGTAATAACCATCAATGAATTGAAAAAATTATTGTACCTTTTCAGTCAAGATTAAATGGTCCTCAAACTCTTATTGTTCTTGTGCGTTGTAAGGCTTCCATAATCTGTTTTGAGAAGCCACTATGAAATATAATATAAACATATGATTAACTTTGGGCTGAATAAGAAAGCAAGAACATGTTTGTATAGAAATTTAAAAACCTGAAGCAGATTACATACGCATATCAAAACTTGGTATATGAATGGTATTCTAGATGACAATTAATGTGATTATCCAATAGCCTACATCTATCATTTGATTATATTCTATATAAGACTATGGTAAGTTATTATTATTTTTTAAACTGTAATGTCAATGGATGAGAATTTATGCATGATGCTTGAAAGATTGTTTGCTGATGCGTGAGGAAAATTGCTTAGATGTTGCAGCGAATACTCAATCAATAAATAAGAATAAAAAAATACATACCTCTACGGCTCTTGATCGTACTTTATTCATCGATTGTTGCTCGAAAAGAAAGGATTCGACATCGACGGCTCCTCCCCTCCCTACTTGTTCTTGGATTGTCGTTCTACACATATTTTCTCAATTTTTTCTTCTTTTGTAAACAAAACATAATGAAGATTTTGTAGAAAATTACTCAACTTTTTAAAAGAAAATAAAAAATCAGATTATATACCTTGACTGTTCTTTTGAAAACAACATTTTTCTTGGAGGCTCCCATTTTTCTATAAACAGAAAATTCATAGGATTTGAGCTTTGGAGAAGGAAGATAGAAATAGCTATAACTCTTTTATTTTTCTTCTTGCAAAATTTTTAACTTTTATCTATCAGTTTTATCATAACTCGTGAATTGTGATGATTTTAGAAATGAGTGATTTTTATAATGGAATTGTGTTGCTCATTTATTTTCCTTTGTTTTTTTTTTTTTTGGAAAACTCTTCATATTCTCTATTGAGACTTTTTCAGTTTTATAAAGAAAATAAATTTTATTTATATTGCAGTAATATTTTCCTTCTTATGGTTTTGTATTTGTAATTAATGTGGAAACCTGCAACCAAACAATACTGATTCGAATTAAAATTTAAGCGGTAAGAAAAATATAAAAGAATGAAGGAATAACTTTTCCATATTTTGCAATTTTAAAAATACAATGGTTTTTCAATTTTCCTTTGTGTTTGAGTTGGTTTGCTGAAGAAATGACTTTGGAAGTGGTTGATGTGAATTTAAAATTGTATTTTAAATGACTTTCGATTTTATTAACTTTTTAATGTAATCTCAAACCATTGAACTTTTTCATTAAAAAAACTCATTCAACTTCTTTTTTAAAGAAAAAACCAATAAACTTCTTCATTAAAAAAGAAAATCATTGAACTTCTTCATTAAAAAAAACTTATTCAACTTCTTCATTAAAAAAAACAAACCAATGAACTTCTTCATTAAAAAAGAAAACCATTGAACTTCTTCATTAAAAAAACATTGAACCTTTTGTTTTCTACGTGAATATCTCAAAGTATTTAGTTGTATTATAAGTATCTACTTTATGAAATACATTTAATTTCTATGTATAAGGAATTGTAAAAGTTTTTTAAATTCAATTCATTTGTATTGCATATTTTTTCTATAATCTATAATTATACATAAAATTTATAGTATTATTTATGAGCTAAACTATTCATCTCCTAACATTGACTTTGATCTATTTTATTGAATACATTTAATTGCCATGAATAGAGAATTGTAAGAGTTTTTAAAATTCAATTCATTTATTTTAAATATTTTTTCTATAATATATAAATGTGTAACTTTAGAATGAAGATGAAGATCATAGCTGAACTATTCATAGTAACTTTAGAATGAAGATGGAGATTATAGCTCATGAAACACTATTTTTAGAAGAAAATTAATGACAAAATTGCCACATGAAAACTTTTGATTGAATCACATCTCATAATATGTCATATGTTACATCATGAAATTTCTACCTCAATTTGACATAACTTTATATATTATAAATTTCTTCCCTTGTCCTTAATTGCTCTTCATCATCTCTGCTCAATTTCATTATTGATTAGGGATAATTCTGTGTTTTCCTTCGAATTATTAGCCACTTTGATCATCAACGTTTTTTCGTCTAGCCACTTTTGTCAAAAATTAACTTTTTTAACTATTTTGGCCATTAAACAATTTTCGAACAGTACAAATAGCCATTCCATCAAAAAACTTTGAAAATGGACATCTAAATCGGGTGACGTGTCTAACGGAGGAGAGGGTAAAATTGGAAGAAAAAATTCTTGCCCCTCTTCATCTTCAGCACCACCATTTCCACTGTTCATCTTCATCATTTTCTTCATCACCATTCATCCTTAAAAATAGAGGAAGAAGAAAATCTTAAAAAAAAAAAAAAATTGGGATTTAGAGATTTTAGAGTTTGGGAAAAATTAAAAAAGAGAGAAGGAGAAGAAGAGTAAGAAAGGTGGCGGTTGAGATGGTGGAGGAGCCGCGGCGGAAGAGGGATGAGAAAGAAGAAGGAGAAGGAAAAAAAAAATGAACTGGGATTTCTGGGGGAGGCTCGGATAAGAGACGAAAAATGCCATTTTTAAATATCAAGAGCAAGAACTACTTTCTCCTACTATCTGAACAAAACCCAGTTGAAGAGAAAAGATGACGTCACCTTCAACCAACAAGCAAGAACCAAATTTCTCCATCTTTTTTTTTTATTATTATTGAACAAGAACCCATTTGACCTTTGAAGAAGGGTAATGACATCACCTTACCTTCTCACTGGTGTACCAAGAACAACAACCAGAAAAATCCAAAATTTAATTCCCCTAGAATCTGAAACGCACCAAGACACAAAATACCCACTAAATCTTAGATAATTCGAGCATATTCCACAAAAATAGGACAGAAAATGTTTCTATATTGTCAAAGAAATTCGTCAGATTTTTGTGTGGATATCATGGGTATAACCCGTGAGCAAAAAATCAAAATGCCATCAACCAAAATGGAGCCCAAAATAGAAAGTTTAGGTTTGAAAAATAATCCCCAAATTTCAATGAAATTAGATGAAATTAATGGAGGTGGGTTTTCAAAAGAAAAGGGCTTTCTTCCTCTTCTTCTTCCTTGAACTCCGGCGACGCCCTCACGCCTTGTTTCTCACAAATTTCGGATCAATTTGGTAAGGTGATTGATTTTGTATTTTAATTTCTGGAGAAAAGGATGAATGGTGATGAATGGTAAGGTGATTTTTTTTGGGTGGTTTTTTTTCAGTGAAGCACCGGTGGCTTTGAAGATTGAAGATCCCAAGAAGAAACCCGAGTGCTATGGAGTCTTTTGTCTTTCTGGAGAAAAGGAATAATGGTGATGAAGAAAATGATGAAGATGAACAGTGGAAATGGTGGTGCTGAAGATGAAGAGGGGCAAGAATTTTTTTCTTCCAATTTTACCCTCTCCTCCGTTAGACACATCACCAATTTAGATGTCCATTTTCAAAGTTTTTTGACTGAATGACTCTATTCGTACTGCTCGAAAATTGTTTAATGACCCAAATAGTTAAAAAAGTTGATTTTTGACAAAAGTGGCTAGACAAAAAAACGTTGATGATCAAAGTGGCTAATAATTCGTTTTCCTTCAGTAGAGGGATTTGAATTTTCAAATAACTTACCGGGGTGAGAGGAGACCTAGCTAAATGGACATAACTGATAGTAGTAGGTAAAATGGGGAGTTTCTAATTAACAAAGATTACCGTACTTACCAACACAATTTGGCTAAGTTGGTAAAGATTTGGCACGTCCTTACAAAGGTAAGTGTTCAATTCCCGCTGCCGACGTGAGACATGTGTTGGTGCAGTGATCTCAGAAGATTCTCAGAAGTCGACTCCATAGTCCCCTAGCAGCCCGCTCGACTTTCGTGGAGGTGACTGGGACTGAACCCACCCAAACTTTATTTTAACCAAAAAAAAAAAAGATTAAAGTCCTTTCTCCTTCATAAAATAATTTTTTAATATAGGAGATTTAATGTCAATATTACATAGTTTGTATAACAACAATAATATAATTTAGTAAATCCCTAATAAGTAGGGTATGCGTGGGTAAAGATAATCAAGAAATGGTGTTCAGAATGTGACAAAAAAACTGTTACATTTATGAACACACGAAATGGCCCTACCACCAGAGTTATCATGGCTTCACAATGCCTTTCATATGTCTTAGCTGCGGAAGTATGTTCCAGACTCAAGTCATGCGTTGGAAGCGAAGTCGTTAGGACTTCGAGAATATCTGACTTACCAGGAGTTGCATGTTGTTATTGTGGATATGAACGACCAAGTTTTGAGCTGGGGGGCTATACCTTATGTGAAAGTACAATGTTCACACAACAGCGAACGTGAGAAGGTTTAGAAGTTAGAAGATGAAGCTAGAAACAAGTACCCCACCTTTTTTCGGAACGAGGTGCGTAAGTTTCGAGGACAGGTAGGAGGTAATACCTGTAACTTCTTTATTTTTAGTTAATTTGGATTATTTGTTTTACTTGTTATTAATTTAATGACACGGGGTGTTTTGGGCGTGTTATGAAAGTAGAGGGACATAAGTTAGGATGTTAAGTTAGGGAGTTAGAGGTTTGGAAGTTAGAAGGGTAAACTAATGGTTTGAAGTTTCTGCATAAATAGAGAGAGGAGAACAATCACAAAACTTGGGAGAAGAGGAATTCGTCGAAGGAGATAGTTGAATAGCAGGGATATAAATGTGTACTAAGTCTGAAATTAAGAATTTAAGGGAATGTTCTTACACTCTTGTACTTTATCTAAAACAACATGAAAAATCTCGGAATTTATGCCATATTGTGAATTGTGTTGAAATGATATTGCATTGTTTTACTACATTAAAATTGGATGGAGTGTTGTAATCTGTGAAAAACATGAATTATGTGTTGCGATTTTCCGTTTCTATGTCTTTCGGCTTGAGGTAAATGTTTCCGGCTTGAATAATCTGTATTGTTTGAATGTGAGATTCACAATTTTGAGTTCTTGTCTGCGAATGAGCCTATACCAAGATATATCTTATATGATTGTGTCACATGATGTGATGTGATATAATTGTGGCCCATCCCTAACGGGTATAATAACTAGGGCTGCTAACAGTAGTTGTGGTGCTCTCTAATTTGAGAGCGACGACATAACAGGATGATGCTTAAACTTCGGCCCATTGTCCGGGACTATAATACTCGGACCCAGAGACTAGGCATTGTTAGCAGTTGTTATAGAACAGACAATCGAGGTGGATTGTGTAAATTCCGTGATGTGTGTAAAGAAGGGTGTTCGGAGTACTGTATGTGATGCATGTGTGTTTGGTATGAAAGAGTATGAAGTTTTCGTAGTTTGAGTTGGTAAAATATGAGTTTTGGAAAAGGGATTTTGAAATTGTAGAAAATGAGTTTTTCCTTTGTAAAATTGTACTAAAAAATGATGTTTATGAAGTGTGGGGACGCACATTCGTCCGCGCCTTCTTGGGAGCTTCTGCTATTATCTCGGACGATGTGCTTTGTTCACGAATGAATGGCTCAGACTATGTGCTTTGTTTGCGCCTTCGTCCGTAGAGATACCGAGAGCTTCTGCAATTATAATAGTATTTTATATATATGTAAATAGGACGGGTGAATGAGAACGATAACATAACTCTCCCCGTCCATTTTACCCCTATCTCTACCTATATCGAAGGGCGTGAACAAGCGCGGCCCAATTTTGGCAGGTAGATTGCCATCCCTAAAGGGGTAGTCATTTCTTGGCTCCATAGAATTTGTTGGGGTCTCTTTCAAGGGACAACCTCTTGTTTGACTTGCATACAATGGGAAAAAACTAAGAAATGACCAATTAGTCAATTGAACACGGCTTTGGTGGACCTCTAGAAATTCTATCTACAACTTCTCTCTTTTTCACAGACAGATGCCAATTCATTATTATCCAGTGAGAAAAGTTGGAAAAAAAAATGGCTCAACTTTTTCTTGCAGATGTAGCAGAGAGTGTGGTAACCAAAGCATTTTCACTAGCTGCAGAAGAAATTAGCAGACTATGGGGAGTCAATCAAGACCTTCAAATTCTAGCAAGAAAGCTAGAAATCATTCAAGCTTTAAGAATTGATGCAGAAAGCAAACACCACAGTAGCAGAGCTGTTGAAATTTGGGTCAAAACCCTCCAATCCTTAGCTTCAGATGCTGATAATTTGCTTGATGATTTTGCTTATCATGTTCTTAAGAAGAAAATTGAAAAACCCAAGTTCCAAGAAAAGGTATTTAGCTTCTTTTCTTTTTCAAATTCAAGTAATCCCCTTGTTTTTCGTTTCAAGATGGGTTATAGAATTCAGAAAATTAACTTGTCTTTGGATCAACTTTATAAAGAATCTGATTTAATTGGGCTTAGACCAGCTGAGATTAATAGTATTTCTACTGATCTTGGAAGCCATCATAGAGTCACTGACCCTTTTGTAGATGATTTAGAGGTTGTTGGGAGGAATGATGATGTTGAGAAGATTGTGAAATTGTTAATTAGTAGTGATAATTCTTCGAAGAATGATAAGGATTTATCGGTTATTAGTATAGTTGGAATGGCAGGACAGGGGAAGACGACCGTGGCTCAATTAGTTTATAATAATGATAAGGTAGTAACCCATTTCGAGAAGCGGATATGGGTTTGTGCTTTCGAAGATTTTAAAGTTGAGAGGCTCTTGAATGATATGGTTCAATCTTTAACTGCAACTATGTGCGGGTTAACAATTAGAGAAGCTATAGTGAAGAGGTTGAAGGAGGAGCTTAGTGGTAAAAGGTTTTTGCTTGTATTAGACGATGTTTGGAATGAGAACGAGGAATGTTGGGAGTGTTTGAGGAAATGTGTAAGGGAGATAGGTGGATCAAATGGGAGTGGGATAATCGTGACAACGAGAAGTGAGAGGGTGGTTTTGACTATGCAATCGACCTTTACTTATCGGCTAGGAGTTTTGTCTGATCAAGATGGTTGGACGCTGTTTGAGAAAATAGCTTTTGCAAAAGGGGGAGCGATGAAGACGCTCGAATTGGTTGATATAGGTAAAAGGATTGTGAAAAGGTGTGGAGGGGTGCCATTGGCGGTAAAGGCAATTGGAGGTCTGATGTACTCCAAAAGAGAGGAGCAAGAATGGTTAAGGATTGAAAACAGCAAGATTTGGGGTGCATTAGATGCTGTAGATGGAGTTTTGCCAGTTATAAGGTTAAGTTATAGTCAATTGCCTTCGTTGTCATTGAAGCAGTGTTTTGCATACTGTTCTATTTTCCTGAAAGATTTTGTCATGAACAGGAAACAATTGATACAACTCTGGATGGCTCAAGGTTTGCTTAGTCCTCTGAGGGGAAGTCAATTGGAGATGGAGGATATCGGTAATAACTACTTCAACATTTTGATACAAAGGTCACTTTTGCAAGATGCTGAAACCAATGAGTACAGTTTGGTTGAAGCTTGCAAAATGCATGATCTCGTGCATGAATTTGCAATACAAGCATCCAAGGGCTACTGCCTAACAATGGAAGAGGGAGCGGTGAACGATGATATTGAAGCCGTGCATTTGTCAATCAATTGCAACCGAAAGATACTACCGAAGACCTTAAAAGGGATATTTTGGAAGCTGCAAACTCTTTTCTTAGTCCGTGGTACTCTTGATAATCGTCTAGCAAAGTTTAAACGTTTGCGTGTTCTAGTTGTGACTAATGAGTTTGTTGTAATCCTACCAAGTTCGGTTGCCAAGTTAAAGCATCTCAGATACCTTGATATTTCTGGTACTTCCGTAAAGGTACTTCCGAGTTGTATTACAAAGTTGTACAATTTGCAGACGTTGAGACTTTATGATTTGCAAGAACTGCCACAAAGATTTGAAAATATGGTTAACTTGAGACATTTCTATATCAAGGGAGAAGAAAATCCCGATGAAACTAAATGTTTGCTTCCGAGGATTGGACAGTTGACTTCTCTCCGAACGTTGTCTTTCTTTGTGGTCAGTCGAGACAGGGGTTGTCGAATTGAGGAACTCGGCTCCTTACAAAATCTTGAAGATGAATTAAAAATTTATGATCTTCAGAATGTGGGCAACTGTGAGGAAGCCAAGAAAGCCAATTTATCGAGAATGATCAATATCAAGAGCTTAGAGCTTCATTGGACCAGCAATACTAGAGAAGAGTGCAATGATGAAGATGTACTAGACGGTCTCAAACCGCACTCAAATTTAAAAGGTCTAAGAATTGTGAACTTTATGGGACGGAATCTTCCATCATGGATGCTCAAGACGAGTAACCCATTTCTCCTTCGTAATGTTGTGCAAATCAAATTGGAAAACCTCCAAAAGTCTGAGCAAATCCCGCCTCTTGGGCATCTACGGTCTCTGAAGATCATTGAGATATTCAATATGGATAGTATAAAAGTTATCGGGAGTGAATTCTATGGTTGTACAAATGTAGCTGGTGCAAGTGCAAATGGTCCCGGAATCTCCACTGTCGCGTTTCCATCTCTGAAGGTACTCATCTTTTGGGGTATGCCGAGCCTAGAAAAATGGTTGGATGCAGCCCATTTGCCGAATTCTTCTGTCAAGGCGTTTCCTAATTTGGAGAAGTTGGAAATATGGATGTGTCCCAATTTAAGTTGCCTACCAGAGAACCTCGGGAATTTGGCTCGTCTTGAAAAATTGCATATATATGGTTGTTCTAATCTGATCTCCGTTCCAGACATCGACGGCTTGCAATCTCTACAAGCTCTTGGTATTGAAGGTTGCGATAATCTGAGAGCTTTACCAAAAGGGCTCGAAGCATGTACATCTCTCCAGCGCCTCACAATCTCTTTTCCTGCTACTAATTGGTTCCAGAATCTATACCTTCCAACCAACCTGAGACGATTGACACTGGCCTTTTCCGATAACACGGATCCTTGTGACAACGTTGTTCATTTCCCCTGGCCTAGATACGCCACTCCTTTTGTTGCTTTAGAATCTGTTAGACTATTTGGGGTGCCGAAAATCAAGTCATTGCCGGAGCAATTACAGCATCTTCCTGCATTGAAAAGTTTGTCATTGCGAAACTTTGATGGTTTGGAGGCTCTTCCGGAGTGGTTAGGGAACATCCGTTCGCTTCAATCTCTTCACATTCTGGGATGCAAGAATCTTTCACATTTGCCCTCAGAAGAAGCAATGCAAAGACTGACTAATTTGTATGAATTGGCAATTGTTTCTTGTCCTATTTTGAGTGAAAGCTGCAATGAAGGCCCTGAAAGGCACAAAATTGCTCATATTCCTGTAATTAGAACATAAGCCTATTTTTACCATTATAGTATTTTGCGAGTAACCACTTTGTGCATTTATTATCAAATGTTATGTCTGTCTTCTTTCAATCCTCCGCCCATACTATTAATTATTGGGGATTTAATGGGTTATGTTATTATTGTTGTATATGTTTTACTTTGGAAAGGTATTAACTTCAGTGGATCCTTTACTCTTTTAGTATTATATTTCTTTTTGCTTGTTTTTCATCTCAATTACTCCCTCAATTCTTAAAATATAAGACTATCATTACATGTTTCGAAAATTAAGAAAGCAAAAATTAAGATATTTTGTACTCTTTGAAATAGGACTATACCACTAATTTTATTTAAGTAATAAACAAGGTTTTGAAATCCGGACCGGGCATCGACCCGGAAAAGTTACTGGGTCACGGGTCACTGGTCGGACCGGTGATCGGACCGTCATCGACCCGTTCATCAACCCGGCGACGTCATAAATATTAAAAATATATATAATATATACTTATTAATAAAAAATAAAGTTAATGTAAAATTTTCCAAATAAACATCTTGTTGATATAAACCTAAATATTAACATTTCTTATTCTTAGATATCTAACAAAATTCTATGTAAATTTTACATACAAAATTTCTACAAAATGTGAATAGAATTACACTTATTGATCAAGAAAAAGAAGAAAACTTTCATGAAAATCACAAAAAAAAAAAAAAATCAAATCCACTCCAACCTCCTCAATCCAAGAAAGAACAATATTTAACATTCCAAATAACCACAATATTTAAAAATTCAATCACAACTCACAAATCCTGATAATAAAAGTCAAAATAACAAAATCATCTATTTAGTCTACAACTCTAAATAACATCTCCAAACAAGCTAAAATCACAATCATATATATATATTGGGTCTTTTTTTCCTTTTTTTTTAATACAGAAAATTTTAAAAAAAATTAAAAAAAATGCATTTTGTGACCCGGCCGGTTTTCCCAAAACCGTTCCGGTTTCCGGGTCGACCGGGTCAAGCGGTCAATGAAATTAGAGCGGTTTTCAGCGTGAACGGATTTTGTCACCTAACCGGACCGCTCGGAGGTCCGGTCGACGGTCCGGGTTTCAAAACCATGGTAATAAATATTATATATTATCAACACAATTGATGTGATAAGTTCTGAATTAATTAATTTGTAAGTATTAAGTCATTTATCAAACGAGACCTTACACAATACGTTTAAATAATCCAAACCGAATTTTCCTTTTATAAATATCTAAAGCAATTACAAATACTCCCAAAATAATTTTTTAAACTGTTTTTTAAAACTTTTTGGTCCCAACTTCCAAAAAAAAACTTTTTAGTCGAAAATAACAGTCCTTGCAAACAAGGCCTCGTCTGAATTGAATAGCTAAGGCCCTCCAACCTTTAGGTTGAGTTCCATTCTTGTATAATACGTCTACGTATGTAGTTTGTAACTCTAAACTATTTTTTATCTTTTTATTTTTATTTTTATGAAAGGACTATTCTTGATCTTTATTATCTTATTGATGATGTAATTTCTGCTAATAATAATAATAATAATAACAACAACAACAATAATAATAATTGTCCTTAATTTTTTGAGGAATTTGCATTAAATGACCAACTATTTAGGTATTTTTGGGTTTTGACCAAATACTTTTATTTTAGCAAATTATTGTCATAAACATTTTATTGACAGCTTGTACTATCACCGGTGCCAGATTCCAGCTAATATTTTTTTTAAAAAAAAACTCACGTACCAAACACGTGAGGAGCAATTTTATCCACCTATTTTTCTTCATTTTTCTTCATGTAAGTCCCCATCACCATTGAAGACCATACATTGAAGAAATTGAAACAATCTTATCTTTAAATAATGAAAATTCACTTGAATACATTCGTTGTTTAGTAAAATTGAAGAAACCTACTAATTCAAGACCTATATTTGCTTATATAAATCGAAATTATGGCACCAGAGAATCTGGGGATACAGACCTTTTTCTATTATATCAGACAAGAAAAGTAAAAGACTTTTCATTCTTTTCTTTAATAGCAGAACCCAAGCACATAAAAAGAGACGTTCCCTTGGACTGACCATGTGTTGCATAAATGGTTAACCATGATATACTTTTTTTCGAACCAATATTTTTATCCATAATGGATCCGTTCTGGGGCTGACGGATTTGGGAAATCCGTTATCGGCTACGTGGTGGAGCCGCTCCCGTATCTCCACGGGGCCGAGTGCGCCTTATCCTTTCATTAATTTCCTGAGTCGCCTGCCGAGTCCGGCGACCACCCGGCCTCCCACGCTGACCCCTACCTTCAACAGGCTGTCAACGTTCGCTCAATGACAGTTTCTGCAATGTCGATAGAGTGCAGCCTGCAAGCAAATGCCTTCCGAACCGCCTCGAAGACGTCTTTGATGGCTTTGGTCGCCCAAGTGATCAGACTTTTGTATTGGTTTACATTTTGGGTTGTAGTCTCAGACTTCTCGAATTCCGTTAGTATCATTCTATTTGACTTCGTCTGTAACATTAATATTAAAATTAGTAAATTCAAATTAATAAGATTTATGTTAATAACAAAAGAAAAAAAACTTATCAAAATATCTTATGTTGCGTTGGGTTGATAACCCATCGGGAGTGGCCTAGTATCCTTATTTCTTGGGTTCAAAAGAAGGTGAACGGTAATTCTCTTGTGCCAAGTCAGGTATTCGGGGCTTGGTAAAATAACATTACCTACTGCTGGGACACCTTCCACGAGTGTCTGTAAGCGCTCATCTCACAACCGTATGTTCTGGTGTGCTCTCTCTCCCAATTCTTTGTGGGACCATTTTGACTGTGTGGACATCAATACCCTCGACAATACTGTGTGTCCCTGCCGCTATTGGTACCACCTGCTCGAATCCAAATTGTCTCATAACCCTGTCAGGCAGGTGGTACTCCACTACATCGAAACAAATGAGTGGCACTCGGGAAAGCACGGTATACAAGATGTCAACATCCCAAGCGTCAAGGTACGGTCTCCACATAAACTGTAAAATAAGATTAAGTTAATGGTAAACAAGTTATTTAATTAAATAAAACAAATTACGAGAAAATTGAAATTAACTTACCCCTTGTGTCTCGGTCATCAAATCTAGTTGATCACGAAACACCAACAATTGATTTTTAGGAGTATTGCGGAAATACCGGGCTACATTCCATCTTGCCCCGAAAGCAGTACCATCAACGGGGATATCATTTGGACTTCGCCTCGGTTCTCCGGGCGGAGACAAGAAATGTGCTCCCATGCCCACAACTGGTCAAAACAAATAGTATCGATTATTAAATATTCAAATTACATATTAAACATAAAAGTTTATATAATTTAGACAAGCCTGAAAAAGCAAACAACAGCATGTCATGTCCTTCGAATCAGCCATACAGGAGATGCACATCTGGCGGTACAAATACGCAAGGACACTGCTAGCCCACGAAGTCGTATCATGGTCGAGATCAATGATGGTTAGGAGATAACGCATGTTTGCTCGGGAGCCCTACTTACCGGGAAAAAGAAAACTACTCATTTAAATGAATATCAATGCCCTAGCCCTCTGCTCTACCACCAACGAAGTAGCATCATGCCCTAGAGGCTCACTAATGTGGGCATAAACATCATACAGTTGAAGAGTGTTTCCCTTAATTGGCGGACTGGTAACAGATTGAATACAATATCATACCACTGAGTTTTGGACATATTGTATTCCGCACCCCACGACACCACGTGTCCCCTAGTAGGTAGTCCAAAATGACATCATACTTCATCATAAGTGAAATGTATGTGGCTCTGGGCGACATCTCTCTACTAAGGAAGTCACTAGAGCGTGATCTACCTTGATATGTTCTATCCTACAAACTCCCCCAAAACCTACTTCGTCTCATCGAGTTAATTAGGGCAAGGTTTGTTTCTCTATTATACGAGTCATAAAACTAACTGTCACTCCTAATACATTTTAGAGGGGTGTTTAGTGCCTCATCCCCATGCCATATTCCTAACGACCTATGGTGTGACTGTTTGGTTAAAACACTCATATCCAAAGGACCCGGATGAAGATGAGCAAGAGTAGACATCCATACAAAAAAAACAAAAAAAAACATAGATTTTATCAGAAAAACACATGTTATATCCCAAAATTAACATAAATTCTATAAAATAAGATCAATTTAAGAAAATTACAAAAATTCATCAAATTCCCAAATCACCAAATTACACAAATATTTCACAAATTCACAAAATTCCCAAATTTAACAAATTCACCAAATTTCATAAATTCCCAAATATTTCTAAACTAAATTCACCAAATTCATAGTTAACCAATTATACAAATATTCGCAATTAGTTATATTTAATTTCCCAAAAAAGAGAATTAAAGATTTGAGAGAGAGAGAGAGGATAAGGATGGCTTGCTGCAGTAGCAGCGGCGGAAGAGCAGGGGGAAAGGCGGCGGTAGGCGACGGAAGAGAAAGGAAGGGGAGATGGAAGAGGCTGCTGCAATTGATTTAGGCCAAAAATGTTCTTCAAAAAAAAATGTCATGGTTGGAATCAAAAGAAAATCCCCATAAAAGGCCTTTTCTATACTATGATTTATATCAATCCTATAATAATCTGAATCATACACGGTGTTTCATGATGATGATGCATCTGCTGATACCATATGGAGGAATTTCATCACCCCCAATTTGTAAAAGCCCATTTTTTTCATCCAAAAAAAATCATATCTTTACTAAACAATTAGTATCCCAAAAAGCCGTAAATCTAGCTTCAGAACTTCATACCAAAATGTTATGTCCCAAACTTTGCAACAGTAACAGAATTACAGAATAGCAGGAAACAAACACAAAACTCAATCAAAGCAATGAAAATAGCAGCAGCAAATGGTCTCTAAATATAATAGAGTCAAGTATCCCCTTCTTAACAAGATCAAATAACTCTATTAACAAGATAACCACCTAACTTAATCAGCTAACCAAAATGTAAACTGAGATAAGTAGAGTAAGAGGATCAAACTTCTAGTTGTGTTCCCAACTTGCAAAGCACACCATCAATCCCGTGAACAATATGGGACTCGATCAGTAACTAAGAAAAAAAAATAAGATGGATAATAGACAAAGAGGGTGATAAGAGTCAAGGAATTACAAGGTTGGAAGTCTGGCTCCTGCCAAATTGGGGATAATTTGTTGAATGCCTTTCAATGGATGAAACTGGAGCTTTTATACTTAGGGTTGAGATCCCAAGAATAATTCCCCTATTTTGATTTAGCATCTTCTGAGCAAGGACAGAGAATCAACAGCTCTCCAGCCTTTGCCTTTCATTTTCTGTTGAAGAAGCCACACAACAAACACAAGCTTTCCATTATGGTCCCCTCACTTTCTATTTTCGTATTATATTTAATCTAAATAGGTAAAGCCAAAACGACAGCGTTTTGGTTAAATATTAATTACTACCTAAAATAGATATTATGCTGAACTAATCTTCCCTCCAAAAAGACTTTAAATGTCTTTTATTCTTTTCTTCTCTATGCTGATCATGACATTACTCCCCTCTTCAAACAAACCTTGTCCTCAAGGTTGGAAATCTGGAAATTGCTTCTGAATCCTCCCATGTAGCATCTTCTTTGGATAAATTAGCCCATTGAATCAGCCACTTCACCTCAGCTTTGTTTTTCTTCTTAAATAGCCCCTATCCAAAACAGCTTATGGTGCTACTCTTGGTTGTCCATCATTGCCAATGTAAGGTAACTCTACCCTCGCTACCTTTCCCTCACCAATTTTCTTCTTGAGTAAGTTGACATGGAATACTGGGTGGATGAGAGACTGCTCAGGAAGGTCCAGTTTATAGGCTACTGGACCTATTTTCTGAAGAATCTTATAAAGGCCATAATATTTGAGGACAACTTCAAATTCTTTCTCAAGTTCACAGAGGTCTGTCTATAAGGCTGCAGCTTTAAAAATACCCATTCTCCCACCTCAAAGCTTCTCTCTGTCCTTTTCTGATCAGCATAGAATTTCATCCTAGCTTGAGCCTTCTGTATGTTGTCATGAATAATAGAATCCACCTTTCCCCTTTCTTCCAGATAATTTCTCACAGCTTCATTGGTTCCTGTTTGATAAGGTCCCAAAGCTAAGGTATGAGGCTTGTATGCATACAAGGCCTCAAATGGGGACATACCTATGGCTGTGTGGTAAGTGGTGTTGTACCACTACTCAGCCAAAGACAACCATTCTTTCCACTTGTTTGGCCTTTGGTTGCAGAAGCATCTAAGGTACATTTCCAATGTCTGATTCACCATTTCTGTCATGCCATCTGTCTGAGGGTGGTAGGCAGTAGACATTGCCAATTTAGTTCCCATTCCTTGGAATAATGCTTTCCAAAATACACTAGTGAAAACCTTGTCTCTATCAGAGACAATGCTTTCAGGCATCCCATGTAACATGTAAATCTGATCCAAAAAGACACCTGCCACAGCTGATACTGAAAAAAGATGTGACAAAGCTAGAAAATGACTGTACCTTGTAAGCCTATCCACCACAACCATAATAACATCTTATCCATTTGACTTTGGTAGGCCTTCAATGAAGTCCATAGAAATATGGCTCCATGATTGTTTTGGTATGGGAAGGGGTTGCAAAAGACCAGGATAGGCTGTCTTTTTCTCTTTGTTCCTATGACAAGTGTCACAGCTTTTGATCCAATCCTGAATGTGTTGCTTCATGGAGGGCCAATAGAAAAACTGCTTGGCCCTTTGGTAGCTGGCTTGGATGCCAGAATGCCCACCTAGCTGTGATGAATGTAGTTCATGTATGAGTTTCAATCTGACTTCCTTTCCTGAGCCAATGTATATTTTCCATTCCTTATACAGTATCCCATTCAAATACTTCCATCCATTCTGATGTGCATGATCTACTAACAACTCAGCTATAATCTTTTGAGCCTTTGAGTCATCCTCATAGTTTCCCATTACTTCGTCATCCATACTGGAACTACTGTAGTTAGAGCATTGAGTTCTTCTTTTTTAGAGAGTGCATCAACCACTCTATTCTCCACCCCCTTCTTGTATTGTATCTCAAAGCCTAACCCCATTAGCTTAGAGGTCCATTTTTGTTGAGCACTAGTAGTCACCCTTTGCTCCATCAAGAATTTCAGACTTTGATGGTCTGTCTTGATAATCAAATGTGTTCCCTCTAAGTAATGTCTCAACTTGTTGACTGCAGTAGCTAAAGCAAATAATTCCTTCTCATACACAGACAATTCTCTATGCCTAGACTCTAGTGCTTTACTAAGAAAGGCAATAGGCATTTTTTCTTGCATCAAACCAGCACCAATGCCTTGGTCTGAAGCATCAGTTTCCAAGATAAAGGTCTTGTTCCAATCAGGCATAATCAGCACAGGAGTTGTGCTCATGACTTGTTTTAATTCTTCAAAAGCTTTTTCAGACTCTCCACTCTATCTGGAACCTTCTTTTTGTAACATCTTACACAGAGGCTTGCTAATTATTCCATAGTTCTTGACAAACCTCCTATAATATCCAGTTAACCCTATGAATTAACTGGATAATGTTCTTAGAACATTACTCAGTTTTTGCTGAGTAATGTTCTTAGGGAGAGGCCAGCTGAGCATGTCATTTACCTTAGAGAGATCAGCAGAAACTCCTTCCTGGCTGATGATGTGTCCTAAGTATTCAACTTGCCTTTGAGAAAAGTTGCACTTACTTAGCTTTGCAAACAACTGATTTTCCTTAAGTACCTCCAACATGATCTTCAAGTGTTTAAGGTGAGAATTAAGGTCTTTACTGTATACCAAAATGTCATCAAATAAAACAAGAATAAACTATCTGAGATAAGGGGCAAACACCTTATTCATAAGGGATTGGAAGGTGGCAGGGCCATTAGTCAGCCCAAATGGCATGACTAAGAATTCATATAAGCCCATGTGTGTTCTAAAAGCAGTTTTGGTTACATCTTCTGAGCTGACTTTGATTTGAAAGTAGCCAGCTCTCAGATCTATCTTAGTGAAATAAGTAGCTCCTTGTAGTTCATCAATAATAGGAATGGGAAACCTAACTTTGATGGTAATGGAGTTGAGTTGTCTGTAATCTGCACAGAACCACCATGTACCATCTTTCTTCTTGACAAGAACAACTGGACTAGCAAACTGAGAATTACTTGGTTGAATTATTCCTTCTTCCAGCATTTCCTTCACCAACCTTTCAATTTCTACCTTTTGGAAATGAGGGTATCTGTATGGCCTAAGTTTGAAAGGTTGTCCCCCTTATACCAATGTAATTTTGTGTTCATGACTCCTTGAGGGGGGAAGCCCTTTAGATTTGTCAAACACTACCTTGTATTCTTTCAAGAGATGCTCAACTTTCTCAAGATAGTTACCTTCAGCTTCCACAGTCTCCATAGCACATAATTGACCATAATAAACCTGGTCACCCTCTTCTGAGTCCTTTAAGATGGACTCAGCAGTAGCATCCCTCATACTGATCACCTCATTCTCCTCTTTTATCTTGACATATTTTCCATCATTTTTGAAGAAGAATGACACTTCTTGGAAATAAAATAGGATAGGGCTATACTTGCCTAACCAGTCCAACCCCAATATCATATCATTGCTCCCTAAGTAAAGTACTCTCACATCATGCATATATACATTGTATCCCATTTTCCATATAAATTTTATGCACATGCCAGAACTTTTCATTTCAGCTCCATTTGCTACTGTGATCCTTACTGGTTTGCTGCTAGTCTCACACAAGTTTAGTTCTTTCACTACTTTCCCATCTATGAAGCTACTTGTGCTTCCAGTATCAATCAGTATGAAAACCTTCATCTTCTTAATCCAGCTTAGTATTCTGAATGTGCTATTTGACAATTTCCCTGTCGGAGCATTCACAAATATCTCAAGGATTTCTTCATCTTCTTCCTTATTCAATCCATATTCCTCTTTGCTGTAAAACAAGTATTCTCTTTCATCCTCAATCCCTTTTATGTCCTCCACAACAACAATATTGAGCTCCTTTCTAGCACACACATGACCTGGTACAAATTTCTCCCCATATTTGTAACAAATTCCTTTTTCCTTCCTTGACTTATACTCACTCTCAGAAAGTATGTTAAAAGTCACATGAGCTTTATAGTTATAGTTTCCTGCAGTGTTAGCAGCCCTAGGAAAAAGATGATTGTTTAGAAGTTTAGGGTTATGGTACTGAACTTTGGGAGTGGTTAACAGACCTGAAGGATTCTTTGGGGTTCTGGACAAGGCATCTAAAGTCTTTTGTAAATATAGGGCTTTCTCACTTACTTCATCAAAAATGTTTAACTCAAACACCTTAATCAGATGCCTTAGCTCATCCTTCAACCCTCCCATGAACACACACACACACACACACACACACACATATATATATAATACTCCTCATTGCATGAGGCATTTTGGTCATGACTACTTGTTAGCCTTGAGGGCAAACGAACTCGTTTTTGATGATGGACAAACACTTGATGTTTGCGTCTAATGTTTTCATCTATGTGATAGAATATTGGAACTCAATATGGAAGCTCTAAGTACTTCAATCAAGCCTTGATCAAGCTTCAAAGATTTCATTCAAGACACATTCGTCAAGCTTGAAGATTGAAGACTTAGGTTGGTTAGATTAGCTTTGTTGAAAATGGTATTTATCCTTAAGCTCTAACCAACGCTCTCTTGGACATAAGCTCTACACTATAGTCTTGCATTGCATGTTTTCATAAACACGTTTTTGAAAGGCTAAGTTTCAAATAGTGTTCGTATTTCAAAAGCCTTCGATTTCAAAGTATAAGTCTTGTAAAATGGTTTTCCAAAGTGCTCTTACTTGTTACATATTAAGAAAACATTTTAGACTTTAAAAGATTTCAAAACGTGTGTTAAGACAACTCTCCGAATGCCTCGAAAGTCGGTCAACCGAGATTATCTCGGATCAACCAGGAAGAAAGCAGAGAGTTGGTGCATCTTGGTTCGATCGACCAAGAAGTGGTTCGGTCAACGATATTGCTTGGTTCGGTCGACCGACTTTAGGTTCGGTCAACCGAGTTTGGTTCGGCTCAACCGAGGTTGATTTTCGGTCAACCGAAGTACACTGTTACTAGCCGTTTTCTGACCGTTCCAGAGTCGTTTTTCAGCGAGATTTCAAATTGTATAAATACTCCAAAGCTTTAAAATGACTCAAACACTTTGAGAGACTTGCAAAACATATTCTTATTGATTCCTTATCAAGTCTAAACACCTTGAAAGCAAATGCACTTCATTGTCATGATCTAAATGCATTCAAAGGTGAATTTGCAAAAGCAAGACAAAGAGTGAGCTTATTATGTTCAAAGAGCCAACAAGATGAGCTTCAAATGTAATTATCTTTCACTTAGAAGAGTGAACAACATTGTGCTTAACCTTTCATCTTATCCCCTTTCTTAGTGATAGGGTTATTGTTGTATAAGTCCTACTTAGTGTGGGCAATTGTTTATAGTGGTTGTTTGTAAAACTCTTGGTGAGTTAGCCACTAGTGTAAAGTCCTACTTTGTGTGGGCACATTCTTCTTAGTGAAGTTGGTGAAATCCTTGGGTGCGGCTCAAGGTAGTGGATGTAGATTCTTAGTGAATCGAACCACTCTAAATCTCTTGTCTTGTGATTTGCATTGGGTTTTGTTTTAGCTTTTGTTAAACTTGCACTATCATTGTTTAAATTGGAAATAGTTTGCAAGATTTATTAGAAACCCAATTCACCCCCCTCTTGGGTTCCTTCAATTGGTATCGAGCCGGTCTTCATTATTAGCTTAACCGCTTGAAGCAAAGATTAATGGCGGTAATTCCGCTTTAGCTTACCAAGAGGGGACTTCCACCGATAGACCACCACTTTATGATGGAAATCATTTTGATGCTTGGAAGGATCGATTCAAGATATATGTGTGCTCCATTGATTTCTCTTTATGGCATATAATTGAAGAAGGTCCATATGTACCCAAGAAGATGGTGGAAGGTGTTCAAACTCCAAAGAAGGACAATGAGCTAAATGAAGTTGAGTTCAAGACGATGACTCAAAATTACAAGGCAATGAATATTCTTAGTTGTGCCTTGAGTCCGGAGGAGTACAACCGTGTCCTTGGAAGCAAATCCGCCCACTCCATGTGGAAAACGCTTGAAGATACTCATGAAGGATCAAGCTCTTCAAGTGACAACGGTGATGATGAATACGCCAACTTGTGCTTCATGGCTTTTGGTAATGAGGTACATCCTTCTCCCTCTATTTCAAATTCTTATGATGATGATGAGGAGGATGATGCTAATGTGCTTTTAATTGATATGTATGATCAATTGAAAAAATGTGCAAAGCAAAACCATGAAATGAAGCATAAAATTGAATATTTGCTTGAAGAAAAGGCCAAGTTGGTTGATGAAAATAAAAAGTTGTGTGATGATGTTAATTGCTTGAAATGTGAAAATGATGATCTTATTACTACTTGCAATTCATCTTCATTACATTACATAGAAGCTTGTGTTAAAGTGTCATCTTTAGAAAACAAGCTTGTTGAATTTGATATTTTGGAAAACAAAGTTAAAAACCTTACCCTTCTTGTTGAAAACTTTTCAAAGGGTAAGAAAAATCTTGATCAAATTCTTGGCATGCATTGTGCTTCAAATGATAAACATGGCCTTGGTTATATTGCAAATCATGTCGATATTGCTAGCTCTTATCTTATTCATAAGAATCATGTTGTAAATGCTAGTATGTCACATAGGCCTAGTAGTAATCTTGTGCATGCTCACAATTCTTCTAAGCCACACATTTGTTGCACATATTGTGGAAAACATGGTCATACTAATGCTAGATGCCATGTTAAGAAGAAGATTGAAAAAGGGGTTAAAACGATTTGGAAAGTCAAACGTAATTTAACTAACCCCCATGGACCCAAACAAAAGTGGGTACCAAAAGCTACTCCTCCCTTGATCTTATAGGTTCTAATAAGTTAGATGAATGCCACAAAGCTTCAATGAACTTGATTCAAAAAAGAAGTGGCATTGGGGAGAAGTTAAAGGAGATGTGCCAAAGGAAGAAATTCAAAAGCACTCCTTAACACTTGGATTCTCAAAGCTCAAATGTTAATCAATTGGAGAACCAAGTTGCTTAGATACAAAGAGCAAAGCATCAAGTGATGACAAGAGCCAAAGTGTCAATCCAATGTCTTCATCACTTGGTAAGAAAGCAAAGGTATCAAAATCACCTTCTCATAACACTTTGATTAATGAGTTAAGTGTTTTTGATATATATATACATGCTTGCTCTTATATAAATGTTGCATCTCACATGCTTGAATTCATTAATTATATAGATGACCTTTAGCATGCTCTTGTTTATTCATGTCTATTGAGCTAAGGTATCTATGAGATGTAGCATATGCAACTTGATTGATTCTTGTTTTGTTATGTCATATTCATTTAAGAATCTATCTAGTTGTTTTGGTTTTTGATAACCATGATCCTTAAGCATATATGTGTTACTTGATAATATTGAGCTAACCATGAAGGACCTTTAAAAAAGGTACCAAATTTGTTATCAAGAATTCCTTGTAGGTAACAAAGAGTTCTATCCTTCAAGAAGAAGATATGAACTACAAGGAATGGCACAAGTGAGCTAAGACTCCAAGAAAAGAGTCAAATGCTAAGGATTACAAAATTGTGATGATCAATGAAAGTGATCACACAAAAGGCCTCAATGGACTTGTTGATAAATAAGATCTACCAAAATGGTAAGAAGTCCAAGCTCAAAGAGCGTTGAGGTACAAGGCTTAACTCATCCTTTGATTAGTGATCATTATGTTGTTTTTTTGATCCTTATAAGCTTTAACATTCCTTTATGATGAGTTTAGTTAAATGGCTAAGAAGTATTTGCTCATTCAATTTTCAACTTGCATAATCACTTTGTGGATTGTTAGTGCAAGTAGTTTAGGATATACTTCTAGTCTTTGTAAGACAAAGAGAGTTTGTGCATTTTTACTAATGGTTTATGTACATCATATTTTGCTTGTCAAAATGCTTATTGTTCATTCCATACTTGACAAGAATGATGGTTTAAAAGCATAAACTTGGTTATTGTTACTCTCTTTTTAATGTGCATTTGATCTTTTATCTTGATATCGTGTCTTGTGTTCTACTTATGTGATCTTAATTGCTTAAAGTACAAACACAATCACAATTGATATCTATGTCTTCAAGAATGCACATACCATATCTCTTTGGTGCTTGAACTTCATTTACATATGCTTAACATGATGCGCTTGATTTTTATCGTTTTTGAGTATCATGTTAAGAAGTTGCATCATTAAGAGATATAGGGGGAGTCTTTATATGTTTTTATCTTATACCCCCTTATATGTGATGTATTCTCAATTTTTCATATTTTACATCATCACATCACTTATTGGCTTGGTTTTCAACTTTCTTATCTTATAGCCAATTTGTGTTAGTTATTTTGGGAGTTATACATGTTATACATGTTCATATTCTACATGTGTTTTCCCTAAATAACTATGAGATCATATACTTTGATATTGGTATTATTCTTTTGTGATCTCATTTAAGCTTTTTGGTTAGTCTTGCTTCTAGAGTGTTATACTCATTTAGCTAACCATTAACTTATTAGAGGAATGTACTACAATTGGTATCTTACACTTCCTCTAAATTTTTTTGGTTGTGATACATATGCTTAACTTTTATGTTTTAACAATTAGTATCACATCCCACTCTTGTTAGCTATATTTTCAATTTGTTTTTCATCTTAAAGAGCTAACATGTTTTGTTTGATAAACGGGGAGATTGTTCTTTAAGGTTTATTCCTCATCTCCTTTGTTTTAGCTTAGGTTGATATTCTTTTTGAGCCATATATGACCATCTTTTTGATTTATGTGTTATTATGGACTCCTCTTTGTTTAGAAATCAACCAAGCTTATTCTTGATCAATCCTTTCTCAAAATGATTTATGATCTTTAAGATTGATCTTTTAAACCATTACTGATTCTCATTTGTTTTTTAAAAGTTTTTCTTCAATTGATATCAGTTTTGTTTTCAATTGGTATTAAAATTTTTTTTTCAATTGGTATCATTTTTTTTAAAGGGAGAATTCGTGATATTTCATCAAGCTTCTCCAATATTAATCTTTACTTTTCGCTAAATGCTTTTCTTATTGGCGCTCGATAGCCCCTTTTTTGATGTTGACAAAAAGAGGGAGAATTTTTAGTGTTGCAAATGTGCCATGAGAAGTATTTTACAAAAAGGAGAAAGCTTAGAACTTTGCAAAATGGGAGAGATAAGGGATTCTTTAATATAGGGGGAGTAGATTTTTTTTGAGAAAACATCTACTTGCTTGGATCCTTAATATCCTTATCTCATGCATACATTTGGTATCTTATTTTTTGCATATTATTCCCATTTGCATCAATGTTTTGTCATCATCAAAAAGGGGGAGATTGTTAGCCCTAAGGGCATATTCTATGTTGTTTTGATGATAACAAACCATTGTAAGTTCTAATGTTTGTGTGAGCATGTTCTCTGTAATAGGATCTTTAGCACTCACATCAACATTGATGAAAATGGTAAGTTAGCTTCTTGTGTAAACTAAGGTATGTATATTACACACAAGAATGCTACTTGATGGAAGGAAGGAGGCAAGGAGGTTGGTTGGGAAATAGGGCTCCTCAAAGAGTCCCTAATGCATATGGCAAAAGAAGTAATCCTACTAATGCTTTTGGCTTCCATAATTACTTGGTTTATATTCTAAGCATTAGTCGTTGCACTTACTTGTTCTTATATCCTTTTGCCATGCTTCCTTGTACTTAATATTGTCCATATCCTATCTAATTACATCAAAGTTTGACATAATCAAAAAGGGGGAGATTGTTAGCCTTGAGGGCAAAGCGAACTCGTTTTTGATGATGGACAAACACTTGATGTTTGCGTCTAATGTTTTCATCTATGTGATAGAATATTGGAACTCAATATGGAAGCTCTAAGTACTTCAATCAAGCCTTGATCAAGCTTCAAAGATTTCATTCAAGACACATTCTGTCAAGCTTGAAGATTGAAGACTTAGGTTGGTTAGATTAGCTTTGTTGAAAATGGTATTTATCCTTAAGCTCTAACCAACGCTCTCTTGGACATAAGCTCTACACTATAGTCTTGCATTGCATGTTTTCATAAACACGTTTTTGAAAGGCTAAGTTTCAAATAGTGTTCGTATTTCAAAAAGCCTTCGATTTCAAAGTATAAGTCTTGTAAAATGGTTTTCCAAAGTGCTCTTACTTGTTACATATTAAGAAAACATTTTAGACTTCAAAGATTTCAAAACGTGTGTTAAGACAACTCTCAGAATGCCTCGAAAGTCGGTCAACCGAGATTATCTCGGATCAACCAGGAAGAAAGCAGAGAGTTGGTCCGCCTTGGTTCGATCGACCAAGAAGTGGTTCGATCGACCGATATTGCTGGTTCGGTCGACCGACTTTAGGGTTTGGGTCAGCAGAGTTTGGTTCAGCTCAACCGAGGTTGATTTTCGGTCAACCGAAGTACCGCTATTACTAGCCGTTTTGGCCCAGTTCAGAGTCGTTTTTAGTGAGATTTCAAATTGTATAAATACTCCAAAGCTTTAAAATGACTCAAACACTTTGAGAGACTTGCAAAACATATTCTTATTGATTCCTTATCAAGTCTAAACACCTTGAAAGGAATCAATAAGAATACTTGATAAGGAATCAATAAGAATATGTTTTGCAAGTCTCTCAAAGTGTTTGAGTCATTTTAAAGCTTTGGAGTATTTATACAATTTGAAATCTCATTGAAAAACGACTCGAACGGTCGAAAACGGCTAGTAATAGCAGTACTTTCGTTGACCCAAAAATCAACCTCGGTTGAGTCGAACCAAACTTCGGTTGACCGAACCTAAAGTCGGTCGACCGAACCAAGCAATATCGGTCGACCGAACTAAGACAGACTCAACTCTGCTTTCTTCCTCGTTGATCCGAGATAATCTCGATTGACCGACTTTCGAGGCATTCGAGAGTTGTCTTAACACACGCTTTTGAAATCTTTTGAAGTCTAAAATGTTTTCTTAATATGTAACAAGTAAGAGCACTTTGGAAAACCATTTTACAAGACTTATACTTTGAAATCGAAGGCTTTTGAAATACGAACACTATTTGAAACTTAGCCTTTCAAAAACGTGTTTATGAAAACATGCAATGCAAGACTATAGTGTAGAGCTTATGTCCAAGAGAGCGTTGGTTAGAGCTTAAGGATAAATACCATTTTCAACAAAGCTAATCTAACCAACCTAAGTCTTCAATCTTCAAGCTTGACGAATGTGTCTTGAATGAAATCTTTGAAGCTTGATCAAGGCTTGATTGAAGTACTTAGAGCTTCCATATTGAGTTCCAATATTCTATCACATAGATGAAAACATTAGACGCAAACATCAAGTGTTTGTCCATCATCAAAAACGAGTTCGCTTTGCCCTCAAGGCTAACAATCTCCCCTTTTGATTATGTCAAACTTTGATGTAATTAGATAGGATATGGACAATATTAAGTACAAGGAAGCATGGCAAAAGGATATAAGAACAAGTAAGTGCAACGACTAATGCTTAGAATATAAACCAAGTAATTATGGAAGCCAAAAGCATTAGTAGGATTACTTCTTTTGCCATATGCATTAGGGACTCTTTGAGGAGCCCTATTTCCCAACCAACCTCCTTGCCTCCTTCCTTCCATCAAGTAGCATTCTTGTGTGTAATATACATACCTTAGTTTACACAAGAAGCTAACTTACCATTTTCATCAATGTTGATGTGAGTGCTAAAGATCCTATTACAGAGAACATGCTCACACAAACATTAGAACTTACAATGGTTTGTTATCATCAAAACAACATAGAATATGCCCTTAGGGCTAACACTACTGACCTAAGTTCCTCAAACTTATCAATGTATTCCTCCAAATCCCCTTTCTGCTTAATCCATCTAAAATCTTCTAACAATTGTCTTTCATCCGACTCACCAAATCTTTTGCATACTGCAGCAGCAAACTGCTCACATTCTTCATTTGGATGAGTTGCAACCCCCCCTCTACTCCAGGTGTATGCTCTATTCCTGAAGTTCAACTTAGTCAAAGTGATATTCTCATTCTCATTCACTTGGTGCAGTTGAAAATAAACCCTGCATCTCCCTCTCCGCTCTCTAGGCCCTACTCCTTCAAAGATAGGAAACTCAAGTTTGGAAGCCTTATAATCTACCATTCCTTCCCTTCTATTTCCTACAAAATATCTTGCATGGCCATACTCTATGTTTATAGGGGTATTGAGGGTGGATCTGTCTCCTGTCACTCCACTAGACTGACCAAGCTCAATTTGTTTACCCTCTCTTGGCTCAGTCCTTCTAGTGTCATAAAAACTCAGAGTTTTCACATCATTGGACAAGTGTGCTACCTGAGAAATAACCCCCTCTATTTGTTTGTGTATTCCTTCTTGACCTTTAATTAGCACATCTATCAAGCTCTTATGTTCTCTGAGGCTAAAGTCTACCCTATCTGAAACTTTCATTTGATTTTCCATGTGTCCATGTAATTCTCTAGTGTCATCTTCCAGTTTCCTTAGCTTATCACTTTCTAAGGTTTCCTGGGATCCTTCCTCCCTGGTTTGACTCCTAGTATTTGCCATACCCACTGGTTATATGAGAGGTGCTCTGATACCAAAATGTTATGTCCCAGACTTTTCAACAGTAACAGAATTACAGAATAGCAGGACACAAACACAAAACTAAATCAAAGTAATGAAAATAGCAGCAACAAATGGTCTTTATATATAATAGAGTCAAGGCTCCCCTTCTTAACAAGATCAAATAACTCTATTAACAAAATAACCAACTAACTTAATCAGCTAACCAAAATGTAAATTGAGATAAGTACAGTAAGATGATCAAACTTCTAGCTGTGTTCCAACTTGCAAAGCACACCATCAATCCCATGAACAAGATGGGACTCGATCAGTAACCAGAAAGAAGAGATAAGATGGATAATAGACAAGAGGGTGATAAGAGTGAAGGAATTACAAGGTTAGAAGTCTGGCTACTGCAAAATTGGGGATAATTTGCTGAATGCCTTTCAATGGATGAAACTGGAGCTTTTATACTTAGGGTTGAGATCCCAAGAATAATTCCCCTCTTTTGATTCAGCATCTTCTGAGCAAGGACAGAGAATCAACAGCTCTCCAGTCTTTTCCTTTCCTTTTCTGTTGAAGAAGCCACACAGCAAACACGAGCTTTCCATTCTGGTCCCTTCACTTTCTATTTTCGTATTATATTTAATCTAAGTAGGTAAAGCCAAAACGACAGCGTTTTGGTTAAATATTAATTACTACCTAAAATAGATATTAAGCTGAACTAATCTTCCCTCCAAAAAGACTTTAAATGTCTTTTATTCTTTTCTTCTCTAAGCTGATCATGACACAAAATCATGGCGTATGGCAATCTTCTCCTTCCCTTAATTAGTGGCGAAATGAATTTCGATTCGGACAGTCTCTGGTGCTGCAAATCTCCATGGCCAATGATGAGAAATGGTGGTTCAGTCGAGGACAATAATGTGAATGAAAGTGGAAAAGATTGGTCTGGGAATTGAAGAACCGAAGAAAAATGATGAGATATGGGGATGGTGACCGTGTGCTGTAAGGATGGTGGTTGGCGGTGATGTGGTGGTGGTGGATCGACGAAGTTAACGGAGGAAGGGGGAGCAGGTAGGGGTTGAATTGGGTCGGGTCATATTAAGTGGTTCGGGTTGAAAGTAGTTTTATTTAAATGAAAATGATATATTAATCTTTTTAAATTTTCAAGTAAAAAAATTGAAGAAATTGGCAAGAATCTGACACCGGTGGTAATATATGTTGTCCGTAAAATGTTTATGGCTATAACCCGCTGAAATAAAAGTATTTGTTCAAAACTCGAAATATGTAAATAGTTAATGGCCATTTAGTGCAAATTGCTCTAATATTTTTCCCAAATTAATTATCTTTAGATAAAGTACTGTAAAATCTATATAAAGTAATATTGTCGGGATCGAAAAAAATACTTTAGTGAGATTACTTATTTATCGATAAATGAATAATTTAATATTTTATGAAGAGTTTTTATTAAATGTATTTTTTTCAAATAAGATATATATGTTTATACATTGTATTTAAAAGTGATATTAATGAATTAATGTATACATTGTACAAATAAGCCTAAAAATCATGTCATTCATGTACATTTACATACATTTTAAGTATCATGAATTTACAAATAAGGTTTTTGGATAAGTCGAATTTACAAATAAGGTTAATGAATTCATACAAGTACATGTACAAAGCAAAAAAATTAGTATAAATACATTTTAATTATATTGAAATTACAAATAATACTAAAGAATTTATATAAGTACATGTTTATAGGCAAAAATTAAATCTTTTTACCTTTTAATTATCATGTATTTAAAAGTTACATTAATGAATTAATGCATATACTTTGTACAAATAAGCCTAAAAATCATGTAAGTAATTCATTGTACATATGGGTGTCAATTAGGAATGGCAATGGGGCAGATCGGGGCGGGTATCTCAAATACCCGATCCGCCCATAGCTGTGATACTCCCGCCCGCCCCGCCCCAGTGATCCAGTCCCTGGGTTCAAATTTTTTGCCCCGTGATCTCGCCCCCGCGCCCAATTCAATTGGTATCTATTAGCATATTTAAGGTCTCCAACTACGCATGCATTTATTATCCATTTCCCCTACACTTTTTTCTAAGCCTATCTACTCTAGCAATAACAATTCATCTTTGCAAAAAATCCATGTAAATAAATACCAAATAAAACTAAAAAATATACAATATTAAATACCAAATAAAATCCACAAGTTAAATAAGTTAAATAAGTTAAACAAATTCAAATAAGTCCAATACAAAAGAAAATTACACATTAGCTAATTTAGAAAACCACTCAAATCGAATACAAATGTCGAAACTATCTTCTTGGTCCGTGTAGTTTAGAGACATTCTCAAATTTGAGATATACTTCTTGAGTCTTGTCTGGCACACTGTCAATCGAGGTATGTGAGCCGAGCTTAGCTTAGCTTACGCTCAGCTCACATAAAAATTGGAAAGCTCAGCTCGGAAAAGCTCACAAACATTGAGCTCACGCTCATCTCACATTTTAATGTGAGCTCGAGCTAAGCTCACGAGCTAAATTTATATTATAAAAAAAAACAAAAAATTTGTAGCAAGAATAATATAATATAATAAGGATTGAAACTAAATTATGATAAGAATACAAATATACATAATACGATGATACTTAATTCTTGAAGCAAACTAAACTAATAAAAAGATAACAAAGATAAATCAAATGTTAAAGAACCTACATACAACATAGACAAAAACCTTTATATATACTAAAACAAATTAAACGGAAGTCCAATAATTGTAAAAGCCTTATATAGAGAAAAACAAGAAAAACAGAAGTTCCATAATTGTTTGTTATACTAATAAAATGAGCCTTATATAAAAAAAAAAGAACAACAGAACACATTCACTTAAAATTCTAACAAATGATGAAATTGCAAATTACAACAGAGTGATTTAATTCCATTTGGTGTCAAATCCAATTTCGGCAATCCCATTGAATTCTTTTACAATCATTCAAATGTATAGGGAAGTAGCGAGCTACTGAAATTGATCAATACACGACCCGAGGTGCTAAAAGCACTCTCATATGCTATTGAACTTACATGAATTGCTAATACATCTCTTGCCATCATAGACAAAATAGGGTATTTAAGAGCATTTGTTTTTCAATAATCCAAGATAATAAAGTCTTCATCAACATTACCACTCTTTGTTGGGTAAAGTTTTTCCTCCAAATAAACATCAAGTTCACTCATACAATGCATCAGTTCTTCCTCTTCACTAAATTTAAGGAATTCTTCATTGAATGCCAATTTATAGGTCTTCTTCTTTTTAATTAGTATTATTATATTTATATATATATATATATATATAATATTTTAATTATATTATTCTTATTCGGGTTCAAGCTTTTTTCGGGTTGAGCGAGATCAAGCTCACGCTCAACTCAACCTTGATTCAGCTCACGCTCACATTTTTTCGAGATATGTGAGACGGCCCGAACCCGTTGACACCCCTAATTGTACATAGTATATAAATGAAGAATACAAACTTGATAAATAGATAACTCAATTTTTTTAAAACATCGCGCTTCTCATCGTTTGACGGGAGTAAAAAAATCAACAATGACCGATGAGATGAGGAAACCATTGTGTGATTGAAGCCAAAAAGATTTGCAACAATTAGTTCAACAAAAATTTCACATCTCCACAAGTCAGTTAACAATATTCAATACTCTCATAAGGTCAGCTAAATATTTGTTAACTGAGATGAAGAATAAGGATGTGAAGATGCACAAACCACCAAAATATCTGGAGTTAGAAAAAACATTGTACGAGTGGTTTCTACAATTTCAAGAGAAAGTGGACATGACTGGAGAAATTATCCAAACCAAAGCAAAAGAGTTCTTACAATTAATATTATTTTAATTTTGATTAAATATTACTTTATATTTTTATTGGATCATAAAGGATTCGGAAAAAATTATTATCTTATACATTTAGCGAATATTTTTTTTTGTACACTGATTTGAGTTGGGATTGGAAAAATTTATTATTTAACCGATGTTATTATCTTAACGGATATTCATTTATCGAGGTTTTAAGGTCTATTTGGATTGGGTTTGGGTTTGAGACTCAAACCTAGATCTAGGTTTGGGTTTTTGCGGGAGGGCTAAAAAGTGGGCGGGAAATATTCAAATTCAAATTTTTTTCTTCAAATAACCGTAAAAATTCATATTTTGGCCTCTAAAATTGGCGGGAGATGTTCAAATTCGAAATTTTTGAGAAAAAAATTTAGAATTGACCGATTATTTGAAAAAAAAAAATTTGAATTTGAATATTTCCCGTCCACTTTTTAGCCTCTCCCACTAAAATCTAAACTTAGATCTAGGTTTGGGTCTCAAACTCAAACCCAATCCAAATAGACCCTTAGTGTATCTATTTATATTTTAATAATAATTTATTGATTGAAAAAAACAAAACGAAAAAAACATACGTGGCTCATTGTAAGCTACGACTTACGGAACAAAAAATGACAACATCCCCAAGATCAATTACATCATAGACTGAAGCTCTTAAGTGGGACGTTGACCAGCTTAGTCACATTCACCAGCATCACGGTTTTGATTAAAATAATAAAAATATTCCACCTTTTTAGTGCATTGTTTGAGCGTGTTTTTTAATCAAAAGAGGGAATGTGGTTGATTGTGAAACAAGTGGTCTATATCCCTACTTGTAGGCCAGGTCTATATCAGAATTTTTCCATCCCCAGTCATAAAGTTGGAAACTTTTATGAGTAGTCCACAAAATTGCTTCCATTCTAGAGTCGTTTACTCCAAGCCGGTTTTAAGTAAGGAATATTAAATTTTACTCCTAATTAAATTCTACCATGTTTACTCTCTTGATTCTTCTCTCCAACATTTAATGTAAATGGTAAGATTAAAAAATTCATAATTATTAGTCCCTTTATTAAAGAAAGAATTTTTCTAATATGGATCAGGTCCACATGGACACTATGGACCAGAATTAACCACGTTATCACATAATTGCCTCTTTTCTCATTCTTTAGTGAGGTGATCAGTTCTGAGCCATATGACATGTTTGAAAGTTGACAACTAATTTGTAAAAAATTAAAAAAAAAATATGATAACGTGGTTAATTCTATTAGGAAATAAGAGGCTCATTAATTACATATTTTTCAATCATACCCTTCCATATTGCATGAGCCTCTTATTTAAAAAGTGGGACAATTAATTTGAAACAAATTAAAAAATAAATATAGACAATAATTTGATGCACCATTTTCTGTTCCGATTTTGAAGAGAATGAGGAACAGAGGAAAAGGGATATTCTTGGAGAGACAAAAAAAAAGTGAAAAAATGGCGGAGGAAATGATGAATAGGCAGTTTTTTTTTTTTACGGGGCGGGGGAGTCGAACCCTGGGCCGAAGCCAGGGTTTTTCGCTGCCTTTTTCCACTGGGGCAAGCATGAGTCCCTATGAATAGGCAGTTGATAGTGAAAAAAAAAATTATTCTCTCCAACATTTAATGTAAGGACCTTTCTAGGCTACTAAAATTATTGGATAAAAGATTGACTAAAATAATTTTTCGGACCTTTTTGCCCTTATAGTTAGGTGAATCCCTTATATCAATAGGGGGTAAAATAGTCATTTAACACTCTCAATTTGGGGTTTAGGATTTCTATCCTCAAAATTTTAGTAGTAAATCATTTTCCTTAATATAAATGGTAAGTTTGAAAAATTCATAAGTATGAGTCCCTTTAATAAAGAAAGGATTTTTCTGGTATGTACTACATCCACATGAAACTTGTGGAGTAGAATTAATCACGTTATTCCGTAATTGTTTTTCTCATCATTCTTTAGTGAGGTAATCTCTGAACCACATGATTCCATGAATCTGAATAATATCAGAACTATCAATTAAGAAATTGACATTTTATTTTTAACAAATTAAAAAAAGGACAATTTCGATATGGTACTGATCCCACCTGAATACATCGTGATCTAGATTTGGCGCACATCACCGCATTTCTTCTCTCTCCTCATTCTGCGATTGATGTGGCACAAATCTGACTACATGATCTCACATACGACCCTGACCCATATCGAAATTTTTCCTTAAAAAAAATGTGGACAAGGTAAGATTGAAAAATTTAACATTAATGAGTCTCTATTTAAAAGGCGAGACAATTAATTTGCAACAAATTAAAAACGAAATTAAACTCTATAAATAGATGCACCATTTTCAGTTCCGATTTTGAAGAGAACGAGGAACAGAGGAAAAGGGATTTTCTTGGAGAAAAAAAGAGAGTGAAAAAATGGCGGAGGAAATGAACAATAAGCAGGTGATACTGAAGAATTACGTGAAGGGTTTTCCAAAAGAGAGTGATATGGAGATAAAGAACAGCAAAATCAAGCTTAAGCTTCCTGCTGAGGGTTCTTCAGGGGATTTATTGGTGAAAAATCTCTACTTGTCTTGTGATCCTTATATGAGAGGTCGTATGGGCAAAAGGGATGGGAGTTATGTTGATTCCTTCACTCCTGGCTCTGTAAGTTTGCACTATCTTTTTGGGTTTTGTTTTTGAATTCTGGAATTCTGGATTTTTTGTAATTTCTAGTATTTTTTGGGGTCTTATTAGTTAAGGAATGTTTCTGTGCTTGATTGAAAGAAACATGATAATGTGCAAATAAATCAAAATGGTTTTTGGCTTTGATTTGAGATTAGCAAACGTGACGGGATAGATGACTACTGTTTTAACGGTATTTTGTGAGCAATTATTTTGTGCATTCATTGTCAAATGTTAGGTGAGTCTCGAATATATCTATTTCAGTGGTACTTTGTGCACGTGCATTTAATAAGTATGTCTTCTATCCATGCACGACCATATCACAAATTATTGAGTATTTAAGGGTTATGTTATTGTTGTGTATTAGTTAAGGAATCTGCAATTGTTACTTTCTGAAGGTTTGATGTTTGATATGAGTGCTATGGTTTTGCATTAGATTGGATGAGTTCTGACAGCTGTATTTTGTTTGGAAAAAGTGAAGAGCCGAAGAGCAACTATTCATTCTTCCCAAGGAGTGATACCGTCATGTTTCAGATGTTGGCAAGTTGTGCTTATTAGAAATAATTATTATCTTGTGATTCTTGTATGTATTCAGACATGAGTAAAAGTAGATGAAGTTATATTCTTTTTGTTGATAGTAAACCCGAAGCTTCATATAATTCTGTCAACACATTAGTGGAAATTGAATATTGTTTATTGCTAGTCCCCTGCAATCACTTTCGAGATCGTTTTGCATTCCGTTTTATAATTCAATCAAATAATATGACCACGTTAGCATCATACAGAAGTCATTAACTAATTTCCGTAGTCAAGTTAAAAGATTGGGATGATGGTCCCGTAATCAATGCTTCTTTCTAACTGTTCATGTAGCCCATGTCAGGGATGGTCCAATAACCATGTCTTATTTCTGCTCTTGTAGCCTATGATGGGATATGGCGTAGCAAGAGTTTTGGATTCTACTCATCCAAACTTCAACAAGGGCGATTTGGTATGGGGAATGACCGGATGGGAAGAGTACAGCATTACTAATGCTGCCTACGGACTTTTTAAGATCCCAGACACGAATGTGCCTCTGTCTTACTATACAGGAATCCTCGGTAAGTTTTCCATTGAATGCACATCAAATAGTAGTCCCTTGCCATAAAAAAAAATGTGAATAATATGGTTCAATTATAGTTCCTATCGTCAGGACCAGAGTACTATTTGAAGGAAACCACAACTAGCTATTTATCTAAAATAACACGTTTTTTTCAGCTGCAATATTCTTGATAATCGTCATTTAGTTTAGAATAAATCTTTTGCAATTTCAATGACTACTTCCTGAAGATCTTGTTGTTACATTAGCCTTGAATGAAATACGCTTCTGATTTTAAATGAAATAATCCGCTCGCAGGTATGCCTGGGATGACTGCTTATGCTGGATTTTATGAGGTTTGCTTGCCTAAGAAGGGAGAGCGCGTCTTCGTTTCAGCTGCTTCGGGAGCAGTTGGTCAGCTAGTTGGACAATTTGCAAAGTTATTGGGCTGTTATGTTGTGGGAAGTGCTGGATCCAAAGAAAAGGTTTGCTTTTACCCTCTTCATTCCCCGGGTGACTGATTCAACTCGCCTCTACTACTCAAATCAACATAGTCGAGACCATTATTAGTAATTCGAAGATGAAATATTATTCAAATTTTCTAAAATCATTCGGAATTATTAGAAGGTTCTTACTTGATACTACATAACACATTATCAGCCATTACGTGCACCTTATCGACATTCAATCAGTAGCAGGCATATTAATTTCTCGCTCTGTTTTTGTTCGTTTTGCTGACTCCTTATTTTTGCTAAAGATTGATTTGCTAAAGAACAAATTTGGATTCGATGAAGCTTTCAACTATAAAGAAGAGCAGGATCTCGGTGCAGCACTAAAAAGGTAATTTATTTTTTTTGAAGGAAACTTACAAACTTCTTAAAATTCGGACTTTGCCCCCATAGAATGGAATTTTCTTTTCTTGTTTATATGGTTTGAACATGGAGTATTTATTTTTTTCTCAACTCTTGATCTTGGTTCGCTTCAGGTATTTTCCGGAGGGTATTGATATTTACTTTGAGAATGTTGGAGGGAAGATGCTCGACGCAGTGCTCATCAACATGAGACTCCATGGTCGTATTGCAGTATGCGGGCTGATCTCTCAATACAACCTCGAGCAGACTGAAGGTGTACACAACTTATTCTGCCTAATCTCGAAGAGAATTCGAAATGGAAGGATTTCTGGTACTTGATTATTATCATCTGTACCCAAAATTTCTCGAGATGATTCTGCCTCAAATAAAAGAAGGCAAGGTTGTTTACGTGGAAGACATAGCTGAAGGGCTCGTGAATGCTCCGAGTGCCCTCATAGGTCTATTCTCAGGTCATAACGTCGGGAAGCAGCTGGTAGTCGTTAGCCGTGAATAAAGTGTGAAATTGGACTCTTAATGTTTTCAGACTGGCAATAGTGCTGTGAGATAATGTCTGTGAGATTTATAGTCACAAAATTTAACATTGGAAAATTTTCATTATATATGTTGTTAGACTCTGAATCTTTATTTGATTGTTGGGGCCATTTCATTCTGTTTTTTAGGAATTTGGTGCCGTAGCAGTTGGATTTCGAACTATTGTGTACATATTTGTTACACCGTCCAGTGTAGAAAGTACACAACATAGTAACAATGTGTATGACATTATTAGCACAAGATTGTACTTCTGAATATTTTTATTCTATATTTTTAGGCTCTGAATCTTTATTTGGGTAGTTGGGGCATCTTGCAACAATCAGGTTTCTAGGTGTTGCAACCGATTAATGAGTTTTTTTTATCAGATTGGTCACAAATTGGTAGGTAGCTCCACAGTCTTCAATGTTTTTTGGACAATTTTTTTGGCCAAATAAGATTTCCTGAATCAGACTTTAAGGTAAAGGGAATTCGTTTTCAGCTCATCTCTAAAGATGGTTTCCTGAAATCCAACTTATCATTTTGTACAGTTCAATTTGAAAATCTTATCCCATCCTCACTAAAGACATATTCTTTAAATCCGTCTTATCTTTAATTGTACTTTGCAATTTGAAAAAATAATCATTTTGCATGGTGCAATATGAAAATCATATCCTATACTCTCTAGAGATGGATTCCGGACAGATTGCCAGAATCCGTCTCTTCATATTCTCACACTTCTATACATACAACTCAAATTTTACAAGATAGAAGCACTTCCAATATTTTTCATTGCTTCTAGAAATAAATAAAAAATCATACTTCGGCTAAAAATCCATTGCTTCCACACAAAAAACATAATAAACAATGTCACTAGAGTGTCCAATACAAATTTTGTTACACTAGTATCAAAATATTGTTAATGGAGTTGGCGGAACCCTGGTTTTCAACAGATCTAGCTAAAACCAATTAACACTTAAAGAGAAAGTATCGCATAAAATCCTAGCGTCACAAATAGTTGTCACAAAATATCTTCCCTCTAGCAGAGTTAAACATTTTTAAATGAAAAGTAAGACATTCTTAAACCACAAAAACATTGAGATTCATATTTTTAGTCAATTAGTGCAAAATCTATAATATATAAAGTTAGGAAAAGTTGAGGTAGAAGTTTGAGGGAGTGACATGTGGCATTTTGTGGGATGTGGACCAATTAAAAACTTACACGTGGCAATGTAAGCTCTCTAAAGTGCAAAAGATGTTGTGCTCCATTAACTAATAACTTAAGCTAAAAGTTTAAATTGCTATTGAGATAAAATATGAAATAAGAAATTTTAGCTCTATATATACACACACAAACTATAAATGAGTATTAATTATAACATACAACTAATGATATAACTCATGTATTAATGTTAATTGGAATTGGAAAAGTTTGAACTATAATGAATTATGATGTTTCAAGTAACTTTTGGAGTTCTTATTCATGTAAGGGAATTTTAAAAGGCATGTATTAATGTTAATTGGAATTGGAAAAACTTTAACTATTGTTAGTTATGATGTTTCAAGTGACTTTTGGAGTTCTCATTCATGCAAGGAAATTCTAAAAGAGTTAATTATAAATTATAACTCATGTATACTTAACTCCCAAGACTCTTCAAGTTCATATAAAAAAGAAATATGAACCAACATACTTAACTTAAAGTTCATTAGTTATATTAATGAATGAAGTAGAAGATTTTTGTAACTTTTATTATAGTAATTATATTTATTTAGTTCATTAGTCATATTAATGAATAAAGTAGAAGAGTTTTGTAGTAATTATATTTATTTAGTTCATTAGTTATATTAATGAATGAAGTAGAAGAGTTTTGTAACTTCATTCATTAATATAAAATTTTGGGTTTTTATGAATCAATGAAGTGCCTTTTTAGTTTCTTCTAACCAACTATATAAATCAAAACCAATCATGCATTCCCTCAATAACTTAAATATGAAAAAAGAAAAATTGGATTTGATCAACTAAAAAAGAAAAAGAAAATATCAGTTTTCAATACTTTATTATTCCCTAATGAAAGACTCTTGATATTCTATAACAATAAAAACTTTAATAGTTAAAAATATAATATAAAAAAATAGGTTTCAAAAAACCATTCTTTTTTCAAAGAAATGACTTTTCAGATTATAAACAACAAACTATAATGACTATTTAAATAAAAAATAATCTTTCAAAAAATGATTTTTTAATTTCTCTAAGAAAGTAACTTTTGACTTTCTAGGAAACCAAAAAGTCTAAGAGTTTATATATTTTATTTATTTTCATTATTATTGCTATTGTTTTGTCGGTTAGGAAAGTTCAAGAGTTTTTTCTTCTTATAAATAGAGAAATGATATGAGTAAATATGTCATGGTCTTCTTGATTTTAATAGGTAAGAAATTCATTTTTTTAAATAATGCAATTCATGTTTTCACTTGATATATTAATTTATATGTTTATGAACAAACGTCTAATAATTTTGTTTAGAGACAAATTATTTTTCAAGTACCAAGTTAAGAGAATATGTGTCTCAATTTCCAGAACATGTTTTTGTTGATTGAAGACAGAGAGCTTGCCACCTGAAAAACATGCGTAATAGAAAATCTTGATACTTGATTCAATTCTTTTCTTGCATTTTTTTCTATGTAATTATTTCCTTGCTTTTGTTTTGTTTGCTGTGTAATTATTTTCTTACTTTTATTTGTTTGAGAATGAGGATGGAGGTGAACATTTTTTTTGTGTAGGTATAATGGCTCTTAAAGGTTCCCAAAATAAGCTTTTTGAAGAGGAGTAATTTGAGAATGGGCGCAAAAAAATTGACGGAAAAAGGGGGTGCTAAGTAGCTCTTTAGTGACAGAAGGCAAAAAAACGTAGGCTAAGCTTTCTTTGAGGATTGTTTTTTGTATTTTGTTATATTTATATCTTTGAATATATATTTTATATCATATGTAGAACAATTATAAAATATGAAGGCTATTTTGTTTTCTAGGAAAAAATAATATTTATGATGGTTTTGTTCTTAGACAAAAATAATGAATTAGCAAGTTTATGAATAAAAAAGTAGAATTATTACATCTTATCTAAATTTATTTTGAGACATATTAACATGTTTTTCAGTTTCAGTTATATCTCTAAGTCAAATGCAAGTTAGAAAACATGTATGATATCATCAAAAGAGATACAAATTAGAAATAAAATCACGCATCGCGCGGGGATCAAACCTAGTGAAACAGAAAACTAAACCGATTTAGTTGACACAATGAAAATCGGATTTAATCGTCATATTTTAAAGATTGCCCGATTTAGTCCTTTTAGAAATGGGATATTGTAAAGCCATCCAATACCAAATGGGCTAAGCCTAATCGGCAAAATACCTCTTCTTCGGTTTTACTGAAAGAAATTAAAATGTAGAAATTTGGTGCTGGAGTTGTGGAGAAATGGGACATAAAAATTCTGATTGTCCAAAAAAAAAGGTAAGAATACTTGAAGAAGATCTTGAAGAAATAAAAAATAGTTTGATAATACAAAATTATTCTGATTTTTCTGAATATGAGTCAATATATTTTTCATATTCTAACTCCGAATAATGTGTGAGATAATAGAAAAAATAGAATCAGAAGAATTAGAGAACATAGAACAATATGAAGGGGAGAAGGGGTTTGCTTTAAAGGCAACCTTTAACCATCTTAAATATAATAAAATTATTAATAGACAATTAAATATAAAATTACCAAATGATAATTTAATTAATAAAGTGTCTAGAATGTTTAAAACGGATAAAATGGTTATTCATGAATATCATAATATTGGGAAAGCCATCGATGTAGAACATTTAAATGGAAATATAAAATTAAGTTTGCTTAGTAATAAATAAATTGAAAAATCTTGGCGCAGAAATTGTTTCTCTGGCGGCTGCTCAATGGATTTTAGCACTAGATGAAGTCAGGAGACGTTGGGGTGTATCTTTGGTCTCAAGGTGTCATTGTGGACATGGGGAGGATACCTTCGCGCACATTTTTACAGAATGTCAAATGGCTACACGATTGTGGACGTATGGATGTGCTTTGGTTGGAATTGCATGGAATACTATCAGGTTTGACTCTTATTTATCTCTTTTGAAATTGTTGTGGTGGAAAGGAAGAGACAAGTGGCGAGATATTAACTTCATTATTTTTACTAGTGTCTGTTGGGTACTTTGGAGGGCTCGTTGTCGTTTCATTTTTTATGGTAAAACATCGGTTTTTAGGAGCCTTTTACGTGAATTTGACAGTCACTATCTCTCTTTGTTGAAAAGTGCTGGTTTGTTTGAGGCGTTTACGGGAGGCACATACTCTTTAGGTTTGAGCCGAGTTAAGGCCATTACTTGGTGGGGTAGTTTGGCACCCTCGGTTATTCTAAATATAGATGGGGCTTCTAGGGGTAATCCGGGTCCTGCAGGTGCGGGTGGTATTGTTCGCAATTCTTTGGGCTCTTTTATTGGTGCTTTCTCTAATTTCCTTGGTTTAAATCTCTCAAACTCTGCGGCTGAAATGGAAGCAATGATCATTGGTATACGGTATGTTAATTCATTGGGTTTTAATGATATTTGTGTTCAATTGGATTCAAAGTTTTTATGTGATTCTTTTAATAAAGGCCGAATTTCTTCTTGGAAGCTTGATTCTCTTTTTCAATGCTTACTCCGCAATTCTGGATCCGCAAAAGTTCACCATATATACAGGGAAGCGAACCAGGTCGCGGACAGTTTGGCAAATGAAGCATGTGATTCTCGAAATACGGTTGTTTATTCACAGTTTTCGTCATTACCTCGTATCACTAGAGGTAAGTGTCTTCTGGATCACACAGGGACTCCATATCTACGGAAAACCAAAGGATAAACTCGTTAGCATCTTAGTTTTTATGGTTACTAGTATTGTATAGCTGGAGAGATTTACTGCTTTGCATATTAGTTTAGCCATATATTGTTTCACCCTTGTGCATAAATATAAATGCCCAAGGTTGCACCTTTTACATATTCTATTGTATTGGGAGGTTAGGTTTTATGTCCCCCTCTCATCACTTCTGCCGGTTTGGCAATAATTAATAAAACGGGGGACCGCTCCACCACGCTGGTGGCTTTATTAAAAAAAGGAAAAAAAGAAATTGAAAAATCAATAAACAAAATTAAAGATAAAGATAAGACTAGTAAAATACAATATATTATGATAAATGCCATACAAATTAATATAAAAGCATCATTTAAAGAAGGAACTGATAGTCCTATTATAATTAGTTTGCATGATCAAAGGTTTACTGACAGTAATGAACAGTAATAAATAGGTTAGAATTAAAGATTTTAACAAAATTAGGCAATAACGCAGTTTCTCTCCAATTTTTAGTTTCATGATTAATGAATATTCCTTCTTTTATTATATTAGATGATAACAATTATTATTATTTCTTTTTCTTTTTTCCATGTATCCCCTCTCGCACTAGCTTTCATCAACGATAGTCACGCTAGTTGAAATGATCAACCATAAAGCTTACACATGCAAGCGACAAGCGGTCGGTCCAAATTTATGCATACTTTTTGTCATAAATTGCTCACATTTTTATTAATTAAATGTTCAAAATAGTTAATTTTGATTCTTATTTTATTGAAAAGGGGCTGCCTATTGAAAACGGAAGTCCAACTTCCGTTTTCAATTTATAACGGAAGTTGTACTTCCGTTTTCAGCCGAGCGCCAAGACCCCCACGCGCCTTGTGCCACGTGTCCATGACGGAATTGGATCTTCCGTATTGAGCGAAAACGGAAGTTGCACTTCCGTTTTGGACTGAAATGTTATCCCCAAAAATTTCGGTGCCATGTTATGGGCTTTCTCCCTAATCAGTGTTAGTCTAATACTTGCCCCCAGAAATATTTACTTTGTAGAAAAATTATCGAATTTGTTGAAGAAATTATGAACACGTTAGGGAATTAAGCGTGAGCGCACCAGTTTTACTGAAAGAAATTTGAATCTAGAAGTAGGATTTTATTTCAAATAATCTAGAAGTAGGAAGCATGTACATCTCACGATCTCTTTTCAAACAACCTAATTGGTTCCAGAATCTATACCTTCCAAACAACCTAAGACGATTGACACTGGCCTTTTCCGATAACGTTGTTCATTTCCACACCTCCTTTTGGTGCTTTAGAATCCGTTAAGACTATTTGGGGTGCCGAAAATCAAGTCATCGCGGGAGCAATTGCAGCATCTGCCTGCATTGAAAAGTTTGTCATTGCGAAACATCCGTTCGCTTCAATCTATTCACATTCTGGGCTGCAAGAATCTTTCACATTTGCCCTCAGAAGAAGCAATGCAAAGACTCACTAATTTATATGAATTGGCAATTGTTTCTTGTCCTATTTTGAGTGAAAGCTGCAATGAAGGCCCTGAAAGCCACAAAATTGCTCATATTCCTGTAATTAGAACATATGCCTATTTTTTTTTTTACCATTCTTTGTCAGAAAAGAAGCACAGTCCACAACAATGAGTTGTTTATATCATCTATTATGTGTTCTTGGATTTCTTACAATTATATGTTTTACTTTGGTTCATCCTTTTTATTTTATTCTTTTTTGGGGTCAGAAAAAGTACTCCTTCCATTCCATATTATAAGTGGTTTACAACATGTAGCGAAAGTTGAAAAAAAAATTTTTTTTTATCAATATTACTCTGTTAAATAGAAATAGTGGTATACCCTCGTAATTTTCTTTATATGTGAAAAACGACTTATTTTATGGGGACGGAGTGATAACTAACTTTGGTGGATCCTTTACTCTCAGTATTATATATTTTTTTTGCTTGTTTTTCATCTCAAATATTCACTATCATAGCTATTGAGGCAATTTTAGTGGCTGAGAAAAATTAGCATTCAATCCTTAAATATAAAAAGAGGGGTGAAAATGGACGGTAGACAGGCACGGCAAAAGCCCCAGCAGTTTGGTCTGAACGATAAGCAGGTCATACGGTCGACTGGGGTGATTGTTTGCGATTTAGAACAATCATATTTTCACCTACAAATTAACAAAGGAAATAAGAATTTTTGCACTTTCAAATATCCCAATCCAAAATACCCTCTTTTGACCATCAAACACATACCAAAACATTCACAAAAAACATATATAACATGTCCAAACTATACTCATCATATCTGACACTAACAAATCGGAAATCTTGTTACGAGCACCAAGAACTGCTCATGTATTACAAACGGATATTCATGTCAGTTATTCGAATACAGTTCTAACAATGACTCAACACATACACTTCAGACAATTGAGCTTGTTTGTCAGTCATGACTCTAAACATCTGTTAACAACTCTGAACTATTCATTTACCCGTTAAGGAGTGCCTTCCTGAGTTTACCATGGACTCGGATATTAACCCCCTCCCCCCTCCAAAACGACGGGGGTCTGAGTTTAAGGACACACCAGCTATGTCATCTCTCACCCTTATGAGCTTCACAACAACTGTTAACAGTCCCTACTCTTTATCCTCGTTATGAACCGAGTCTGATTGAACTGACTGATAGTGATCCCGAGGATTCTGATTATAAATATTTTGGTGATGTCCTGGCATATGATCATCGACAGACAAGAGCTCGGATTGGGAACAAAGCCCATAGACTTCAAAAGACGACAATCAATCACATAACACATATCAAACACAATTTTCCAATCACAACACACATTAAATTTAATTAACATCGACAGTTTATCCATTTTCCAAATGCCAGAAAACATGAATTAAAAAACCATTAAAGACAATTCAATAATTTCAATAAAATGACAGTTCATGCACTGAAAATAATTAGTGAATTATCCTTACCTTATCAACTTAAGCCAAACTTCCCAAGAACTTTGAAATCGCTAAACCAGAAAAACAGTCCACTTCAAACGCCATTTACTTTCTACAGGAAATTCGAAATACTAATACGTCACCACGCAAACATAACTCTTTCAACCCTTTTTTTAACGCCGTAAAAATCACCCCAATCCTACACCGTTTATTATGTTAATTGACTCTATTTTCCAGCCTTTCTTTTCCTTTTCCTTTCCTAACCTTTACCCTTCAATCACTCCAGCCATTAACCCGCCACTAAATGAATTTTCAAAAACCTAAAATCACTCAAAACTTCCTATCATTCATACTTAGATCCCTCAACTTCTCAACTCATCAAATGCGCTTCTTAACAAAAATAACCCAACATATAACACATAACACATTTCATAACAAATAAATTCATGCAATAAAAATTAAGCATGCAAAATTAAATACAAATCATGCAAACACGTAAGCAAAAAATTTTGGATCTCATAGTAACAAATAAAGTATATTTGATAAGCTATGTTTTTTTTCCTGTTCTTTTGATTTTATGGTTTCTTAAGCAATAAACACTACTTGGATTATTTTTCTATTTGAGAATTTTGGTTTTCAAAAATTACGAAATTAAGTAAATTTCTTTTGAGAAGAGATATGAGATTCAAATAAAAATTTATGTTGAAGATTAAAATATTACACCAATTACTAGCCTCCACTGAATTGTAGATGCACTATTTCTTTGGCCTTGGCCTAATAGATTAATGCAGTTGGTAAAACACTTCTGAATTAAGACATTTTTAAAATAGTTTCGAACAATCAAGTTGTAACAATAATTGACTTAGAACAATATGTCACAAATCAAACACTCCTCGTGATTTAGAATCTCTGTGGTTCCACACGACTCAAAACTATATGTCCCGAGTTCAACATAGTCTTCTTTTTTATGAACCTTTATCTTTCACAGATTGTTAATGTACATTGAGGAGGAGAGAAATCAATGAAGAATCAATATTTATAAGGATTATTGAAACTTTGAATTAAAAATCAGGAGCGTTACAGAGAAGTACCAGTAAATAAAATGGTATATTTTTTATTGGTAGAAAAGAAATATATAAATAAAAACAATAAAATGGTAATGACCAGTAATGTAGTAAGCTTTAAGTTGAAGCATGCTGACTATACAAGTAGTAATTTTTCATTGGAAATCGATCCAAGGTTAATTTTTCTGAGTGTCATTTTTTTTAACTAACTGTCAGGTTAATTTGAACTAATGATACGATGACTAAATAGTTACTTTCTCCAAATTAATTGTTTCAATTTTATAATTGTTTTTCGATGTATTTTTCAAATTTTCAAATTAAAAAAAATGACAGTTGAAATTGTATGTTTTACAATACCAGTTAGAAACCTTTTTAATAAATATTGTAAAAATGTAATTTCAGTATGATTTATAAAACATGTTACAAGCTTTTTAAGCTAGCATTATAAAAGCATAATTTTAACTGTTAAATTTTTTATCAAATGAGTAATAAATATTTTGCATGTATAATTTTTTGTGTTCCGCAACGTAGTCCGACTCGTGGAGAAGGAAAGAGAGGAGAGGAGGGTAGTCCGGCTTCTATGTGGAATATGTTTTTTCAATATATACGGAACACCTCAAAATATATATTTTTAGCTAAAACAATAAGTATTCTCGCGAACAGATATTTTTTTTAAAATTAATCTTAACCGTCAAAATTTTAATCCAATGGACGAGAAAAGTTATACACTTCCGAATTTTTTTATCTTGGTAAGCTACTAAATTTATAAGTTACATCTAAACCAATGAGTGCAGTACACGTAGTAAAGAGAATTGATATAAGTTCAATTATCTTTCCTATGTGTACTGTATTGATTGACTTGGATATAAATTTTAAACTTAGTTACTTACCAAGATAAAACTACTTCTACGCTTCCTGTTCCGCACTAAAGCCGTGGTGAGAGAAGAGTGAAAAAGAAACGAGCCCCCACCCCACCTCCCGTCTGCTATTTCCAATGGAAGAATGGCATGTAAAGCAGATCGAACCAAGGAAAAAGCCATAAAGGTGTTGGGGCAGCGGAAGCAAACACGCGGATAATATGGAGAGAAAAAAAAGAATAAATAAATCAACACGAAAGAACACCAATATTTTTAACGTGGTTCGGTCTCAACGCAGATCTGCTACATCCACGACCCTGAAGGGTAAAAACTTTCACTATGTAATTTTTGGACGGAACAAAATTACAAACCCTCTCGGGAACCAAACTCAGGAAACTCACCATCTGAGTTGGTGGCGCCCAACGCGGCACACACACAAATAATACTAAATTAGGAGATCCCTATTTATAAGGTTTTCCTCCCTCCTAGTTTACTAACACAACCGATGTGGGATATTGAGAGAATCCCAACATATCCTCCCTTCTCTCAATTTCCCAAATTACAACTTAAACAGAATAAGGAAACCTATCACTATTGGAATCTTGAGAATCTCTAACAAATCCTCCTTTTTCTTAAGTTCCCAAATTACAATTAAAATAGAAAACCCCTAACCCTAGGTCTTCTCTTGGGTTTCTTCTCTGTTTCGTCTCAGTTTTACTTCCTTGATGTTGGGTCAAGGAATGCTTCTTTACTCTCATCATAGTCACAAAAACTTGCGCCTTCTTCTAAGATATTCGCTTCTCCCAGGACTCGAACTCATCACAGTCTTGAACTTGACGCTCTGATACCAGTTGTTGGGGCAGCGGAAGCAAACACGCGGATAACATGGAGAGAAAAAGAAGAATAAATAAATCAACACGAAAGAACACCAATATTTTTAACGTGGTTCGGTCTCAACGCAGACCTACTACATCCACGACCCTGAAGGGTAAAAACTTTCACTATGTAATTTTTGGACGGAACAAAATTACAAACCCTCTCGTGAACCAAACTCCGGAAACTCACCATCTGAGTTGGTGGCGCCCAACGCGGCACACACACAAATAATACTAAACTAGGAGATCCCTATTTATAAGGTTTTCCTCCCTCCTAGTTTACTAACACAACCGATGTGGGATATTGAGAGAATCTCAACAAAAGGGTCAGAATGGAATGTGGGACTTTGGAACCGTGGACTGACATTTGACTCGAACACCAAGAATAAAGCACCAATAATTTAAAAAAAAATAGACAAAAAGCACCATATTATTAGAACAAGGAAGAACAAATTCTGCCAATTCAAATTCAACGCACATCAGGTATTTTTGCTGTACGTGCTAATATATATCATCGTTGATTTTTTAATTTAATGGTCGAGTAAAAGACCAAGGCCTTTTTTTTAGATACTGAATTGGTCAATGTTTCACTAGTTATTTTTACAAAACTCATTAATCAAATCAAGTGATTTAAAGGTTGAGATTGTAGTCCAAATTGAATCCAAAAGCTAAACTCTACCGCCTTTTCCCACGGGAAATTTAGAAAAAATGGATTTTGACCCTTTAAAAAAATGCAAATGAAACAAAAAATCAATATTTCACATACATAATAATTTTTTTCTCAATTTCTTTGTTTCACATATTTCTCATTTGCAGTTTTTTAATGGTCATAACTTGTTTTTTCTAAAATTCTCTCGAGTTTGATCATGTAGTCTCATTCTTTTCAAAAGTAGGTAACTGTAATTTACAACAATATAAGTGAGTTGCGCAAATTTACTCGTTTTCACTTCTTCCTCTCTCTATTATTTTCTCTTTTTTTCTTTTTATTTTCTTATAATTTCTTCTACTACCATGACTAGATTCAACTAAAACACTGATTTCCAGTCGAACCACAACAAACAAAGATAACAAGGAGCACAGTGGTCAGTGGCGGAGGATACAAGGGGCAGGGCCCCCCCAAGAATTTTCAATTTTTTTTATATGCTAGGTATATATATCCAACTGTTCAGAAAAAAATAGATTTTTTTCTACTACGGCCCCCCCCAAGAATTTTATGATACACACCGAAATATACCATTTAGAAATTTTTTACAATCGCTTTGGTCCACCAATGTTGAAGATTAGTAGAAGAAATGAAGATCAAGTCAAGTTCTTTCAAGTTGCAAGCGTAAAGATCAAGCAAAAGAGAATAAAAAAGAGCTGCAAAAATGCTAAGGAAAAGGAAGAATGGACTTGTGATGTGGGAAATGAAGATTTACGCATTGGGCCAAAAAAAAGAATTAAGTAAAATAGGTCCACTTCTCCTTGTAAATAAAATAGCTCGGTTATGTATGTTAAGCGATTTAGGGTTAAAATCGGGGCAGAAAACTCATTCGATGAGCTGATGAAGAATAAAAAAAAAATTTCCTGGGGCCCTGCCCCCGGACCCCCCTCTTCCGCTAACTTAAGACTTTGTATATGTCGTTTAAATTCAATTTTTCTAATAAAATATATAATTCTACCTCAAATATATCATTTTACACCGTAAGCAAAATTTTAGTTCGGCCCCCCCTAAATTCAAATCCTGACTCCGCCACTGACAGTGGTCTCGTTGTGAAACGTAGAAACGCAAGCATTCATGAATTCAATTGCAATCCATTAATGACTTCTCCAAGTTTTATAGGGAATAAGAACAAAATATTGCAACAACTTTTGAATCCAAAAAGCTGCCGAAAGAACTTGGAAATCAAAGCCGTATGAATATTTCATCACCGAACAAAAGGGAACGTAATGTATAACAAAATCATCAGTTCATCAATAATCATTCGATTCGTTACGATATATACATTAGGACATAAAATAGATTCAGGTTTTCACGTATACCTTTGATTCGTTCTTAAACAGTCAGAGACAAAATCTATTCACCAAGAAAACCTAAAAAAAACGAAGAGACTAATCATTAATACTCTTCTAATCCCAATAATCGTACTAACGATACGGTGAAAGACCTTACCTTCGATTAGTGGAACGGGTACAGGAGTTGTCTCAGGTTGTGTCTCCGCAAGAATGTGCTGCCGTATAGAAAGAAAATATTGTGCAATAATCCTAGGTCTGGACTAAAAGATACTCCCTCCATTCCCTATTAATTGTCGTTTATGAGATATCTAGGTATCCTCGTTTAAGATTCTTTTATTAGTTGTCAACAATTTATTACAATTCCAATTATTGGTGCTTACTCTAATTTCCTTGGCTTAAATCTCTCAAACTCTGCGGCTGAAATGGAAGCATTGATCATTGGTATACGGTATGTTACTTCATTGGGATTTAATGATATCTGTGTTCAATCGGATTCAAAGTTTCTATGTGATTCTTTTAACAAAGGCCGAATTTCTTCTTGGAAGCTTGATTCTCTTTTTCAATGTTTACTCCGCATTTCTGGATCCGCAAGAGTTCACCATTTATACAGGGAAGCGAACCAGGTCGCGGACAGTTTGGCAAATGAAGCATGTGACTCTCGAAATACGGTTGTTTATTCACAGCTTTCGTCAATACCTCGTATCACTAGAGGTAAGTGTCTCCTTGATCATGCAGGGACTCCATATCTACGGAAAACCAAAGGATAAACTCGTTAGCATCTTAGATTTGATGAATACTAGTATTGTATAGCTGGTTGCTTTAGAGATTTACTACTTTGCATATTAGTTTAGCCATATATTGTTTCATCCTTGCGCATATATATAAATGCTCAAGGTTGCACTTTTTGCATATTCTATTGTATTTGGGAGGTTAGGTTTTATGTCCCACTCTCATCACTTCTGCTGGTTTGGCAATAATTAATAAAACGGGGGTCCGCCTCACCACGCTGGTGGCTTTATTAAAAAAAAAAAAAAAAAAAAAAAGTGAAGAAAATTAAACTTCAATCACTAAGGAGTGATTTTGAAGCCTTAAAGATGAAGGAGTCCGAATCAGTTTCAGATTATTGTTCAAGGGTGAAGGTAGTGGTAAATCAATTAAAGAGGTATAGGGACAAAGTAGAAGATGTTCATGTTGTGGAGAAAATTCTACGATCTTTGATTCCAAAATTTTGATTATGTGACATGTGCTATTGAGGAATCAAAAGATCTAGACTCAATGACTATTGAAGAATTGGAAGGATCTCTACAAGCCCATGAAGCAAAAATAAATAAAAGACAAGAAAAGCCGGTTGTGCATGCTCTCAAAATTAATGCTACCTCCAAAAATCTAGATGGAGAAATATCTCGTTTTAGGGGCAGTGGACGAGATAGAAGTCGTGATTTTTTCCCGAGTAGGAAGAGGTAGAGGAGATAACTACAACAATGAGGAGAGATATCAACCAACTACAAGAGGGCGTGGAAGATCAAGAGGAAGAGGGCGTGGTCATTATTCAAATCCAAATGAAAGAATGTATGACAAGTCTAAAGTTGAATGTTACACTTGTCATAAATTTTATGGTTCATTATTCTTGGGAATGTAAAAATGATAATATTGTTACAGAAAAGGCTAATCTTGTTGAAGAAAAGTAAGAAGTTGAGGAATCAACTTTACTTCTATCACTTGAAGAAAAAAGTGATCATGACAGAAAATATTGGTATCTAGACAATGGTGCAAGTACTCACATGTGCGTAAATAAGAAGGCCTTTGTTGAGTTTGATGAGAGAGTGAAAGGCAATGTCTATTTTGGAGATTCTTCAAAGATTTCTATTGAAGGAAAATGTATGATTCCCATGTCCTCTAAAGATGGGAGTCATAAGGTGATCAAAGATGTTTATTATGTGCCAAAATTGAAGTGCAATCTTTTGAGTTTAGGCCACCGTCTTGAAAATGATTATGAAATTCTCATGAAAAATAAAACTCTCTAGCTTAGAGATCAAAATAATATTTTGGTTGCTAAGGTGCCTATGTCAAGAAACATAATGTTTAAATTAAACATTTAGATAGTTGAAGCAAATTTCTTGAAGATAAATTCCGAAGACGAAGCATTGGCAATGGCACATGAGATTTGGTCATTTGAACTTTAATTCTCTCAAGGCTATGGGAGAAAAGAAGATGGTGTTAGGATTGCCTTTCATCAATCATCCTAATCAGCTATGTGAGGCTTGTCTGCTCGGCAAACATTCAAGAAGGAGTTTTCCAAAAATTGCCATGTCAAGAGCAACTGAACCTCTCCAACTTGTTCATACTGATGTATGCAGAACGATTGATCCACATTCTTTTGGTAAGACGAAATGTTTTGTTTTCTTTATTGATGACTTCATTTGCAAAACTTGGGTGTGTTTTCTTCAACAAAAGTCAGAAGCTTTTGTAGCTTTTAAATTTTTTAAGGCATTTGCAGGAAAAGAGAGTGGATATTAGGTTAAAGCTCTGCGTTCTGATAGAGGAGGGGAATTCACCTCTAGGGAAATTAATAATTTCTGCATGGCTCATGGGATTCATCATCATATAATGGTTCTTGGATCTCCTCAACAAAATGGAGTTTGTGAACGCAAGAATCGAACTATTCTCAATATGGCGAGATGCATGCTAAAAGAAAAAAACATGCCTAAAGAATTTTGGGCTGAAGTTGTTTCTTGTGCAATCTATCTATCCAACCGTTCTCCAACAATAAATGTAAAAGACCAAACTCATCTGGAAGTATGGCATGGGAGACGCCCTAGTGTACATCATTTAAGGATCTTTGAAAGCATTGCATATGCATAGGTGCCACAACAACAATGCTCGAAGCTTGACGATCGAAGTATTAAACATATTTTTCTTGATTATGATCCACGTTCCAAAGGCTAGAGATTGTACAACCCCATCAGTGGGAAAGTTGTGACAAGTCGTGATGTTGAATTTGATGAAAATGCTACATGGAATTGGGAGACTCGAGAGGAAAGCAGTTATGATTTTTTTTCCATATTTTGAAGAAGAAAGAGAGGAATCAATGATGCCATTAAGAAATGTTACACCACCACCGTCGCCAGTTTCATCTCATATTTCTGAGGAAGGGGAATCAAGTGAAAGACCTAGAAGGATGATAAGTTTATCTGATATTTATGCAACTACTAATGAGGTTGCACTAGTTGATAATGAATTAGCTTGTCTTCTTGTAGATAGTGAACCATTGTTTTTTGATGAAGCTGAGCAAGATCAAAGGTGGAGACAAGCCATGGATGAGGAGATCAAGTCAATTGAGAAGAATAATACTTGGGAATTAACAACTCTTCCCAAGGTACATAAAGCCATTGGAGTCAAGTGGGTATACAAGGTAAAGAAGAATGTTAATGGCGAGGTGGGAAGGTATAAAGCAAGACTTGTTGTAAAAAATTCATGAATCTCAACATTCTCATTACTAGCTTCAAAAATTCATCTATAGGCATAAACCAAAAAGTTTTATCCAAATATAACAATAAATATAACAAAGCTAATAAACTCTTATTAAGAAGACTTGAGACATACTAAAGAGCACTTTCTTGATAATAAGAAAACAACGCTAGCCTTGTTAACTTACAAACTCTTCACTAATGAAGACAAATCAATTCACTTAAGTCTATTAGGACTTTTCGGCTTATAACGTTAGGATAGGGAAATGGCTAACAAACGAAGGGATATGATATTCAAAATTGAGAGACAAACAGTAAAGAGAAACTTGCCTATAATAACAAGATTTTACAATGTAGCTTTTTTCCTTCCTAAAACATACTCAACTTCACACTTTATCTCCATGTATCTTCGGGAATTCAAAAACAAAACTCATTGAGAAGGAATGAGATATTTCACTTAATCACCAATCCAAAAGAACTTTTCATCAATCCCCTTTTTTTTTCTTTTTTTCTATTGTTGTTTTTTTCTCTCTTCATTTTCTTTCATAAAAAGGAACTCATAGCTTCCCATTTTTTTTATTTGCACAACAAATCTCAAGTTCTATTTATTTCAACAATATCATCTTCTCATAGCAACTTTACTCTCAAACATAAGAATTTCTTGTAAAATAATCATGCACTTTCCTCTCTCATAACGGAATGGAAAATTGTATTTCACTACAAGAAAACAGTTAAATAGCGACCGAAAATTTCGGTCACAAATTTAACGACGGAATACCGACCGAATAGAAACTGAAAAGACATCGGTCATTATTCCGTCGGCCCAATCGGTCCCGTTGACTAAATTGAAACGCCGTCGTTTTGTTCACCATTAACGACCGAATCGGTTATGTAATGTTATTTTTAAGTTTATTGATTATTTTTACTCTTTGGTATCTTATTAATAATACTGTTTCTGGTTTGTATTTTTGGGCGTATTGCTGGTTTTTATAATAGGGATTTAATTAAATTTTAGATTTTTTTTTTTAAATTAAAAACAATTTAGCGACGGAATACCGACCGAAATAGTCAAAGTCAAAAGTCAACAATATTGACTATTCGGTCGGTAAATAGCGACCATAGACTTTCCGTCGGTATTCGGTCGTTAATCAGTCAAAGTCGAAAACCAACAATAGTGACCATTCGGTCGGAAAATAGCGACCGAATATTCGGTCCTTAGACTTTCCGTCTGTATTCGGTCGTTAACCAGTCAAAATCGAAAGTCAACAATGTTGACCATTCGGTCTGTATTCGGTCGGAAAATACCAACCGAATATTCGGTCCCTAAATTTCTGTCGGTATTCGGTCGGTAATTTGCTTAGCGACGAAAAATACACGACCACGTAATTCGGTCGTTTATCTGTCGCTAAACTTACTTTAGCGACGGATTAGCGACGGAAATGTCCGTCGCTATTACATAGTTTTCTTGTAGTGTTTGTGGGTTCAGGATGAGTTAATGAGGCTAACGAAATGATAATTAATTGAATGGCGGTCTCAACCATTCTTATCAACAGATTTGAGAAAGTTTGGGGGTACTAGGGATCTAATGAAAAAGGGGGAAAGCTTGAAAGGCTCAAACGGTTCAAAGAGATGCCTAATTTCAACCACCAAGTGTATAAAAAAAATCTTAAATTTTTTGCCTCAAGAAAGTAATTCAACAAGTTCTAGTTTGTGAAGATATTGACCAAAATATGAAATTAACAAGGTATTAAAAGTCTAAGTATCTTCAGCAATTCACAAGGATAATGGCAAAGTTAACTCAAGTTCTATATTAAGATTAAATTATCAAGGAAATATTTAAGATTATATTCATCAATCACATTTTAGTCTATATCAATAGAGAATCATATCAACAAGCTCCAAGAATACAACAACAACAACAACAACAACAACCAAGCCTTAATCCCAACAGATTGGGGTCGGCTACATGAACCAAAGTAAGAATCACGTAAGGTCATCCACATGGATGCATTCTCTCCACTTCTTTCGATCCCAAACACAACCCTCATCTAGTTCTAGCAGATTCATATCCCCTTTTATCACCTCCGTCCAAGTCTTCCTCGGTCTCCCTCTACCTCTTACGCCATCTATATTACACAATCCTTCAATTCTCCTAACCGGAGCATCACTTGGCCTTCGTCTAATGTGCCCAAACCAACGCAAACGGTTCTCTCTCATCTTGTCTTCAATAGGTGCTACACCAACCTTCTTCTGAATAGTCTCATTCCTCACTCTATCCATTCTCGTATGCCCACACATCCATCTTAACATACGCATCTCCGCTACATGCATTTTTCCGAATATGACACCTCTTAGTTGCCCAACATTCTCGTACCATATAATAATGCCGGTCTAACAGTGTTCTGCAGAAAACTTTCCTTTCAATCTCAGCGGTACATTACGATCACACAAAACACCCGTCGCACTCTTCCATTTCAACCAACCAGACTTTAACTCGATGCGCTACATCTCCGTCAAGCTCTCCGTCCCTCTGAATAATAGAACCAAGGTATCGAAAATACTCACTCTCTCGAGATATTTTTGTCACCCAAAGTTACTATAGTTTGCTCTATCGTTCGCTAGTGCTAAACTTACACTCCATATACTCTGTTTTACTTCTACTAATCCTAAAACCTTTAGATTCTAAGGTTTGTCTCCATACATCCAACTTGGCATTAACACCCGCTCTTGTCTCATCAATCAAAACTATATCATCAAGAAACAAAGCATGCACCACGTGCATCGGATCTTGTATACACCGGGTCGAGCTTCATCCATAACCATTGTAAATGAGAAAAGGACTAAGTGCTCGAACCTTGATGCACCCCCAATTGTAATAGGAAACTCTTCACTTATCCCGCCACAAACTCTGACACTGTGCTGACTCCCTCATACATATCCTTAATAAGATCAATATACTTCCGAGATATACCTTTCTTAGCCATCGCCCACCAAATTACCTCTCGGGGAACCTTATCGTAAGCTTTTTCCAAATCTATGAACACCATATGCAGGTCCTTCATTCTCTCTCTATAACGCTCAATCAATTGCCTTAGTAGATGTATTGCTTCCATAGTTGATCGTCCGGGCATAAAACCGAATTGGTTCTCTGAAATGCTCACAATTTTTCTCAATCTATGCTCAATTACCCTTTCCCACAAGCTCCAAGAATATCAAGATAAAAATTCATGCTAAAAAAAAATCTCTTGAGATATCTTTTTCCAAAAATAAACCTTTAAAACCATAAAAATTTGAATTTTAAAATGATTTCAGTAATAAATAAACCAAATCTCCACCCCTACTTAAGAATAAACATTGTCCTCAATGTTTGAAAGTAAGAAAACACAAAGGAAGGGTATAGAAAGTTAGCCGGGTAATTAAAGACTTTTGGAGAGCGAAGCATGAAACAGAGAGTTATCGTAGCATCATCAAGACTCAAGAAACTTTCTACAAAAGATAGAAATAAATAAATAAAAACTACATAAAGTATTTTTTTGGTGTTTTTTAATTTTTTTGGGGATAAGAAGAATCAAGAAAAATCAAAGAAATCTAAAATAAATTTAGATTTATAAGAAAAAAACTTGACCCTTCGACAATAAAAAGACACAAAAGAGAAGAGTTAGTAATATTTCTCGTTTATAGTCTCGAGCTTGACTTCCTTTATATGCTCAATATCAGGAGGATGGTCGAGAAGGCAAGTGTTTCCTCCTACATTCACCCCTTTTATACGATTCTTCATTTTTGGCCTTTGAAAGCAAACTTCTTTTACTTGATACTATCCTCAAAAACTTTTGCTAAATTTTTTTTTTTTTTTTGAAAGGTTAATGCCATTCTCCGCCTATTTTTCTTGCGATATACTTAGAAGAAGAATCATCCTATTTTTCTTTTAATGAACTATCTAGAGATTCAATGACTTTAAAAGGCACACAATCTAGTCCAACATTTAATGAAAAGGAAGAGAATTAATATCAATATTATTATTATTTTCTTCCTTACATCTTTTACTTGTGGATTTTGGACAAGTGGAGAGTGCTCGATTTGATCATCTTTTTTTAAGCTTAATAGACTCAATTTCAACATTAAATGAATGATGCTTCACAACTTTAGAAAAAGAAAAAGATTTAATAACATTACCATTATTTTCTTCCTTACCTTCATTACCTCTTTTACCTTGTGGATTTTCGACAAGTGGAGAATGCTCGATTCCATCATCTTGTTCAAGTATAGTAGACTCAATCTCTAGATCTTGCTCTAATGTTATTTCATGTATTACTGTGATTTCCTCCAACTCATTCGGATTCTCCTCTATATCACATGGAAAGACTTCTTGAGGTTTGTTTAAAAAATCATTTATTTGTCCCATATAAGTTTCTATGTTTTTAACCGATGCTTCAATATTCCGATCCCGATTTTCTAACATCTCCAACCTTTTGTTATAATCATCACTATATTTAGCAAGTATGTCTTGCAAATCTCCTTTATTATCTTGAGTTGCAGGTTGTGAAGATGTTTCAACAAAATTCGAATTCTGATTTTCCACATTCCTAGTCTTTTGATAGTATCATAAATGTATTTAGTGAGCATGTCTTTGAAGTCTCTTTCATTATCTTGAGTTGGAGGTTGTGGAGATGTTTGAACAAAATTACAATTTTGCTCACATTCATAACTTGGATATCTATTTCATCCAGGATTGTAATCGTAGGAATGTTGATTATTCACCACATTGATTATTCTCAACAAAATATATTGTTTTTCATTCTTTTAGAACTGAAAATAACAAGGGGGAAAGATCCTTACCTCAAAATCTTAACAAAATCCTACGAAGAACACCAATTCCCGAATTCCAAAAAATAGCCTACTTCCGAAGCCTATAACTTTCTCTACAAGTCTCGAAATTTCAATCTGTCAGTTCCCACTCGTAGATCTTTCAAATCTCTACAATATTAATATATTGTGAGCCAAAATCCGACTACTATAGCCCTTCCAAAAGGTCAATCTCCCATAGACTGTCAAGCTGCCCGATTTTCCTTTTCCTATTTTCTTTTTCTTGTAACCTCCACCCAAAATCATGCACTAATTACCCTCAATTACAGCACTAACTACCCCATTAACTCTCTAACAAAAGGCCCCTCAACTTACTAATAACTCCACTCAAGTCCCTCGACTAACCAACACATCCACTACGCCCCTCAACTAAAATCACAAATGTAACACATAAACATGTAATTGTACAAAATTTAAACACGAAGAATGCTAGTCACATAGTTAAAAAAGTTATGAGTATCACAAAACTACTTCTCAACTAATCTCTTAAAATCTTGAAATATCTTTCAATTGATAAAAAAAAAAAAAAAAATTGAAAACAATTATCAACTAAAAGTTAAATTATAACTCAGATTTTATTTTCTTAGATTTCTTCAACTGTTATGTAATTTTTAGAATTATTGGTCATATTATAATTTTTTGATTCTATTAATTAATTAATTCAAATACTAATTCTATTTTATTCTTTTATACTATCTAACAATCTATCTATATTTATGTCACAGAATGTTTTGATTTCAGTTTCAAACAATCAAAGACTTAGATATCCAACATGGAATTTTCTAGATTTTTTTGTGTTTTAATTGTTTTAAAAAAACTTGCTTGGTTTAAAAGAGTTTAGATCAATTAAATTAATTAGAAACTAATTTTTTTTTATCTTAATAAACTTTAAATATTAAAACACTTAATCAATAATCTCTCTAAATCTTGAGATATCTCCTAATTGATGATTTTTTATTTTACCTATTCTATTTTGTTTTTTGTCTTTTCAATACTATTCAATATCCCACATTGAAAGTTTAAGAATTTTTTAAAATTTGCCAACATTATAAATAAAGGGTAACAAATCCATTTTGCTTTACAATGTTTTGATTAAAATCCAATTTGCTTTACAATGTTTTGATTCAAATCCAATTATAAATAAAGGGTAACAATATTTAGTTTTATATTGAACCAGCAGGCGAATTTACTCACTAAATATTTTCATTAAAAAGTAAAAACTTTAAAAGAAATTAACTTTTGTTGATCGAACCATGCGATTTTTAGAGTATCATTAATTTATTTGCAATTTGTCCATTGAATTAGATAGACGGACTTTAATTGCTTTTCAGATTATTCAAGTAAACAATTTTTTACAAGAAAATTACCAGCACCGCCCCCCGTTGATCTGTTGCCCCGCCTCAGATAAAAAAATTCTGCCCCGCCCCGCCCCATCCTATTTTTTTTTAAAAAAAAATCATTAATTTTATCTAAAAAATTAAAAAAATTAACATGATTAATTTTATCAAAAAATTCATTAATTTTATCATAAAAATCATTAATTTTATCCAAAAAATCATTAATTTTATCGTAAAAATAATTAATTTCTAAAAAAATAATTCATTTTATCCCAAATCAATTCTCAAACAAGTGCAATTAGTATATTGAAATGAAAATTAAACATGATTATGTCTAATAATAATGATATTATAATAATGTAATATAAATGGGGCAAAATGGGGCGGGGCGGGGCTGGCACAAATACCATGCACGATCTGCCCCGTTCGCGGGGCAGGACGGGTCTGCCCCATTTTCTTCACGGGGCGGGTCTGCCCCAAAAGACGTCGGGGCAGGGCGGGTCGACGGGTCACGGGTCAAATTGTCATTCCTAATCCCGACCTTAAACCGTCATTAAAAGAAACTCTTGAAATAATAATTGCTAGACTTAAAAGTCATTCAAGGGGACGTGAAAGAATAATCGCAGGTAGACTTGATCAACCAATAAAATATTTTTTGAATTTTCTAATTAATTTAAAAGATTTTGATTGGTTGGATAATTTTTTATCCATTAAATTAAAAGTAAGCTAGACATATTTGGCTTATTCAAATTTTTTATTTTTTAATATTATTCAAGATTCCACATCGAAAGTGTATAAATTATTTTTTTAAAATTTGACAACATTATAAATAAAGGGGTTGAGCATTAGTTTTAAATGAACTAATTGATTGAGTTATTTTTTAGCCGATTAAATTGAGTGACAAATCTAATTTTTTTTCAATTTTTTCATTCCAACAGTGAGTTTTGTTTTCCAAAGAAAATTGGTTCAACGAACCATTTAATTTAGTTTTTTGTTGAACCCGCAAGGGAAACTGCTTACTACACTTTTTCATTATAAGAGACAAAACTTAAAAAAATAAACTTTGGTTAATCAAACCATTTAAATATTATCGTATCGTTAACTGAATTGGAATTCGCCTATTGAATTTGAGAGGCGTACTTTATTTGCTTTTCGGATAATTCATATTTGACTTTCAAATTAAATTATTTATTTTTAATAATTTTTTTATTTTTCATTTTCTAATATTTTCTTTAAAAAAAATTCAATATTATTCAAGATCTCACATCGAAAATGTATAAAGTTTTTGAAATCTGACGGCATTATAAATAAAAATAGTTGGTAGGTTTTTCAATTGAATACATTTGTTGAGTGACAAATCAATTTTTTTCTCCATTAAATTGAGTGACAAATCAATTTGTTTTTTAACTTTTTCATTCCAACAGTCAATGTTTGTTTCAAAGAAAATTAGTTCACCGAACCATTTAGTTTTCTGTTGAACCCGTATGTGAACCACTCACTCAACTTATTTTCATTGAAAGGGTAAAAACTTAAAAAATAAACCTTAGTTGATCGAGCCATTTAATTCTTATCGTGTCATTAAATGAGTTGGAATTTACCAATAAATTGGAGAGACAAACTTGATTTGTTTTTGGATAGTTCATTTAAACCGTGATTCTTTTTAAGAAAACTTACAATGCCGACCTTGAGTAATAATTGAAAGAATATTCTTCTCTTATCAAAACTTATTTTGATATTTGAATACAAATACAAAATTCTTATATTTGTTCATTTTTCTACATAGGTAGGTTTGAAAAATCAAACAAAAATATCAGTGTTGAACATCATTTTTCACTTTTATACTATTTAATATTTTTTTTAAATTAAATATGTTCCCGTGCATAACACGGTCATTAGGCTAATAATATAATAATTGACAACCATTATTAGACTTCAAGCTTTAGAGTTAGGGTGGCGATACTGCCAGTTCAGTAACCATCCTACCAAAACAATTTCTGATAAAAGGACAACTCTACCTTTTGAGTCAACTAATTGTCTCTTTATCTTTAATCTTCTTTCCCTTATTATCTCTATCATCTCTTTACCACCGCAAATAATTGTTTCCCTAAAACTTCTTTAGACTTCCCTCTTCACTCACTTTCTTTCTCTAGCACAATGTCCTTTCCATAACTTTTGCTCTTATTCAAAAAATACCCTTCTGCAAATTGGTCTTCGGGAAAGAAATCAAAAGAGGACCCCCAACCAGTCAGATAATATAATCCACTATTTTGAAGAAAAAAATAACCGTCTTACTATCATCTCTGAGAGTGCCGTAGAGAGAAAATCGAAAAGAAATTTATGTTTCAGTAATATTTGGAACCAGATTGACCTAATGACCGTGGAATGATTATTATTATTATTATTATGTGAATTCCAACGTAGAATCGATAATTCGGTAAGATCGGTGTAAACTCGTAGGATCTGACTAAGGAACGTAGGATCGGTACGATCCCACGAGTCACTCCAAACTAAAGTCTTTTATTTTTTTTATTTTTTTATTTTTTGCTGAAACACTTTATATTTTCTATTTTTTTTAATCATTTCTTATACTCAGAACTGATATTTGAAGATGTATACAAATTTATATATCTCAGGAGATATTTGAATCTTAATTAAAGATAGAAATTACGCACATTTTACCAATTAAATTAACTCTGGTTGACGTTTTTGCTGAATACTTAGTCATTAAAAATGAAGTTTCGCCAATTAAATCATGTTTCAAGAACATGTAAATTCTTTGCTTTCAAATTATATCTCGTTTCTTGTTATTGCTAGATTATTTTTTTAATTAATTAATTATTTATTATTATTATTATTATTATTATTATTATTATTATTTTTATGGCTAAATTGGGAACGCTAGTTTCATTTGGTATATTGCTATCCCTACTTCCATTAAATATGTCCTCATTCCTTCTCTTTTTTCATTCTGTGAATTGATATGGAAAGTATTTGGTGATTGATTGTTTCAATTCTCACATTTTCTATTTACTTTGTATTTTATACGAGAATTAAGATTTTATTAAGTTTTATAATAGAATATAGTATAATTTCAAATCCGACCTACTAAATTTTTGAAAAATAATCACTAATGAGCCCCTATTTAGAAAGTGGGCAATTAATTTAGTATATATAAAATAGGAAATATGTACAATAATTTGAGAAGAGGGAGTAGTAAACTCTGTGGATAGTATAATTCTGATCCATTCTACCCTGCAGTTCAGAACTGGTTATATCACCACATAATGAAAAAAGAGATCGCGGTCATTTATGTACCACAAGTTTCATGTGGACCTGATCCATATCAGAATTTTCCCACTAAATAAATGCCCATTTGCACTTCCGATTCTGAAGAGAACGAGGAACAGAGGAAAAGGGATTTTCTTGGAGAATAAGCCGGTGATACTGAAGAATTACGTGAATGGTTTTCTAAAAGAGAGTGATATGGAGATAAGGACCAGCAAAATCAAGCATAAGCTGCCTGCGGCGGAGGATTTATTGGTTAAAAATCTCTACTTCTTGAAACATGATGCAAAGCAAGCTGAAACTAAGGCTGGGAAAACTGGGAAAGGAAAAAGGAAGCAACTGGTCAAAGTAATAGATTAGGATATTAAATAGACTTTGTACATAATAGAAGAAAGGAGTGTAGTTTATTGACTTTTCTTGTATCTATAAATAGATGTACATTATCATTTTATCCTATATCGAAAATAGAAAATATCCCCAAAATATCTTTCCCTCTCTCTCTCTCTCTTAATAACAATTTTAGTAACTGCCATTGCCTAGGGTTTCTACATGGTATCAGAGCAATCTCTGATCGTTTTTTCTTGATTTTTCCTTCAATTGATCAGTCTTTGATCATTGTTTCTTGTAATTGATCATCTTCCAGTGATCAATTCTTTGTTTCTTGGTGAATTGATTTCGTTTTGCTATTCAATTCATTCTATCCTCTGTTTTTTCTTCAAAAGTTCTTCCGCTGTGTTACCTTAGTGTTAATGGCAAATCCTTCTGAATTTTCCATGGAGACTGTTCATCCTTTGTATCTTCATCCTAGTGAAAGTCCTTCTAATGTCCTTGTACAACCTTTACTGACTTCAAACAATTATCACCCTTGGAGCTTGGCTGTTCTTTTGGCATTATCTTGCAAGAACAAGGAAGGTTTTCTTACTGGAAAACTGGTAACTCCAGTTTCATCAGATCCTCAGTATGCCTTATGGAGACAATCAGACAATATGGTGAAGTCTTGGTTACTTAATTCCATGACTTCAACTATTGCACAGAGTTGTATTTGGTTGCCAACTGCTAAAGAAATTTGGATGGATCTGAAGTCCAGATTTGCCAATGGTGATGATTTCAGATTGTCAGATCTTTTAGAGGAGATTCACAATTTAAGGCAAGGAAGCTTGACTGTTACTGATTATCATACTAGGTTGAAGATTCTGTGGGAAGAGTTCTTGATGCTCAGACCTATACCTCAGTGTACTTGTGTACCACAATGTGCTTGTGATGTACAAAAGATTCTCAAGAGGTATTCTGAGTCGGATTATGTAATAAGGTTTCTTAAAGGCCTTACTGATACCTTTGCTGGGGTTAAAAACCAGGTATTAGTGACTAAACCTACACCATCTATTAATGATGCTTTCTCTATGGTATTGCAATGTGAGAGGCAAATGAATTATAGTGTTGTACATCCACAAGGTGGAATGCAACTCATGTTTAGTCAAGTAGGAATGACACCTACACCTAGTAGTCAAGGAGGAATCCTTTCTTTTCCTGGCATAACAGGAAATACTGCTTATCCTCATACTGTTAATGCTGCTGTTGGTATGAATAAGAAGTTTCAAGGCATGAATAAAAGATTGTTGCAATGTACGCATTGTGGATTAACAGGACATACCATAGATAAATGCTATAAGAAGCATGGGTATCCTGTTAATTGGAAGGGTAAAACAAAGAATTCTGGTAACTTTGGGCAAGTCAATCAGATGATGCTAGTACCTAATGACTTATCACAGAACAATCAGTTTGCACAAGATATCATCACAACTTTCAACCTTCTCATTATCCAATGGGCACTTCACAACAGCCTTATCAAATGATGTATCCTCAGTCTACTCAAATGATACAGTCTCAACCTACTCATATGATGCAGTCTCAGATGTGTCATAATCCTATGATTGCTCAAGGATACAATGGTTCTATCACAACACCCCAGACACAGGAGATCAATAAACTGATGAGTAATATGATCTTACAACCTAACACTGTTTTGCCCACAGGATCACAGCAAATTACTGATGGAACCTCTGCTGATTCTAAAGGACAAGGGGCTGTAGCTTTGACTGCAAACTTTGCACAACAGCAGGACTCAGGTATTTGTTGTGTTTATCCTAAACAAAATGTTGGGTAATAGACAGTGGTGCTACTAATCATGTGACACATTCCATATCAAACTACATTGCTTATTCTGCTATTGTTCCTTTACCTATAAGACTTCCTGATGGCTCTGTTGTTTATGCCACTCATAAAGGCACTATTAAACTACATCCTTGTCTTACTTTGTTTAATGTTTATCTAGTTCCTTATTTCACCTACAATCTTATATCCATAAGTCAACTAGTTATACAAAACACTTGTCAACTTGTGTTTTCTGCTGCTGGTTGTTTGCTTCAGGACATCAAAACCAAGAGGATGATTGGTTCCATTACTCCAATTAATGGCCTCTACTACTTTCAAGTCACTCCTGATCAAAATATTTCTTTGTCATCTTCTTCTGCCAATAGAACAGTGCCTATTTCTTCTGCCAATATCAATAATTGTAACAGTAGTTCTAGTTTTTCTGCTGCTGATTTCTTATGGCATAATAGGCTTGGGCATATGCCAGATTCCAAGTTACTAATTGTAAAGAAATTTTGTCCTGAAATAAAATGCCTCAATAAGGCATGTTGTGATGTTTGTCACTTTGCTAAGCAACATAAATTGCCTTTCTCTTCTAGTCTTTCTGTTTCAAATGCTTCTTTTGATCTTCTACATGTGGACATATGGGGTCCTTATAAATATCCTACTATTTCTGGGCAACAGTACTTTCTAACAGTAGTTGATGATCATTCTAGGTATACTTGGTTATTCCTCATGAGTACCAAGGGTCAAGCCAGGTCTCTTTTACAATCTTTTTGTAAATTCATCAAGACTCAGTATAAGACAGATGTTAAGTGTATTAGATCTGATAATGGACCTGAATTTGCTATGAAAGAATTTTATGTTGAGCATGGCATTATACATCAAACCACTTGTGTTGATACACCTCAGCAGAATGGAATTGCTGAGAGAAACAATCAGCATATTTTAAACATTGCTAGGGCTTTCAAATTTCAATCTAGCATTACCTCAGATTTCTGGGGATATGCTGTTCTACATGCTGTTTTTATCATCAATTTAAGTCCTACTCCTATTCTAAAAGACAAATCTCCTTATGATATTCTTTTTCAGAAACAACCTGACTATTCTATGCTTAAGGTGTTTGGTTGTCTGGCATTTGCCTCTACTTTGAGCAGTCATAGAAGCAAGTTTGATGCCAGAAGCAGAAAATGTGTTTTTATTGGCCTGCCTTCTACTACCAAAGGGTACATTTTACTTGATTTAAAGACTCATGACATTTTCATCTCTAGAGATGTCATTTTCTATGAAAGTGTTTTTCCTTTTAAAGATGATTCAACAGGACCTACTATTGATTCTATTCCTTTACCAAGTTACTCAGTTAGTCCTGCAGTTTCATTTTCTGATCCTTCTTCTAAAACTCAATCAAGAAATGTTTTGCCTACTGTTGCAAATCCTGCAGATTCTTCTACTGCAATTCCTGCCTCTACTTCTACTACTTCACTTCCACCCATTCCATCTATTCAGCCTATACATACTAGAAAATCATATAGAGAGATTAAAGTCCCCAGACATTTACAAGATTATGAATGCCCTACTATTCCTGGTACTAATTTTCATGCTGTTAATTCTGTTTTTGATTACTCTTCTGATTTCAGTACTAGCTTTCATTCTTTGAATTCTGTGTATTCACTTGATCACTTAGCACCACAGTTTAAGTCCTTCATTATGTCTGTGGATTCTCACTTTGAACCTAAGTCTTATAGAGAAGCTGTTCAACATGAAATGTGGAGGGATGCTATGGCTGATGAAATAAGGGCTTTGGAAGAAAATCACACTTGGGATTTAACTTTGCTGCCAGATGGGAAGGTTGCTATAGGCAACAAGTGGGTGTTTAAGCTGAAACTCAAGGCTGATGGCTCTATAGAAAGACCTAAGGCTAGAGTAGTCATTCAAGGTTTTACTCAAATGGAAGGTATTGATTTTCTTGAAACTTTTTCTCCTGTAGCTAAGTTTACTACCATTAGAGTTCTTTTGGCTATAGCTGCTTGCAAGGGGTGGTTTTTGCAGCAATTAGACATTAATAATGCTTTTTTGCATGGGGATCTTGAAGAGGAGATTTATATGAAATTGCCTTTGGGATTTTCTGCTAACTCTAATTTGGTATGTAAACTCAATAAGTCACTCTATGGGCTGAAACAGGCTAGTAGAAGATGGAATCACAAGCTCACATCTTCTATTTTAGAGTTAGGTTTTCAGCAGTCTCCTAGTGACTATACTTTGTTCACCAAGTCTACTTCTACAGGTTTCACAGCCCTCTTGATATATGTAGATGACATGCTCCTTACTGGAAATGATATGGAATGTATTAAACATGTTAAGCAGCATTTACATCTTCTTTTTAAGATCAAAGATTTAGGAGATTTAAAATACTTTGTAGGCTTTGAGATTGCAAGAAGTTCTTTTGGAATAAATGTTTCTCAAAGGAAGTATTGTCTGGATTTAATTGATACATTTGGCTTGATGGGATGCAAGGCTGTTTCCACACCTATGGAACCTGGTTCTCATTTTTCTAAAGGAGATTCTATTCTTCTTCCTGACAATACTCCCTACAGACAATTAATTGGCAAGCTTATCTATTTGACACATACCAGGCATGACATAGCCTTCACTGTGCAGCAATTAAGTCAGTTTTTGGACTGTCCTACATTACTGCAATGGCAAGGAGGTTTAAGGGTTCTGAAATACCTTAAAGGTGCTCCTGGTCAAGGGTTGTTGTTTCCTCAGTCTAATTCATTAGTTTTGACAGGTTATAGTGATTCAGATTGGGCAGGTTGCCCTGATACAAGAAGATCAATAACAGGCTATTGTATATTTTTGGGTTGATTTCATGGAAAGCTAAAAACAGACTACTGTGTCTAGATCTTCTAGTGAAGCAGAATACAGAGCACTTGCTGCCACTACTTGTGAAATCCAGTGGTTAAGATACTTACTTGAAGACTTATACATTATGCAAAATGATGCAACAGCACTGTTCTGTGATAACAGAAGTGCGATATATATAGGAGAAAATCTTGTGTATCATGAAAGAACCAAGCATATAGAGTTGGATTGTCACTTGGTTAGGGAAAAGCTGCTGAAAGGAGTTATCAAATTATTGCCTGTTTCTACCTCTCAGCAGTTGGCAGATATATATACAAAAGCACTTGGTCCTTCAAGGTTTCTTGAGTTACTATTTGCCAAAGGATTGCACAATATATATGGAGTTTCACCTTGTGGGAAGGTATCAGAAAAGGATGCAGTTCAAGATAGAGTTTCAGTTTGTGGGAAGGTCTTGAAACATGATGCAAAGCAAGCTGAAACTAAGGCTGGGAAAACTGGGACAAGGAAAAAGGAAGCAACTGGTCAAAGTAATAGATTAGGATATTAAATAGACTTTGTACATAATAGAAGAAAGGAGTGTAGTTTATTGACTTTTCTTGTATCTATAAATAGATGTACATTATCATTTTATCCTATATCGAAAATAGAAAATATCCCCAAAATATCTTTCCTCTCTCTCTCTCTCTCTCTTAATAACAGTTTTAGTAACTGCCATTGCCTAGGGTTTCTACACTACTTGTCTTGTGATCCTTGTATGAGAGGTCGTATGGGTAAAAGGGATGGCAGTTATGCCTCTGTAAGCTTGCTCAATCTTTTATGGTTTTGTCTTTGAAATCTGGAATTTTTGGGTTTTCTAATAACCAGTCTGTTGATATCAACAAATGGGTTGTGGTCTTATCTAATAACTCCTACCGCGTTGGGGGGTTTTTCATTTGTTTTTCCAAATAATCTATGGTGCGCATAACACGTAGTGTCTGTTTTCCACATTTACTAGTTCTATCCAATTACTTTTTAACATATGTTCTACAATTCTATGCGGAAAAAATACTCAGGTTTTAAAACAATTACGTATAAACCGACTTCAAAACGTTTAATAACGGTTAACTTTTCATTATGTAACTTGTTATACACATATGAGAACTCATTTCATCAAGATTAACTGACGTCTTTGTTATGGAACTGTTGAAAAAGTAATTCAAACACTTTTTTAGAAGACAGATATTGATATTATTTTCCCAAAACGACAAAAACCTGTTGTACAAACTTCTACATAAAGTTTGGCTTCTTAAGAAATTTTCCTTATTTACAAGATGTAGACTAAAGATTACATCATATACATGAAAATGCATCGCAGATGGACTAATTAGAATACAACTCAACCGAATTTTGCACGTGAAAATACACGGGAGACGACTTTACTCAAATTATAATTACTGATATAACTTAATAACTAAATTTCGCACTATGAAATTATAGTGAATAGGTATAATGACGTAAACACAATGAGAGTTTTGATTTTCTATTACATTATTATATGTCTTATTACTTATGTAATATGTCTAACTTTCTATCTTATTCGCTTCAAAAAATTTAAAAAGTTAATACGATGCGCCAATTTCTTCACATGGGGATAGAATCAACAAGTATTAAGGTCACCATTTCCTTCATCTCCTCTGTGGAATGTGAAAACAAATCTTTATCTCCTCTGTATAACAGATGAATCATTCTTGCTAAGTTAACAATTTTATCAAGGATTGTTATTGGTGCCGCAGTTGGGTAAAGGCACTCACTACTTATGTCTTTCCATGCATTTTCCACTTGTATTCTAATCTCTATGACTGCCTCTTCTTTTGAAACTCCGTATTGATTCATATAACATTCCATAGCAGAGGCTACATGTCCTCTTTGTTGCTCAAACTGAAAGAAAACACTATCAAATCTAAGGTATCATCCCATTCCATACCAGATGCCATAATATAAGTCGTTTAAGACATGTAGTGAAAATTAATAAAGAAAAAAATAAGGTATTTTTTTAATCAAAAAGTAAATATTACTCTCTCAAATAGAATTAGTGGTATAAAGGAGTTCTATAATTAAGAGAGTATTATTGATATTTTGACTAACAAGTTACCTTGTTTTTTATACTTCCTTAATTTTCGCTACATGTCCTAAACAACATATATTATGGAATGCAGGTAGTATATCATTTGGTTTCTTTGTAATACTTTAGGTATACTTTATAGTTTATCTTGTATAGTTTATGATTCATACAAAGGATCCACAATGACAAATCTGGCATTTTAAAGACGGAAAAAAAAGTTGAATTTATTAATTACCTCACGGCCACCTAGGTCGTCCATCAATCGGGCAATTAAGGATGTTGTCCTAACAATAAGTGGTTCATTCGTCAACCAATCAAGGGCTTCCTTCGTTGCTAATTCCCCCATACCGATTATTGCAGTTGTTGATACCACCATATACCCAAATGACACAACTGCAATTTCCATGTATTCACCAAATTGTGGAACATAGCCTTTGCTGAACCATTTAGCCTCTTCATAATAATGCCTTGCGAGTTTCTTAAACTGAAAAAAAAAAAAGGGTTATTGTAAAGGTTTTTTAAATAGAAATGTGCATGGCACTAAATAGTCCAGTTCTGGTGAGGGAAACTATATTAACAGCACTGTGCTGAACTAATATTGACCGTCGTGTCCTTTGATTCGACAGCTGAAATATCTATTAAGAAAGAATTAAGCGATTGATTGTTCTTTAACATATTCAGCATGGTACTGGCAAGATACCTGAATAAATATGTACTCGAGGCATTGTTTGGTTTGCAAAGGGGTATGGTAAAGATAAAAATATAAATTAATTTCATATGTGATATTTAAGATCTTACATCTTTTTTTATATAGGTAACAAGATATTCTTTTCCTTCATTGCCTAGCTCTACTTCCATTTCAGAGTAGATATCCAGTAGCGCCTCATACCAATGTTTCATGCTTGATGGCAGTCCATCTAAGGCTTTAGTATTTGTCCTGTTAATCAAAGATATGTTAATCAACTGCATGTTGGGGTTGCCAATAAATTCACAAAATATAGAGAGTAAAAGAAATAAAAGTAACAACCAAGAATATAAAAAGTTAATGCCGTCTAATCTCTTTATAAACCTACATTTACAATTCTTTGAGGAAAAACTCCACTAAGTAATTCGTACGATCAAATTACAAACCCTTACACAACCCATCTCACCACCTAACCTAGAAAGTCCTTGTTTTAAGGAGTTCCTCCTAATTATTTTAATTCTTATTAATTTCCCAAATTGTAACTGAAAGAGAATAAGAAAATCTATTCCTATTGGGATTTTAGAGAAGTAATACTCATAACACTCCATAATTAATGGGGAAGATACATGGAACTCCAAATATTTTTTTAAATCTCTCCCCCACACATAATTTTTTCCTCACACGTAGATCTTGTGGTTTACAATTTACCATTAAAAATATATTATTGGCGTTAGTTACGTTTACCTCCCTTAAAGTTTGTCCAAACTCCAAATAGTCCCTCGTGGTTCATACAAACTACATTATTCACCTTTGGCTGAAGATACTAGTCCATATTTGCTCAAACTGTTAAAAAGCTAAAGGACATTTCTATCTTTAAAATTCTTAGTGCCCAAAATTACCCTAAACTAATTAATTATTTTTTTGCTTAATTATCTAATATCATTTTATTCTCAAAACACGTAAAACAAAATTGAGGGATTTTAGACAATTCTTCAAACTAACTCAACCCTAATCTTACTTTGGCCAACAATCTGCAACATGATTACATACAAACAAAACAAAAACTCAAGACACTCAACTCTAAATAATTAGAAAAATTCACTGTCTCGATCTCGATATGTAACGGCATGTAGAACTGTGAATCCTGAAGTCCTTAGAACAGGTTCATGACAAAACTATTCTTAAAAATTGGATGAAAGGATACCTAACAATAGCATCCGTGAAGAGAGTGAGTTCATCAATTGTTCCATATGCATCATACGTATCATCCAGAATAGTAATTATGATACCTACTTTAAAGAGAAACTTCCTAGCCAAACGATATTTGGGCTCGGAGTAAACCCCCACTACCCAAAAATACGTCTCGACCAGCCTATCTCTTGCATAAGGAAACCTTGTTTCAGCCTCCAGGTTCTTCCACCACCTAAAATCAAGAAATAGATTAATGTTGTAATAGTAAAGGCACCATTTCAAGCAGGGGGGATAGATTTAGCATTCATGTCGAGTTTAAATTTTCAAAAATTTTACGCGAGAAACTTCTTTTATATTTCAAAGAAGAGTTCTATTTCAATGTTTTCTTGCCATGCCTGTGCCCGTAGGTTCTATACGCGGTTAATGGGTTGAAACCACCCACAAATCATGACCGGCTACTTGGCAACTAATTCCAGTGTATGTGTCAAAATGAATATATTTAATCCACAATGAGTAATTAATTAGGTTCATACTTATATGTCATTCAGTAATTTCATACATTTCAAATGTGAGACGAGTATAAATTTCTATTTTTGAACTTACTCTGTCAACTCGCAAAGCTCTTTCTGATGCATTTTCTGCAATATGTTGAAGTTCAATTTAGCAAACCTCAGTAGCAATTCACTGTGCAATTTATCTTTTCCATAGGTAGGAATGTATCTTCTTGCAGCAACCCACGGAACCATTTTTCGAATCGGTAGCTTTAGGGTTTGAAGGAGAGATTCTGTTTCTTTAGCATCATTCATTGTGGGTAGAAACGATTCCAGATGAGAGGTAGTAAATGTAAGGGCTTCCTCCAATATATTCTCTCCATGCACTCTGAAATGTGCTGCCTCATACAAACTAAGGAGTCCCCTTAGGTTGCTGCCAAGAGATTTCATGAAGTTTCCTTCATGGTCCTTGAATTTTCTAAAAATGCCTGATTTAGATGGGAAAAAACAAAGAAATATAAATGTTATGTGATGATAACTTACTTTTTTCAAAGGATACAAACTCTTAGAAAAAAAAAGATTAAAGTTTCTCTGCAAGGCTTTAAGTGCCATTTATGTACATAGGTATTTAAATTTGTACTCATTATAAGATCCATAGCCCAATGGGGTTATGACCTGCCCACAACCTTGAGGTTATGGGTTCGATATCCCCTCACACATTTCTTGGGTTCTCTTGAGTGGGTCTCACACTCCCCTTCAAGGGGCACCCGTTAGCCGGGTTTCTAGTGTGAGCAACTTCTATTCCCCTTCATGAGGCACCCGCTCAGCCGGGCTTCTATCCGCCCTATATGGGCTCCTCCTCTGATGAGCTCCATATATATATATATATATATATATATATATATATATATATATATATATATATATATATATATATATATATATATATATATATCATTTGTAATCTTTGATAATCATTATATCTAAAAAAGTATAATAAAAAATAATGAGACATTTCAAATGTTGGAATTGGTATTGCAACTTTACGTAACAATTTTAGTAATGAATTTATCCTCAGCACACATGTTAATATAAATTAAGTTATTCTATATATTAATATAAGTTTTTTATTTCCTTAGTCTTCTTCCATTTCTAATAAGATATTTGGTTTTTGATATTTTTAAACCACCATGTATAGCCTACTTTATGTGAAATAATTTGTGGGTCGAGGACATATTAGAAAAACTCTTTTACTAAATGTCAAGACAAGGCGAAGGGGAGGTGGAACGGTATTTACGTGTAGGTTCGGAAGATACTGTGATTGAGGACAAATTAACCAATCCATTCTCCATTTTTTTTTCCAAGAAATGGGAATGCAGCTTCGGTACTCACCTTAGGAACTCTATATATTAGTATAATTTTTCTATTTCCTTAGTGTTCTCCCATTTCTAAAAAGATTTTTTATATTTGATATTTTTAATCCACCATATATATTCTGCTTGATGTGAAATAACATGTGTCGAGGACACGTTAGAAAAACGTTTTTACTAAATGTCAAGACATGGCGAAGGTGGGGTGGAACGGTCTGTTTGTCTCGGGGCATATATTTACGTGTAGATTCGGTACTCACCTTGGGAGACAGGGTATCCATGCTGCCTCAGCAAGCGAAAACGAAGAGAAACAACATGAAGATCATTTTCTTCTTCGTCCACAACATCGTTATACATTTCTGTTAATAATTCTTCGATCTCTTTTTCAAAATTATAAGCCAAACCTAAACGTTGAATGGCATCAATCAAGTCTAGCTTTGAACAATTGTTGTCAGAAGTTGTGATCAGAATATTTCGCACTTCTTCTTTGAGTCGTTCATGTTCAGCTTCATCTATTTGGCTATCGATTTCCTGAAATTTAAGGGTATAATAGTAAAAAATCTCTTGTCTCCCCCTTCCTTAATCTTTTCTCCCTCCATTTCTTTTCCTTAATATAAGATCTTCATTACATGTTGCGAAAATTAATAAAACAAAAATATGAGATACTTTGTTAGTTAAAATACAAATATTATTATCTTAAATATGACTTGTATATACTACTAGTTTTATTTAAGAGAGTAATATTGATATTTTTACTTCTTTAATTTTCGCAAAGAAAGTCTTATATTAAGGAATGGAGGTAGTAAAAAATTAGAATTAATTTATCAAAGCAAACCATTGAAGACATTTTACCTTTCTATCTGATGAATAGGCAAGGAAAAAATCACCCCATATTGTCGGATGGAAATTTGCTGTGGGACGTCTAACTTCCTCAATTGTATGTTGGCATTTGGAAGAACTTGCAAGAATATTCATGTTTTCTAGATGTTTTGTGTGTCTGTATAAAGTATAACTAATCCAATCGGCTATTTATAGAGGGAAATGTTTCTCCCATAACCATTCTAATAGGTCATTTTCATTGATGGAATGCAATTGAATTGGGGAAAAAATCATGTCTCTCCGTGTATATTCTTTGGATTGGTTTGGATTATAATTTTTTTAAACCAAATTGAAAGCTCGGTTTTAATTTAGTCCAAACCGAAACCAATACAATGTACTGTTCAAACTGAAAAAATCGGTTTGATTGGTCAATTTTTCTTTTTTATGAACACGACTAAAAATGACATTGTTTTTGTGGGAATATTCTTTTTTGGGCATCAACGGATTCTAAGAATTTGGAGGCAATGCTACTACTAGGGTTATCAATGTGTCTATAGACGCTTTAGAGTTTCCTTGTGATGATGAATTTTATGAAGTAGAAAATGATATGGAGTATGATGATAGTGATTGTGGTTCAAAATTCAATTCTTCGGATGACTTGCTTTATTAGATCATACATTTTATTTTGATCTTTTGAAAGACTTTAATAAGTTAAGAAATATGATTTGTTGTGTTTTTTCTTCTTTTGAAAGACTTATATGTTATTTATTATAAACTTTGTTGCGTTATTATCTTTTGAAAAACTCGTGAGACTGTTTTATGCATTTTCTCATATTGTTTAATTATATAATATGATTTATAGGTTACTCATTAGTATTTATATATTAAATATATTTTAACTTTTGTGTACGATTTTACAATTTATTTTATGATTCACGAGTTTTCGACCTTACATCCCTCCTTCGTTTATACGTGATTGTCCTTCTTCTTTTTTTTTTTAATTAATGTTGCTTTACAAGGTTAATAGACTTTTGTACCTTTGCATTAGCATAGCTGCCTCATCACGTACTTTGCCTAGTCTGACTTCTCTTTCATAATACAATTCTCTCATGTAATTGTTCCTTTTTAAGTGTTGCCCGTATCATTTTTCTAATTAAATAAAATATGTTTAGAATTAAACTTGATTATGTAGCAGAATTTTTCATTTTGAGTCATTTAAATTTATGATTTTACTATAAATAGACTCTTCAACATTAGAAAAAAAATGAGTTCAATTGAGTTAAGCATACCTATCATGTTAACTACACAGTTTATTCAAAAACACTATTGTTATTTGGTTCAATAATTAAGACAGAACGAAAGGTAGAAGAAGAAGAACATGAAGAGTCTTCCTTCTAGAAGGGGGTAACATGTTTTCTCCAGTAAATCAGATCAAGATTGGAACAAATAAATCCTTTTTTTCTTTTTCGAAATTACTTTATAAAATTTATATTCTTTTGGATTTATTGAAGTTTAAGACCTAAATTTATATTCTAACCTTTTATATTCAAAAAAGATTATTCAAGAGTTCTAGTCAATAATTTAATGGTAACAGAAAAAAATAAAAAATAAAAAAATTTAATGGAAACCTATCATATGAAAATGACTAGTATGATCATCCCTTATAACTACTACCTTCATCCCAAAATAAGGTCATCATTCACCGACATGAATAATAATATCATTACTTGTAATGAGTGAAAAGTTAAAATTAATATACACATCCCATTTTCACGTTAAAAGAAATTCAGTGAAACACCATCACCCTCACCAGCTGTGGAATGCTAAAGCTTGTACGTCTGAATTTACCATACGAAGATGACCTTTCCAGCTATTGATTTCCTTAGTGGCACTATCTTCATTAACAATAGTAATGAACTAGCTAGTTTCAAACATCATATATTTTCCATTTTTCTTTTTGATAACAACTTTTATTGACAACCCTAAAATTAGGGTTAGATTTATCATTAGCTAGATTTTGCAATCATCTTCAGTGTTTCTCTACTTCTTCTATTTTTTTTTAAAAAAAATTCATTATTATCTCGACATAGTATCAAACTCAAACCTATAATTTCTAGTTAGAAGTCTTAAACCAACTATAACATTCTTCTTTGACATTTTTTTTTTTTTTGGAAGTAAGCCACTTCATTTTTCAAAGAAAGTTTTTTTTTCCAAAGAAAGTTTGAGTAGTAAACGCAACACTTAGTTTTGGATTTGACGCTTACTTATTCCCCTTAATTTTTTTTTGTTTTATTATTATTATTAAATATATTATTTGAATTTAACCAAATCAAAATGGACATTGAGATCCGGGGTTAATAAAGTATTATTTTGGTGAGCAACAACTAACTTTCTTTTCTTTTCTTCTCTGGATTACAACTACCTATATGTACTTATTGAAAGAAAAAAAAAATGTACTAAGATTTCAAAGTTTACATGGCTACCACTGTGGTAGTACCACATACTTTTTCATACTCGTTTTCCACACCTATTTCTCCCATATACTTAAAGCATGGCAATGGGTCCAGCTTAATGGGAAGCTCAATTCGGCCATGTTTAATTGGGGCGAGAATTTATCTGAGAGAAAAAGGTAGAGATGGGGATAAATATTTGCCAATTCGCCATCAAGGGTAGGGTTAAGACGGGAGAAATGATTGCAATTGTTGATAGCAACATATATCCTATTGACGCAATTGCAGTTTTCATGTATTCACCAAATTGTGGAACATAGACGTTGCTAAACCATTTTGCTTCTTCATAATAAAGCCTTGCTAGTTTTTTAAACTGAAAAAAAAAGGTTATTGTAAAGGATTTTTAAATAGCAATGTACATGGCACTAAATAGTCCGGCTCTAGTGATGGAAACTATACTATCAGCACTGTGTTGAACTAATATTGACCGTCGCGTCGTTTGATTCGATGGCTGCAATTTCTATTTAGAAACAATTAAGTGATTGATTGTTCTTTAACAAATTCAGTATGATACTGGTAGAATACTTGAATAAATATATACTCGAGGCAGTGTTTGGTTTGCAAAGGGGTATGGTAAAGGGGATGGAGAGGGGGATTTCTACTCTAATTAAAAAATATAACTTAATTGCATATGTGATATTTACAATCTTACATCTTCTTTTTATAGAGGTAACAAGATGTTCTTTTCCTTCCATGCCTAGCTCTACTTCCATTTCAACGTAAATATCCAGTAGCGCCTCATACTTGAGGCAGTGTTTCATGCTTGAAGACAGTCCATCTAAGACTTTATTATTTGTCATGTTCATCAAAGGCCCAAAATTCCAATTAAATAATGATAGGTTAATCAACTCCATGTTGGGGTTTCCAATAAATTCACAAAATATAGAGAGTAAAAGAAATAAAACAATAACCAAAACATCAAAAATTTAACGCGGTTTAATCTCTTAATAAACCTACATTTACAATTCTTTGAGAAAAAAAATCCACTAAGTAATTGTAAGCCCTAAGGGCGAACGAACTCGGTTTTTGATAATGGACAAACACTTGATGTTGTGTCTAATGTTTTATATCTTTGTGATAGAATATCGGAACTCATTATGGAAGCTCTAAGTACTTCAATCAAGCCATTGGTATCAAGATTCAAAGTTATGCAAGGCTCATTTATCAAGATTGAAGATTGAAGACTTAGGTTTGGTTAGATTAGTTTTGTCATCATAAGTTTTTATCTTATATAGCTCTAACCAATGCTCTCATGAACATAAGCTCTACACTCAAGTCTTGCATGTTTTCATAAACACGTTTTCAAAAGGCTAAGTTTCAAAAGGATTCTTATTTCCAAAAGCCTTTGTTTTCAAAGTCTAAATTCTTTAAAATGGTTTTCCAAATGTTCTTACTTGTTACCTTTTGGGAAAACCTTTTAGACTTCAAAAGATTTCAAAACGTGTGAAAAATCAACATCTCTCATACTCAGGAAGTTCGGTCAACCGAGCTCAAGCTCGGATCAACCGAAGAGAAACTGAGAGGTGAAAATATTGACTTCGGTCGACCTATAGGTTGGGTCGGTCGACCGACCTCATGTATGGTCATCCGAGGTGCCTTGAACGGTCAACCGAGCTCTGCGAGAACTAGCCGTTATTTGACCGTTAAAGAGTCGTTTTTTCAGCTATTTTGAAATGTATATATACTCCAAAGCTAGAGAATGACTCCAAGGCTTGCATATCAAAGTTTCATTGATTCCTTATCAAGTCTAAACACCTTCAAAGCAAAAACACTTCATTTCCATGATCTAAATCATTCAAATGTGTTATTTCAAAAAGCAAGACAAAGAGTGGACTTCATATGTTCAAAGAGCTGAAATTTGTTGTACTTAAAAGGTATATATCTTTCTCTTCACTTAGAAGAGTGAACAACTTTGTTCTTTATCCATCTTAATTCCCTTTCTTAGTGATAGTGTAATTCTTGTAAAAGTCCTACATAGTGTGGGCAAGTAACTCTTAGTGAGTTTGTGTATTGTGGTTGTGTTGTAAAACTCTTAGTGAGTTAGCCACAATTGTAAAAAGTCTTCTTAGTGAAGTTGTTGAAATCCTTGGGTGCGGCTTAAGGTAGTGGATGTAGATTCTGAGTGAATCGAACCACTCTAAATCCTTTGTATTGTGTTTGGGTTTACTTTGCTTTTGTTTATCTTGCTCAAACTTACGCTAGCATTGAATAGATTCGAAAAAGTTTACAAGATCGATTAAAACCCAATTCACCCCCCCTGCGCTTCTATATATATACTTTTCTATAAATATCTTTAACAAAAAAAATATAGCATTGTTAGCTCAAACTATTTACTCGTCTGCTGTTTGTGTAAAATTAAGGAATCAGGACATTTTCAGGCAAAAGACAGCAGGTGCATAGCACATGACATTAGACATGAGGGTATAATTGTCCCCAAAAAAAAATCGTTGTAAAACACAAGAGGGGGGGAGGTGAATTGGGTTTTAACTAATCTTGGCAACTTTTTCGATTCTTTGCAATACTATTGTAAGTTTGAACAAGATGAATAATAGCAATGCAAAACCCAATCAACAAGACAAAGGATTTAGAGTGGTTCGATTCACTTAGAATCTACATCCACTACCTTGAGCCGCACCCAAGGATTTCAAACAACTTCACTAAGAAGAATGTTTACAAATGTGGCTAACTCACTAAGAGTTTTACAACACAAACACAATACAAAAGCTCACTAAGAACTAGCCCACACTAAGTAGGACTTTTACAACAATTACCCTATCACTAAGAAAGGGAATTAAGATGAATAAAGAACAAGATAATTCACTCTTCTAAGTGAAAGATGGATACCTTTGAAGTATATCAATTTGAAGCTCTTTGAACATATGAAGTTCACTCTTTGTCTTGCTTTTTGAAAGAACACCTTTGAATGATTTAGATCATGAAGTCTTTTTGCTTTGAAGGTGTTTAGACTTGATAAGAAATCAATCTATATTGTATGTGCAAGTCTTAGAATGATTCTCAAGCTTTGGAGTATAAATACATTTCAAAATAGGCTGAAAATCGAGTCTCCAACGGTCAAAAAACGGCTAGTAAAAGACAGAGTTCGGTTGACCGAAGGTGAACTTCGGATCCACTTTGTGTACCTCGGTCGACCGAGGTAGTGTATAGGTCGACCGACCTATTTTTGTTATGCTCTCAGTTTCTCGACGGTTGAACCGAACTTGAGCTCGGTTGACCGAACTTCCAAGCTGATTTTTCACACGTTTTGAAATCTTTTGAAGTCTTTTGAAGTCTAAAAAGGTTTTCCTAAAAGGTAACAAGTAAGAACACTTGGAAAACTTTTCTAAAAGACTTATCTATGAAATCAAAGGCTTTTTGGATAAGAACACATGTAAAGATTATTTTGAAACTTAAGCCTTTTGAAAACGTGTTTATGAAAACATGCAAGACTAGAGTGTAGAGCTTATGTTCATGAGAGCTTTGGTTAGAGCTTTATAAGATAACGACTTATAGAGACAAAGCTAATCTAACCAAACCTAAGTCTTCAATCTTCAATCTTGATAGATGAGCCTTGAATGATATGACTTTCAATCTTGATCATGGCTTGATTGAAGTACTTAGAGCTTCCAATATATGTTCCGATATTCTATCACAAAGATATAAACATTAGACACAACATCAAGTGTTTGTCCATTATCAAAAACCGAGTTTGATCGCCCTTAGGGCTAACAATCTCCCCCTTTTTGATTATGACAAACTTTGATGTAATTAGATAGGATATGGACAATTTAAGTACAAGGAAGCATGATGAAGCACGGCAAAAAGATCTTAGTACAAATAAGAGCAAAGACTAGTGCTTTCAAGATAAAAACCAATGAAGACTAAAACACGAGCATGATAACTTCTTTTTGCCAAATGCATCTAGGGACTCTTAGAAGAGCCCTATATCCCAACCAACCTCCTTGCCTCCTTCCTTCCATATAATAGCATTCATGTGTGTAATATACATACCTTAAGTTTACACAAGAAGCTAACTTACCATTTTCATCAATGTCGATGTGAGTGCTAAGGATCCTATTATAAAGAACATGCTCACACAAACATTAGAACTATCAATGGTTTGTTATCATCAAAATAACATAGGATATTTTGCCCTTTGGGCTAACAATCTCCCCCTTTTTTATGATGACAAAACATTGATGCAAATGGGAATAATATGCAAAAATAAGATACCAAATGTATGCATGAGATAAGGATATTAAGGAACCAGACAAGAAGAAGTTTTCTTGACAAAAATTCTACTCCCCCTATATTAAAGAATCCCTTATCTCTCCCATTTTGCAAGTTCTAAGCATTCTCCTTTTGTAAATAACTTCTCTTGGCACATTTGCAACACTAAAAACTCTCCCTCTTTTTGTCAAAATCAAAAAGGGATGTCAGAGCGCCAATAAGAAAAGCATTTTAACGAAAAGTAAAGATTAATTTTGGAGAAGCTTGATGAAATTTAGTAATCCTCCCCATATAAAGAAAAACTTAATAACCATGGAGAAGCTTGATGAAATTTAGTAATCCTCCCCATATAAAGAAAAACTTAATAACCATGGAGACAACTTGATGGTCTTGTAGATTGATAAAATAAGAAACAAAAGATCAATCCTAAAGACCAAAAATAATTATGAAGAAGGATTACTTATGAATAAGCTTGGTTGATTTCTAAAAAACAAGGAGTCCATAATAACACATAAATCCAAAAGATGGTCATGTATGGCTCAAAAAGAATATCAACCTAAGCTAAAAACAAAGGAGATAGGGAATAAACCTTAAAGAACAATCTCCCCGTTTATCAAACATACGATGTTAGCTATTTGAGATAAAACCAAGTATGATACAAATTGACCAAATGTAAAACATGATACCAATTGTAAATATAGCCAATTGTAAAACACGTTTGAAAATATAGCTAACAAAGTACAAGTGGAAGTGATACCATGAATACATAAGATAAGCACATGTATCACAACCAAAAGAAGTAGAGGAAGTGTAATAAAACACTTGGAGTAAATTCCTCTAACAAGTTAATGGTTAGCTAAATGAGTGTAACAACTCTTAAAGTAATACTAACCAAAAACTATAATGAGATCACAATGGATAAGAAAATGAAGAAAATGATCTCAAAGTTATTAAGGTAGAGTATATGTGATACCAATTGAAGACATAAACTTTTATAACACATATAACTACCAAAATAACTTACACAAGTTGGCTACAAGATATAAAAGATGAAAAGCAAGCCAACAAGTGATGTGATGATGTAAAATAAGACAATTGAGCAAACATCACATATTATGAGGGAGGTATGAGTTGAAAACATTTGAAAAACTCCCTCTTAGGTTATGCCACTTCCAAACACACAAAAAGACACAACCCATGGCATAATCAAAGCCACAATCACAGTTTATATCCTAAGTCACGCATCTAGACGATCAACCAAATAAGATTCATGCTATAGACTTGAATATAAACACACCCCTATATGCAATGAAGATCAAGAAAAAAACAAAGCATAGCATATACAAACTCCCCCAAAGCATAAAACACCACATAATAGAGGGGAGGGGGTATCAGTTGAACACTAACAAAACAATGATCACCTACAAGAGATGAGTTAAGCCTTGTACCTCAATGCTCTTAGAGCTTGGACTTCTTACCATTTTGGTTGATCTTCTTTATCAACAAGTCCATAGAGGCCTTTTGTGTGATCATTCTCTTTTGAAGCTCATAGAGAGGTTGACATGTGATTGCTCCATTTTCCTTGTTGTTCATCCTTGATTGATGAGATGAAAGCAATCTCCTCTTCAAGTGTAGAGTCATCATTGATGGGTGACTTTTCTTTTCTTGATGAACCCTCTACAATCTTGAGATCCTTGGCACTTGACTCTTTTCTTGGAGTCTTAGCTCACTTGTGCCATTCCTTGTAGTTCATATCTTCTTCTTGAAGCTTAGAACTCTTTGTTACCTACAAGGAATTCTTGAGAACAAATGTGGTACCTTTTCAAAGGTCCGTCATGATTAGCTCAATATCTCAAGTGACACATATATGCATAAGGATCATGCAAATCAAAAACCAAAGAAACTAGATGGATTCTTAAATGAATATGACATGACAAAACAAGAATCAATCAAGTTGCATATGCTACATCTCATAGATACCTTAGCTAAATAGACATGGACAATAATGAACATGCTAAAGGTTATCTATATAAATATAAGCTTCAAGAATGTGAGATGCAACATATATAAGAGCAAGCATGTATATATATCAAAAACACTTAAACACATTAAATAAAGTGTTAAGAGAAGGTGATTTTGATACCTTTGCTTTCTTACCAAGTGATGAAGACATTGTATTGACCCTTTGGCTCTTGTCATCACTTGATGCTTTGCTCTTTGTATCTAAGCAACTTGGTTCTCCAATTGATTAACATATAAGCTTTGAGAATCCAAGTGTTAAGGAGTGCTTTTGAATTTCTTCTTTTGACACATCTCCTTTAACTTCTCCCCAATGCCACTTCTTTTCGAATCAAGTTCATTGAAGCTTTGTGGCATACTTCTAACTTATAAGAACCTATAAGATCAAGGGAGGAGTAGCTTTTGGTACCCACTTTTGTTTGGGTCCAAGGGGGTTAGTTGAAATACGTTTAACTTTCCAAATAGTTTTAACCCCTTTTTCAATCTTCTTCTTAACATGGCATCTAGCATTAGTATGACCATGTTTCCCACAATATGTGCAACAAATGTGTGGTTTAGAAGAATTGTGAACATGCTCATGATATCTAATTTGCCTATGTGAGGTACTAGCATGCACAAAGTGATTCTTAGGCAACTTAGAAGAGCTAGCATGATCAATGTGATTAGCATTATAACCAAGACCATGTTTATCAAGTGAGGCACGTTGCAAACCAAGAATTTGATCAAGATTTTTCTTACCCTTAGTAAAGTTTTCAACAAGAAGGGTAAGATCTTTAACTTTGTTCTCCAAAAGATCAAATTCAACAAGTTTGAGTTCAAGAGATGTCAATTGATCATATGCTTCAAGATACTTTAAAGAAGAAGAGTTGCATGTAGCAATAAGTTTTTCATTTTCGATTTTCATGCAATCAACCTCATCACAAAGCTTTTTGTTATCAACAAGCAAATATTCAATTTTAAGCTTCATAGCTTTGTTTTTCTTTGCACAATTTTTCAATTGATCATACATATCAATTAAAAGCTCATTAGGATCATCCTCATCATCATCATCATTATCATTATAAGAATTTGAAGGAGAGGGAGAAAGATGTACCTCATTACCAAAAGCCATAAGACATGTGTGATCATATTCTTCTTGATCATCATCACTTTCTTCTTCATCCCAATGGCTTAACAAGCATTTTGCATTTTTGAGATTGTAGAACAAGTTCTCTCCTTCTTCTTTATTGATGATGGATTCAAGATCACTACTCTTTGTAGAACCATTTTTCTTTATCTTCATCTCAAAGGCGAGTAGTGAGCCAAGAAGTTCCTCCGTTGAATAGGTCTTTAAATTCTTGGATTCTTCAATGGCAAGGGCTTTATTTTCCCAACTTTTAGGAAGAGAATTGAGAATCTTCCTATTCATTTCACCCATGGTGTATTCTTTGCCATAAGACTTCAAGCCATTTATCACATTTGTGAATCTTGTGCTCATCTCATTTATTGACTCATTTGGCTTCATGGAGAAGAGCTCATAATTGTGGCTAACTCACTAAGAGTTTTACAACACAACCACAATACAAAAGCTCACTAAGAACTTGCCCACACTAAGTAGGACTTTTACAACAATTACCCTATCACTAAGAAAGGGAATTAAGATGAATAAAGAACAAGATAATTCACTCTTCTAAGTGAAAGATGGATACCTTTGAAGTATATCAATTTGAAGCTCTTTGAACATATGAAGTTCACTCTTTGTCTTGCTTTTTGAAAGAACACCTTTGAATGATTTAGATCATGAAGTCTTTTTGCTTTGAAGGTGTTTAGACTTGATAAGAAATCAATCTATATTGTATGTGCAAGTCTTAGAATGATTCTCAAGCTTTGGAGTATAAATACATTTCAAAATAGGCTGAAAATCGAGTCTCCAACGGTCAAAAAAGCGGCTAGTAAAAGACAGAGTTCGGTTGACCGAAGGTGAACTCGGATCCACTTTGTGTACCTCGGTCGACCGAGGTAGTGTATAGGTCGACCGACCTATTTTTGTTATGCTCTCAGTTTCTCGACGGTTGAACCGAACTTGAGCTCGGTTGACCGAACTTCCAAGCTGATTTTTCACACGTTTTGAAATCTTTTGAAGTCTTTTGAAGTCTAAAAAGGTTTTCCTAAAAAGGTAACAAGTAAGAACACTTGGAAAACTTTTCTAAAAGACTTATCTATGAAATCAAAGGCTTTTTGGATAAGAACACATGTAAAGATTATTTTGAAACTTAAGCCTTTTGAAAACGTGTTTATGAAAACATGCAAGACTAGAGTGTAGAGCTTATGTTCATGAGAGCTTTGGTTAGAGCTTTATAAGATAACGACTTATAGAGACAAAGCTAATCTAACCAAACCTAAGTCTTCAATCTTCAATCTTGATAGATGAGCCTTGAATGATATGACTTTCAATCTTGATCATGGCTTGATTGAAGTACTTAGAGCTTCCAATATATGTTCCGATATTCTATCACAAAGATATAAACATTAGACACAACATCAAGTGTTTGTCCATTATCAAAAACCGAGTTTGATCGCCCTTAGGGCTAACAATCGTATTTAAAATATAGAGAAAAGTGTTATATATATACATCAAATATTTCTACTTTTCTATAAATATGTTTAACAAAAATATATAGCATTTTTAGCTCAAACTCTTTACGGGTCTACTGCTTGTATCAAATTAAGGAATCAGGACACTTTTCATGCCAAAGACAGCACATGTATTTCACATGCCATCAGACTTGAGGGTATAATTGTCCAAAAAAAAATTCGTATTTAAAAAACTAACTACTCTTCTTCTCTAAAAAATGAAATGAATTCTGAGATCTAAATTGTATGTGGTTATAATTACATACGGATAGTCGGTATCAACCGGCATACTAAAAAAATATGAACATTCACAGGTCTCTTATCAATAAATATCAATGCTTTTAGTGTACTCACTTAAAATTCATTTATGATACTCGTGCATAGGAAAATAAGTCAATAATAATGTACAACAATAATTTGTTTCTGGCGCCTTGGGTGGATGTTTCTGGGGAAATTTTTATTTATTCCATAGGTAAAAATAAATCTGATTTTGAATTTTATATATATATATATATATATATACACACACATTTTCACTTGAGAATTAGGGATTTTAGTTAATTAAGATATTCATATTTTTGTTTCTAAATGTCACTTCTAGCAACTATTGTCTCCAACCCCATATAGTTATCCCAAATGTCACTTATTTTAGAGCTAATTGTATATTTTGGTCCCTAATGTTAGCTCAATTGAATTTTTTGATTCCCGTGTATTTGTTTTCCAGCTTTCTTAGCCCCAATAAATTTTCGGGCAAAATATTTGATTCTTCCGTCCACTTTATCAATTTTTCTATTAAAATAAAGAATGTGATAAGCACATGACCATTCTTTAAAAGTAAAATAGTCGAAATAAAGTGAACAAAAATTAATGGAAATTTTTTAAAAAGGGAAAATTAAGAAAAACAAAATCCACCACACCACCATATTCTTGTTCCTCACCCTCATCGCCTCTCAAAAACCAATAATGCCGCATAAAAAAACGCAACTACTTTAAAGGTAATTCCCTTAAAAAACACTCAAATCCAATATTTAAATACGAAACTTGAGCAGAAGAAAGGAAACAATAAATCTAATATTTTGAATTCCAAAGCTACATAATCAATAGGCAAAACATAAAAGATACATTTAAATGAACAAAAAATTATCAATAAAAAAATAAGAAACGAGGAATTACTTTAATAACTTATTCTTCTTCTTATGTAACAACTGCACCATTACTAAGATCTGAGGAATTGTTTCCAGATCTGTGTATTACAAGAAGGAACTGTTTTCTATCTAAGGAAAATTTCATGAACTCATCACCATTCATCATCTCAATCGAAACCCACTACCAAACTCATTACTAAACACATAAGATAAAAGTCCATTAGTATAAAATAACATATTGGTTCATGAATTCTTTGAGGAAATTGATTGCCGTGGATAGAAATTGGATTTGGTTCATGAAATCTAAATTTTCATAAGCGAATTCTTCGGACTGGGCAATGACGAATTCTTTGATATTGATAGAAGTGGGGATAAATTTTGTCAAAGATGGAGTTGGGGGTTGGGGTTAAGGCAAAACAACTGTGGTGACGGAGAGGAAGAGATAGAATGGAGATGAAAGAGGAATATTGAAATAAAAAAAAATAATGGAATAAGAAAAGGGAAAATTAATGGAAAATTGTTTAGTTCCTTATTTTATCCTTAAAAGTAGGTTGTGCAACTGACATAAGTGGAATGAATTGTCAAATACTTTTTTGGAAAATTCATTAGGGACTAAAAAGGTTTAAAAATTACATGGGGACTAAATATTCAATTGAGAAAACATTATAGACCAAAATATATAATTAGTCCTCTATATTTTAGTTGTTCATCACCAATCCTAATAACCTACAAAGGGGAAAGATTCGGAGGCAGAACCCCTTCTCTCCTCTAACCACCCACCTAATTGAAAGGACCCTTAATCATTCACTTTTAAATCGAGAGATGTGCATGAGTGACAAATATTTAAGGGATAGAACAAACACTTATTGTGTTAAACACGTGGTACATGCTTAAAAAATATGTTTATCATGATGGAACACATATTATTTAGAATTTAACATGGGTTTAATAGCATGTAACACTATAAAATGATTTTGTGGCTAATGTCTTGAAAATTGATGGTTAGCATTTGTCAATTTTCGAGACAAAAAAAAAATGATTAATCATGAAGAAAGCGATAGAGGAACTAACCAAAATGACTTGCATTTTTCAGTTTTCTTTTTCACGTTTTGTTTATTGTTTTTATCAAACTTAAACTTTAGTGTTAAATCATTAAACATGTATAATCAACTAGTCACGTTGTAAATTTGTGAGAATAACAACATATACCGAATCATAACTATTGTTATTAAGAATAGAAGTATTATATTGAATATGATCCTAATCTTTACTAAAATTAGTTTGTTATTTAAATTCCTTGTTTATTGGCTTATTCCTAGCCTTTTCAATAAACAGGTAGGGGTCCATGCCAAACCCCCCACCATAACAGGTGGCTTTCTCAACAAAAAAAATAATAAAAATTCCTTGTTTATTTATGATTATATTAGAGAGTAACTTCCTTACTCTTTTAGAATTCTATTTGTATTTATTTGGGATCTCCCTCTGTTTTAATTAATCAATTCAATATTATTGATTTCAACTATTTTTTCATGGTATTAGAGCCGCAGGGCGGTAAAAGTATGAGGGGCACAATAAACATTGACAAAACAAATTTATAAAAACATATACACGTTTTCATACTTTGATAATATTCTATAATTACATCATTTTCGATAGTACTTGATACATGCATGACACTAACAAAATGCTCTAATACCTGTCATTCTTCACATAACGAAATACTACCGATATTTTCTCCTTCATTGATATATCACGTGATTCATCAACAAGAATAGAAAACAAGACCTCGCCAATATCTTTGATAATCACCATATATAAAAATTTCACAAGATTTCAAATTTTTACACTTAAGTTTGTTAATTTTTATTTTAATAAACATTATAGTCCCATTACATATTTAAACTTGTTAAAATTTCAACCAAACTTTTTAAGATATAGGTGATGATATTCCTATAATCTACGAACCACAAAATCTAATATCAAATCGAAATCTATTTCAAAATGGGTACATTAAAAAATGCTCACGGCACATGCTGTTATAGAAACAAAGCTAAAAATATAAAAGAAAAACAAATTGGGGGAAAGGCTGGTGGGGCACTTGCCTCCACCATGCCCCACCCTAGGTCCGCCAATGACCAGAGATAGGTTCCAAACTCTAACTCTATTTTTTTGGCAGAAACTCTCGACATTAATAAAGATATTCCTCTGATCTCTTTTTTATTTTTGGATAATTTATTGATTCAATATTTTCTTACATGGTTAATAAAAAATAAAGAAGGAAAGAGAGATATATGTATGCCATCAAAATATAGACGCCATTGGAAAAGTGGCAAGCTCAAGGCTGAGCTTTTCTAAAGTCTACTTTCTGTTTTTATTTCGACAAAGTCTTTGAACTAAATTGATTGATTTCGTTAAGGTTGTTAGGACTTAGGAGGCCCCATTTCCGTCCATATCTGCGGAATAGAGTTTTGGTCATCAAATGAAATGATATGACGTCTGATATGGAAAATAACTAGTATTTTAAAATTAAAATAATTACTTTTAACTATTTGATCTAGAAATAACTATTTTTAATATCAATTATAGGATCATTTCATTCAACTGCCGAAACTCTGTTCCGCAAGTAAAGAGTAATTTGGGTCTCTGCAACTTACTGACGAGTACATATTGACCTTCAATCTCAATCTCACATTATAAGAAATTTGTGGGGCAATTAATCATCGAATCTAAATGCTTATAGTTATTTCGGAATACCCATTTTAACCTCTTAACTTGGTACTCCCTCCATTCCTAAATATAAGACTCTTTAGACAATTTGAGAAAATTAAGGAAGTTGTCATTTTTACCTAAACTTCCAATATTACCCAACCCTCCCTCTCTTCACTTATACGTCATAAAGAAAAGAAAGGAATATGTAGAGGGTATAATTGAAATAAATTATTGACAACTAATAAAAGAACCTTAAACGACAATTAATTTGGATACCTAGATATCTCCTAAACGACAATTAATAGGGAATGGAGGGAGTACTAATTTTGATTCATATCTCTATGAGCTAATGTATCAAAAAAGAAAGAAAGGATGGGCACATGTAATGCTATGCAAAGCCCTGAAACACGTAAAAAAACCATTGAAAAAACAGATGGAAATGAAAACGATCGCGTAAATCAATTTAACAATGGAAAGTGCTGTGATGCCGAAAAGTAAAATTTTCGGCACTACAAGATTAGAGATAAGAGAATTATTTATTGACACGTGTAATAGCAGGTTTTAAGTTTTTTTTTTTATAATTTTTTTTAACTAAATGACATGGACGAATGAGAGCTTGCCACGTCACCCCCAGTCAAGTGACCGGTTACCTGTCAAACTGGTTAACAAACTTTTGTTGACCGCAAAGGTGACGGAAATCACTGGATTTGTGCAATCTTCTTTTCCTAAGACTTATTTGGGATGTCCCATTTTCCCTGGCCGATCTCGTGTTTTGTATTATCAATCTTTAGTTGCGGCTATAAATAGTCGAATAAACGGTTGGCAGCATAAGCTCCACAATATGGCGGGACGCATCGTACTAATCAGACATGTGCTTTCTTCTTTGACTTTGCATATCTTAGCTGTCGCCAATCCTCCTTTACAGGTGTTTCGGGAAATTGAAAAGGACATGGCGAGGTTTCTTTGGGGACATTCAGATGGTAACCGTCGACGCCATTGGATGGCTTGGAACCGGTTATGCTCTAGTCCGGATTCAAATGGCTTGGGACTTCACTATTTGGAAAGTTATTCTTATACTTTGAACTGTAAATTATGGTGGCGTTTCAGGTCGGCACGATCACTTTGGAGTGATTTCCTTGACGCAAGGTATTGCCGGGATTCGCTTCACCATTTGCAAGTTGAAGCTGAAAATTGAGTGTCTCCTATTTGGCGGAAAATGATGGAAGTTAGAGACATTGTGGAAGCTAATATGGGACTCATGGTACGTGATGGCTCCTCCTCTTTGTATTTTGAAAATATACAATGTCAAAAAAGTTTTCATAGCAGTTGGCTGAATTTTTCAGCACCAGAAGATATTCTTGTGGCTAAAATCAGAAAATTTTGCAAATATCAAACATGGGATCGCTCGCTTCTTTGTTCCTTGCTCCCCGGACAGATTATTCAGCTACCGGATGTTCATTTACAACAAGATAGGGGCATGATGATGAATTGGTTTGAGTTCCGGAATCCAATGGGAAATTTACTCTCTGAACTGCCATGAATTTGTGAAAACCGCCATCCACAACCATGCTCACTCGTAAAATTTCTTGGTCAGCTTTCTTGCCACTCTCTTTAACTCTATTTTTGTGGAAGTTTTGGAATTATTTTTTGGCTTTTGATGATATACGGCATATATGGGGATTTCAAAGTGCATCCCGATGCTTTTGTTTAAATGGTCAAGATTTTTTTGATCATGTTTTCTTGCATTGTGAATGGGCTAGATGTTTGTGGCTCTATGCGGCGAGTTTAGTGGCTATGGATTTGGGTATTGACAATTTTCATTCCTCGCACCATATGCTTAAATATTGGTTTTTTAAGGGAAGGGATGTGAAACATAAATCATATGTCATTCTAGCTAGCTCGGTTTTGTGGATACTTTGGGTACACCGTTGTCGATTTGTGTTTGAAGGGACACGGCAATTTTAGCAGCCAAGAAGGTTTTGTTGAACGATTATATCAGTCCTACCTTGACTAAGGCGAGCATAAATTTGGATTTTTCTGCTGCTTTTTCGGGGCAGCCTACCTCTCGACCACTTTTACTCAAATGGTTAACTGAGAGTTATTCACATGATATTGACCTCAACATTGATGGTGCGGTACGCGGCAATCCAGGCCCCGCAACCATTGGAGGTATATTTCGGTCAGGTATCGGCACTTTTATTTTTGGCTTCTCGATATTTATATCTGCAGATGCTACGAACTCAAAGGCAGAGCTTGAAGCGATGCGGGTAGCACTCAAATTTGCTCGCGAATGGAATTTCCCTGTGACTCTAATTCAATCTGACTCTTTTTTTGTGGTTGGCGCCATCAAACGACGCAAAGTCAATGCTTGGCGGCTTGATACTTTATTTCACCAGACGAAGGACTTGCTTGGAACGATTCCCATTCGAGAAATCTCGCGGGAAGTGAACAAAGTTGCAGACGCTTTGGAGAACCTTTCGTTTGATGATCGAAGGGCAAAGGTATACGAGTATTCTGCGAGCTTGCCTGTTCCTATACAAGGTTTGTGCACATTAGACCACTTAAGGACCCCATATCTTCGGATTTTCTAAATTTCGTTGTAGAATTTTGAAAAAAAATTATATATATATATATATATATATATATATATATATATATATATATATATATATATAATTTCTCATTAAATCGAGGATTATGTACTCTAGATCTACAGGGAATCCCATTTATTAGAGCAATCATTTCATATATTGTAATTTGGCTGCTTGACAGCATCGTTCTTGTATTCTGGTTCAATTGAGCCACTTCAATAAAGTCCACTGTTTACGAGAAAAAAAAACCAAGTTTTGCACTATGAAATTGTAGTGAATATGTATAATGACGTAAACATAACGAGAGTTTGGATCTTCTAATACATTATTATATTTTTATTACTTATCTTTTCATAAAATTTAAATAGAAGAATATAAGACAGGTAAAAATTTGATCCACATGCCTAAATACACTAGTACAGTGATATTTTTACTGTTTGGGATAATGTGTCTAACTTTCTATCTTATTTGCTTCAGAAATTTTAAAAAGTTAATATGTTGCGCCAATTTCTTCAGATGGGGATAGGATCAACAAGTATTAAGGTCACCATTTCCTTCATCTCCTCTGTGGAATGTGAATACAAATCTTTATTCACCAGACGAAGGACTTGCTTGGAACGATTCCCATTCGAGGAATCCCGCGGGAAGCGAACAAAGTTGCAGACGCTCGGCGAACCTTTCGTTTGATGATCGAAGGGCAAAGGTATACGAGTATTCTGCGAGCTTGCCTGTTCCTATACAAGGTTTGTGCACATTAGACCGCTTAGGGACCCCATATCTTCGGATTTGCTAAATTCCGTTGTAAAATTTTAAAAAAAAAATATATATATATATATATATATATATATATATAATTTCGCATTAAATCGAGGATTATGTACTCTAGATCTACAGGGAATCCCATATATTAGAGCAATCATTTCAATATTGTAATTTGGCTGCTTGACAGCATCGTTTTTGTACTCTGGTTCAATTGAGCCATTTCAATATAGTCCACTGTTTACGGAAAAAAAAACCAAGTTTTGCACTATGAAATTGTAGTGAATAGGTATAATGACGTAAACATAACGAGATTTTGGATCTTCTATTACATTATTATATTCTTATTACTTATCTTTTCATAAAATTTAAATAGAAGAATATAAGACAGGTAAAAATTTGATCCACATGCCTAAATACACTAGTACAGTGATATTTTTACGGTTTGGGATAATGTGTCTAACTTTCTATCTTATTTGCTTCAGAAATTTTAAAAAGTTAATACGTTGCGCCAATTTCTTCAGATGGGGATAGGATCAACAAGTATTAAGGTCACCATTTCCTTCATCTCCTCTGTGGAATGTGAATACAAATCTTTATCTTGGTATAAGAGATGCATCATTCTTGCTAAGTTAACAATTTTCTCAAGGATTGTCATCGGTACTGCAGTTGGGTGAAGGCACTCACTACTTGTGTCTTTCCATGCATTTTCCACTTGTATTCTAATCTCTATGACTGCCTCTTCTTCTGAAACTCCATATTGATTCATATAACATTCCACAGCAAAGGCTATATGTCCTCTTTGTTGCTCAAACTGGAAAAACAAATACGTATCAAAACTAAGGTATCATGCTAAAATTAGGGACGGAAATAAAACTTGAACAACATTTTTGAGCGAGAATTGGGAGACGAAATCTAATATTTAGAAGAATGTTAATTTCTGGGGAAAAAAGAATTTTATCTACCCTATATTCCATAATATAAGTCGTTTAAAATATGTAGCGAAAATTAATAAAACAAAATATAAGGTGTGTTTTTTTATCAAAATATAAATATTACTCTCTCAAATAGAATTAGTGGTAAAAAGGAGTTCTATATTCCATGATATTTTTTTACTTCCTTATGGAATGGAGGTAGTATTTCTTTTGGTTCATACAAAGGAAGATTTTTATAATACTTTAGGTAGATTTTTATAGTTAATGAGGTAATACTTTAGGTAGATTTTTATAGTTCATGATTCATACAAAGGATCCACAGTGACAAATCTGGCATTTTAAAGACGGTACAAAAGGTTGAATTTATTAATTACCTCACGGCCACCCATGTCGTCCATCAATCGGGCAATTAAGGATGTTGTCCTAACAATAAGTGGTTCATTCGTCACCCAATCAAGGGTTTCCTTCGTTGTTAATTCCCCCATACCGATTATTGCAGTTGTTGATACCACCATATACCCTAATGACACAACTGCAGTTTCCATGTATTCACCAAATTGTGGAACATAGCCTTTGCTGAACCATTTAGCCTCTTCATAATAATGCCTTGCGAGTTTCTTAAACTGAAAAAAAAAAAAAAGGGTTATTGTAAAGGTTTTTTAAATAGAAATGTACATGGCACTAAATAGTCTGGTTCTGGTGAGGGAAACTATATTAACAGCACTGTGCTGAACTAATATTGACCGTCTTGTCCTTTGATTCGACATCTGAAATATCTATTAAGAAAGAATTAAGCGATTGATTGCTCTTTAACGTATTCAACACGGTACTGGCAGAATACCTGAATAAATATGTACTTGAGGCATTGTTTGGTTTGCAAAGGGGTATGGTAAAGATAAAAATATAAATTAATTTCATATGTGATATTTAAGATCTTACATCTTCTTTTATATAGGTAACAAGATATTCTTTTCCTTCATTGCCTAGCTCTACTTCCATTTCAGAGTAGATATCCAGTAGCCCCTCATACCAATGTTTCATGCTTGATGGCAGTCCATCTAAGGCCTTACTATTTGTCCTGTTAATCAAAGATATGTTAATCAACTGCATGTTGGGGTTGCCAATAAATTCACAAAATATAGAGAGTAAAAGAAATAAAAATAACAACCAAGAATATAAAAAGTTAAAGCCGTCTAATCTCTTTATAAACCTACATTTACAATTCTTAAAGGAAAAACTCCACTAAGTAATTCATACGATCAAATTACAAACCCTTACACAACCCATCTCACCACCTAACCTAGAAAGTCCTTGTTTTAAGGAGTTCCTCCTAATTATTTTAATTCTTTTAATTTCCCAAATTGTAACTGAAAGAAAATAAGAAAATCTATTCCTATTGGGATTTTAGAGAAGTAATACTCATAACACTCCATAATTAATGGGGAAGATACATGGAACTCCAAATATTTTTTTAAATCTCTCCCTCACACGTAGATTTTGTGGTTTACAATTTACCGTTAAAAATATATTATTGCGTTAGTTACGTTTACCTCCCTTAAAGTTTGTCCAAACTCCAAATAGTCCCTCGAGGTTCGTACAAACTACATTATTCACCTTTGGCTGAAGATACTAGGCCATATTTGCTCAAACAGTTAAAAAGCTAAAGGACATTTCTATCTTTAAAATTCTTAGTGCCCAAAATTACCCTAAACTAATTAATTATTTTTTTGCTTAATTATCTAATGACATTTTATTCTCAAAACACGTAAAACAAAATTGAGGGATTTTAGACAATTCTTCAAACTAACTCAACCCTAATCTTAATTTGGCAAACAACCTGCAACATGATTACATACAAACAAAACAAAAATTCAAGACACTCAACTCTAAATAATTAGAAAAATTAACTGTCTCGATCTCGATATGTAACGGCATGTAGAACTGTGAATCCTGAAGTCCTTAGAACAGGTTCATGACAAAACTATTCTTAAAAATTGGATGAAAGGATACCTAACAATAGCATCCGTGAAGAGAGTGAGTTCTTCAATTGTTCCATATGCATCATACGTATCATCCAGAATAGTAATTATGATACCTACTTTAAAGAGAAACTTCCTGCCACCTAAGGAAACCTTGTTTCAGCCTCATTACTAAATTCTGAGGAATTGTTTCCAGATCTGTGTATTACAACAAGGAATTGTTTTCTATCTAAGGAAAATTTCATGAACTCATCACCATTCATCATCTCAATCAAAACCCACTACCAAACTCATTGTAATCCATTACTAAACACATAAGATAAAAGTCCATTAGTATAAAATAACATATTGGTTCATGAATTCTTTGAGGAAATTGATAGTCGAAATCTAAATTGGATTTGGTTCATGAAATCTAAATTTTCATAAGCGAATTCTTCGGACTGGGAAATGACGAATTCTTTGATATTGATAGAAGTGGGGATAAATTTTGTAGAAGATAGAGTTGGGGGTTGGGGTTAAGGCAAAACAACTGTGGTGACGGAGAGGAAGAGATAGAATGGAGATGAAAGAGGAATATTGAAATAAAAAATATTGGAATAAGAAAAGGGAAAATTAATGGAAAATTGATTAGTGCCTATCACATTCTTCATTTTAACAAAAACAACTGACATAAGTGGAATGAATTGTTAAATACTTTTTCGGAAAAATCATTAGGGACTAAAAAGGTTTAAAAATTACATGGGGACTAAAAATCCAATTGAGAAAACATTAGAGACCAAAATATACAATTAGTCCTAATAACCTACAAAAGGGTAAAGGTTCGGAGGCAGAACCTCTTCTCTCCTCTAACCACTCACCTATTTGAAATGACTCTTAACTATTTCACTTTTAAATCGAGAGATGTGTATGAGTGACAAAGACTTAAGGGATAGAACAAACACTTATTGTATTAAACATGTGGTACATGCTTAAAAAAGATGTTTATCATGACGGAACACATATTATATAGAATTTAACACTATAATCGCTGCCCAGATGCAGAATGATTTTGTGGCTAATGTCTTGAAAATTGATGGTTAGCATTTGTCAATTTTGGAGACAAAAAAAAAGACTACCTTTTTCACGTTTTGCATTTTTCAGTTTTCCTTTCCACGTTTTGTTTATCCTTTTTTATCAAACTTAAACTTTAGTGATAAATCATTAAACATGTATAATCAACTAGACATGCATCACGTCAAAATGTAGGAGATTAGAGATATTTTGTAGTCCAAACACGTTTTAAATTTGTGAGAATAACAACAGATGCCGAATCATAACTATTGTTATTAAAAATAGAAGTACTATATTGAATACGATCCTAATCTTTACTAAAGTTAGTTTGTTATTTAAATTCTTTATTTATTTATGATTATATTAGAGAGCAACTTCCTTACTCATTTAGAATTCTATTTGTATTTATTTGGGAATTTTCCCTCTGTTTTAATTAATCAATTCAATATTATTGATTTCAACTATTCTTTCATGGTATTAGAGCCAGTGCCGGACGCAGACGGTAAAAGTATGAGGAGCACAATAAACATTGACAAAACAAATTTATAAAACATATACACGTTTTCATACTTTGATAATATTGTATAATTACATCATTTTCGATAGTACTTGATACATTTCTGACACTAACAAAATGCTCTAATACCTGTCATTCTTCACATAACGATATACTACCGACATTTGCTCCTTCATTGATATATTACGGGATTCATCAACAAGAATAGAAAACAAGACCTCACCAATATCTTTGATAATCACCATATAGTAAAAATTTCACAAGATTTCTAATTTTTACACTTAAGTTTGTTAATTTTTTTTTTTTAAATAAACATTATATTCCCATTACATATTTAAGCTTGTTAAAATTTCAACCAAACTTTTTAAGATATAAGTGATGTTATTCCTATAATCCACGAACCACAAAATCTAATTTCAAATCAAAATCTGTTTCAAAATGGGTACACTAAAAAATTCTCACAGCACAGGGTGTTATAGAAACAAAGCTAAAAATATAAAAAGAAAAAAAAATGGGGGAAAGGCTAGTGGGGTACTTGCCCCCACCATGCCCCACCCTAGGTCCACCAATGACCAGAGTTAGGTTCCAAACTCTAACTATATTTTTTCGTCTGAAACTCTCGACATTAATAAAGATATTCCTTTGGCCTCTTTCTTGGCTTTGAATAATTTATTGATTCAATATTTTTTTACATGGTTAAGAAAAATAACAGTTCAATTTCATAGCAAAAAACCTTTGATTCTCAAAGTATTCATTATGCTCCTTGTGTTTTTTTAGTTACACAAAGCCGAAATTACCTTCGCAGTAAAAGATTTCCAAAATCAGCCACCCAATTGATAACCAATTTGTGATTATTATGAAAACAACTGGTCACAAGAAAAAGAGTTGTTGACAGATTTATGGTATGCAACTGTAATAAAATTGGAGAGAAAGAGGCGATGGAGCGCGACGGAACAGTCGACAGAGTGGTCGACAAGTAGTCATTCACGTAATGACAAAATAGTTTGCCCGAAAATTCATTGGAGACTAAGAAGCTCGAAAACATTACACGAGAACAAAAGAAAACAACCAAATAAGTCAAATATACAATTAGCCGATAAATAAATATCCGAACTATATCATTTTTTTAAAGCAACGTTTTATTGGTGAGACATAAAAGTCTCACCTAAAGGGATTAAATACCTTTAGTGAGACATAACAGTAGCAAATGGTGGGTATTTTGTCTTGAAGGCCATTTCTCCTCCTCATTCTTGCTATATACGATGTGTATATATGGAATACGTTTTAGGTCCAAATTGCAAAAAAGACTGACGTCTATTAAAATCCTTAAATCTAGTTATCATGTGGCGATCTACAACAGTGTTAGGGGTATTTTTCTTTACTCTACGTTTGCAAACTGGGATAAAATCATCATAAACATCCATGTGTTAAAAATCCTGATTATCCGAGCAACCCCCACCAAATGTGGAGGATATCATTGGATCCGCTGAGAGAAAAACTGGAACTGAGTTATCGTCTGCAACCGTCATCTCCTCTGTTGGAGAAGCAACACCAAACTCTTGTTCCGCTGGAAACTTTTCATCCATCGTTGTCGCATCATCACCATCTTGCGATTCATCCTCCACCACAAACAATTCTATTTTCTATGATTCTCCATTAACTCTGAGACCCTCCTCCATTCTTCCCATAATCTCCGCAGCCATTGTTTGCAATTTTTCTGATTTCATACTCAATCCAACATCCTGATTTTCCGGAATTGTAATCTTAGTCGAGATAGGATTCTCCACCATTAGAGCTTGTGTCTTAATATGTGGCAAATTAGGAGTATCGTCCATTATTTCCTTTCCTTTTCCATTGAGGATTCGATTCTCAATCTCTTCGATTGCCTTTCCTTTTCCATTGAGGATTTGAATATTAATCTCCTCAATCTGTTGCAAATTAGGAGTATCATCCGTTATTTCATTTCCTTTTTCCATTGAGGATTTGATTCTCAATCTCTTTAATTGTCTTTCCTTTTATGTTGAGGATTTGATTCTCAATCGCCTCAATCCTAGTATGTGATGGATTTAGCTTTGATGTCCACTCTCCAGCATCCCGGGGAACCCATCCTTGCTGTGTCTCACCAAAGTCCGCCGAAAAAATAACCAATTTTCCAGATTTCAAGTAAAAGGTTCGTCTGAGGAAGAGTGTTCTGAATTAACCATGAAGTCCTAGACTGGATATTGTTGTCCTAATCGAGAAAAAAACTGTTTATTTTGGAACAAAGATTGTGGTAGTATAGGCACCAATTAGGCTGAGAAATGTTACACCCCATCTCCAGGGTCAATCACATGGCAGTTTCTCATTGGTTAATGAATCATAAAGGCCACAAACAAAGTTACTAAAAGAGAATTCAATTATTAAATAATCCGACATAATAGTTCAACAACGGAAAGCGGATTCTAACTATTACAAAGGAAATTGCTCAATGATACTAATAATGAAATTGTTCCAAGTATAAATGAATAAACGAAATAACTAAGTTCTTTAATTGAAGCCGTTTATGAGTCACTCCCCATGGTCCTCTTCCCAAGCTTCATCAACATCACCATAGAACTCATCATCACCTGCACAGTAAAACCGGATATGGGACTGAGCTTCGGTGCTCAGCAGGGACCTATTATATAAAACACAATTGACACTAAAGCACATTCACAACAACAACAACAACAACCAAGCCTTAGTCCCAATATATTGGGGTCGGCTACATGAACCAAAGTAAGAATCACGTAAGGTCATCCACATGGATGCATTCTCTCCATTTCTTTCGATCCCAAACACAACTTTCTTCTAGTTCTAGCAGATTCATATCCCCTTTTATCATCTCCGTCCACGTCTTCCTCGGTCTCCCCCTAACCTCTTACGCCCTCAATATTACATAATCCTTCAATTCTCCTAACCGGAGCATCACTTGGCCGATTCTCTCTCATCTTGTCTTCAATAGGTGCTACACCGACCTTCTTCTGACTCGTCTCATTCCTCACTCTATCCATTCTCGTATGCCCACAAATCCATCTTAACATACGCATCTCCACTACATGCATTTTCTGAATATGACACCTCTTAGTTGCCCAACATTCTGTACCATATAACAATGCCAGTCTAACCGCGCATATAACAATGCCGGTCTAAAGCACATTCACATTTCCTAAAATACCCTTTACGAAATAACGATAAACACTACACACTAACACCGACACAACACTGTAAATACTCTGGGAATACCCTGCATAGTACCCACGTTACACTAGAAATGAACACGGAAAAAAGCACATCAGAAAACTGAACACCAAATAGGACCAAAACATGAATAAACACATTGAAACAACAAGTAAGCTAAATAGTCACATTTTTCGCATCTAAACGCTTTCACAATCGAATGTATGCAAAAAACCACGCTTTACCAACACAATACACTCCATCACAACATCGTTTAGACACTAGGAACTTCACTACCGCTATGACACTAAATCCTGCAATTCGAGCTCAATCTTCTATTCATTTATTAATCAACAATGACTGTAACGGCCCCAGTTACAGTCCAAACTAGGACGGTTCAAGATGTTTCAACACGTGGGTTCAGTATGACCCCCCAAACTAAGGGTCCAAGGTTTAAGGATCCATTCTACGTATTGCATAATTATCCCCCACCAGGGACTCCACAAAACCAGTTACAGTCTCAATGATCTCTTCATCATGTTAAGGCCCTAGATGTTTCACTGTTCACTTAGATCACAAGGGATCTTCTTATATGAATCGATATTCGAATGAATCCTGCTAATCAATCGTTCCTAGATAAGAGCTCAAATAGAAGGCGACAACTCGGTCGACCAAAACCAAGAATGACTGAATGACGACAACCAATTAGGACGATCAAAGCGATAAACAATTAGACGAGTTCATCAAATGGGCGATTAACGACGCACGAATCACATTATCACTTAACCATATTTATTTCACTTAAGAATAAGTATAATAAAATAGTAAAATGATATAGAAATCAGATTATAAAGCGACTTCGAAATATTCAAAGCGATAAAAAATCCAATTCATGCAATTGATTCGTAAATTAAACAATTGATGCAATATATGATATCCAATAACTCCCAAATCAATAATTCAACATAACTTACCGGTTATATACGATTAATTGCAATAATTAAATGACGTATGGTGTCCCTACCCCCACACACAATTAAGTCCTAATTTTTTTGCTTTTCATTTTAATTTTCTATATTTTTTCTTCCTAATTTAAATAATCAATCCTCTAATTAATTTAAGTTAATCATCTAGCTGAATCACAATTAAGTCCTTTAATTACGATACGCGAGCAAAACGCCGGTCAACAAAACGTAACAAAACTAACACGTGACATGGTTTAGAATTTAATAGACACGAAATCATATAATGTAGCAAATTAATTTCAAGTCCACGTAACAAGTCATGAAAATTAAAATTACACGTTACTAACACGTAAACAAAAAGTCCCATGTATTAAATTATTTTTTTCCTAAGAAAATTGATCCCAGAAAACTATTAAATTAAGCACTAGTTCCAGCATATTACAAAATAAGACATCACACCTGTCATTCCGTGTATTATATACTTCCCCATTTACAAAAGTTTCGTCCTCGAAACTTGCACTCCCTACAACATCCATACTAGCACTCCCTCTTAGATGGACAAAGTTTTATTGGTATTCAAATAGCAAGTATGGTAATAAATGCTACCTAACAATATAAGAAATACAATAATAACATGTTCACATAAGTGTACCTCCCGGCGTACTAGCATCATTTCCCCCGTTATACTGAGGGAGGGCGAGGACTTGTGAATTGGGCTTAGTCCTGGCGTTTCCTGTGTTCGGTGTAGTCTCAGATGCCTACCTCCAACTGGTAATGGTGTTGTACATTCCCCGATCCGATGCCAAACCTTACCACATCTGAAACAAGCACACAGTTACCCATCTGCATTCCTCCGAATGGGTCCTACCACATCTCTCACAAAATTTCATAGTCTGAGGCGAAAGCAAACCACTTATGAGCTAAGGGTGCAGCAGAGTTAGAACGAAAACCTTGACCCTGAGACATAGTTGAATATTATCTCTTACTATCAACATCATTAGTTTTAAACCCTGCTTCAACATCCAAACTCCTCATGTATGCGTCTATGTAACTAGTAAAACGGTTTCCAGACAACCTCATTCTGATACGAGGCAACAACCCTCGTACAAACCTTTGAGTCCTCGCCTTTTTCATGTTGAATAGTGGAAGTAGCATACTTCCCCAAACAGTTGAACTTGCTAGTATATGCTGAAACAGACATCTCATCAGTCTGCTTAAAATCGAAGAACTCATTTTGTTTCGCCGTCTTAAAGGTCTCAGGAAAATACTGATCCAGAAAAGCTTCCTTGAACCTGTCCCAGCATAGACTGGTTCAATTCCTTTCCACTACTTCGACGCTTCAGCCGTGAGGAAAAGTATCACCACAACTGTCTCTCATGTCTCCAGGCAGCCTCATGATGCGAAAGTGCTGCTCAACACCCTCTAACCAAATATCTGTCTCATCGGGTCCTACCCCCATCAAAAGATGTCATACGCATCTTCTTCATGCATTCACAACAATACCCGAATCTGACTCAACTCTCTGACCTCTCTGATTGCCAACATACTGATTCTGTGGCGGTGGCTGCGGATACTGAGGCTGAGGTTGTTGGAATTGTGGAAACATCTAGGGTGAACATTGCAGTAGCGGTTGTCATGTCAAAAAATGCCCCTACATTGGCTGGCAGCCCAGATCGGAATTCATGGCATGAGCATCCCATACTACTCACGCACTATAAACCAATAGTTATGTCAGACAATCGAGTATAAAGCAAACAAAGACCAAATAAGTGAAAGCAACAAATAAGCTAAACAACTATACTCTTCACGTCTGAGCACTTCATAATTTGCTTAGACGTTACGAACATAGTTATCGCTATGACACTACAATCGCACAGTCAAGCTCAATTGTCTAATCAGACCCATAATCACTGCTAACAGCCCCTATGTAATAACCCATTGAGGAAGGGCCACACATAATCCACATAGAAACCGGCCTAAACTTTCCCCCGGTTGGAGGCCAAAAATAAAGAATACATCCATTGTGTCATTGCCCATACATGAGCTCCACAATTTACTGTTAGCAGCCCCAACTTGTTTCTCCCCGCTAGGGTCCGGGTCTACATATCCACACAGAAATATCGCAAACACCAGGTTCAAGCGATATATAAATGGGACGTATCCTGCTACAGACCTTTCATAAACAAGAGCTCGAATGAGGCGACGACTCGGTCGACCAAACCACATATGACTAAAATCAATGACTCCCAAATATGACGACCAAAGCGGTAACATTTATGCAAGTTCAATATAGGCCCAATTAATCCAAGATTCACAATTATCAGTTAATTATGAAAATTTACATAAGGCAATAACAAGAACGCAGTAATCAATTTACGAATCAGATTATAATGAATTTAAATCATGCGCATACAATATCGAAGGCAATAAACACAATTCGTGCAACTATTTCGTAAATTGATAATTTATTCGCTTTTATTGTGCAGTAATTAATGCGAAAATTAAATAACGTAGGGGTCTCTACCGTTACGGTGATGAAAAGAAGACAATAAATCTGAAAATCAGCCTTGCAGGTGTCGAAATCTGGACAGAAAAATCATTAATCCCTTTTCTTAATTCCTAGCAGTCTCCTGCCTTGCACGATTTTCGAAAGAAGACAATGATATTTTGTCCCCTTGCCAGCCGAGAGAGAGAGAGAGATGAGAGCCGAGAGAAGCCGCTGTCGCCTTTCTTGGTTCTTGCGCCGAGAGCTTCCGCCGCTCAATTTTCAATTTATCCTTTCTTCTCTTCACATTTTCTTATTGTACACGGGTTCCCAGAACCTAAATAACCCACAAATCGCCTTTCCCCATTCCTTAACCCCGGCAAACAATCCTCTATACCAATCCATGTACCCAATTATCTGCTCAACCAATCACAATTCACCATGTGTATATATAATTAAAAAAAATAATCATATTGCAAATTCTGATTGGTTGGGTACATGGATGGGAACATACATGGGTATAGAGGATTTTCACCCCTTAACCCCACGTTGCTTTAACTTCCCTTTTACTTTTAATTCTTTTCTTTTTATTCCCTTTTTGTCCCCAGACCCACGAACCCCTGGTATTCTATTTCTTCCTTTCTTTTTAATTTAATTTAATTTTCTTTATTCCTTTGATCCTAATCCCCGGTGCACTGCCTTTTCATTTTTATTTTATTATTATTTCTTTTCCCAAACGCTTAATTCACTCGCTATATTTTATATCATTATTTAATTACTATTTAATTATGTGATTTATATAATCCCATTAAATACTTAATTAATTTCAAAATCAATTATCTAATTAAATTATTCATATACGTGAATCACAATTAAATCCCCCAATTACGTTACGCGTGCGAAATTTCCCTCAGTAAAACGTACACGAAATAAAATACGTAACATGTTATACAATTAATTAAACACGTAGTCACATAATCACACGAAATAAATTACGCATACATAGTTCAACAACAACAACAACAACAACAATAGCATAACCCATTAAATCCCCAATAATTGGGGGTATGGACGGGAGACAGACCTAACATTTGTCAATAAATGCACAAAGTGGCTGATCCCAGAATACCACTGAAACATATGTATGGGAGACTAACCTAACCTTTGGCAATGAGTGCAAAAAGTGGTTGCTCACATAATACACATACACAGTTACTCGCTAAAAATTAATTTACACGCCAAATATCACGTAAGTAAAAGTTATGGGTATCACACATAACCAAAGAAAGAATTTAATTTTTGGAAGGGTTTCTACCCTACATATCCATTTTCCAGTAGATGGTGTGTTTGTCTTAAGGTCTAGAAAAGAGTAATAAGCTGAGTGGACCGAAAAAAAGGCCAGTGGATGTGAGCGACCAACTTAAATGGTCATTGGACAGTGGGAAGTAGGGGATATGTGTGACCTAGATTAGATAGGTTAAGTTAGAAGGGAGAGGGGAGAGGGAATGATATTTTATTAACGGGGATTTGATTGTTAACCAAGGGGTCTTTATTTACTAACTTGTTGTCTAACTCCGTAAGCGGTCCAAAGATATTGTATCTTATACTACCAAGTGCGGACTAGTTGTCAAACCAGACTAAGATAGAGCTGTCATTACCAATTTTCCATTTAATGTGGTGTTTGCAAATATTCTGTCCATTGAGGATGTTGTTCCAAATGGGGGAAGGTGAGTAATGCTCAGGTATGGAGTATAGAGGATAATCCCTTAGGTGTTTTGCTTTTGTGAGGGTTCCTATAAACTATTATTTTGGGAGACAAAACATCTCCAAGCAAGGCTGGCAAGAAGAGCTTGGTTCTGGAGACGGGCGTTTCTTAACTGTAGGTCTCCATGGTTCACGGGTAAATAGACTTGGTTCCAGGAGAGTAAATGCATCTTGGTTTTTTCGCCGAGGAACCCCGGAGAACTTTCCGGCATATCGAGTCTATATTATTAGTAGTTTTGCTGGGTAAAATATAGAGTTACATTACATGGGAAGGGATAACTGTGACGACCGGTGATTTCAGGTACCAATTTAAAAGTTAGTATTATATTGTCTTTTCACTTTATAAGGTTAGAAATGTCTTTTAAATTAATTTTCAGGGGTAAAATAGTCCAAATAATATATTAGTTATTTTATTGGAGAATAGAGGCATAATAGTAATTTTAATATTAAAAATAATAATAATGATAATGATAATAATACTTGGAGCCCAAGACAATGAAAATGAAAAGTTCAAGAATTACATGTTATTTTCATAATGAATTTTTACACATAAGTCCTTATAAATAATGAAATTACAAAGAAAGACTTGAACTCTACTATAAATAGAGCCCATTGTCATGAACATTTCATTCATAATCTTCCCTAAAAGGGAAACTCTCCCTCAGAAATCATTCTCATTCCCCAACATTACTCTGCCAATATCATCATCAAACAAGTAATCATCTTCTTGTCTTCATCTCCTGCACATCACACAATAAACACAAACTTAAGTTAATCGGGCTCATGAAATAAATTAGATTATACTCCTCTGAGACTGTCATTGCCTGAGGATTTTGGAAATGAAATCCCAGGAACATCTGTTTACCTACCCCACTGGTAGAGAAGTACTAATCGAGCATTTGCCGGTTAAGACGGGTGACTAGAGGAATATAAATCTAAATTTTTCCTTGATCCTAGACTAGATAAAATGGATTTAGGAAAGTTAACTTTTAAATTTCTTAGAATATTTTATTATGTTACTGACTCCACTGTTTACAGAATTGAAATTTACATAAGGATTTTTGCCCATACAAATAAAATAAATAAGCTTGATTTTTGGAATTAAACTTTTCAGAAAACTGAAGAAATAAAAGAAAATTATAATTTACTTCCAAAACAATTTTACCCAGATAATCAGAACTAGCCGGAATAAGCACCAAGCTAGAGAAAATAAGAGGGGATCAAGGGTATGAATTATTATTAACCTTATTCAGACCAAGAAATTGGGAGAGTTTAATTGAATCATTTAGGAAATTTTTCACAAGCAACAGAAACTGATTTACTGAAATTTTTTAACATAAAAAGGAATTGATGAGATATAATTTTAAACTTTTAACAGAAACATCAATCTGTTAATCCCCAAAACAACAAGAAAAAGAACATTTAGATAGGTTACTCTCTGTAACCTTTAAACATATTAAACCTATAACAGAAAGGGGAAATCATGAAATTCCAGAAATTGGGGGTACTCTCTGTAATCTTTAAACAAGAAATGTAGTTTAAATTAAATACTACTTGTGAAACTGTTACAGAAGATAAAAATTGGCAAACTTGTAAATAGCAAAAGAAATTGATTAAATTGGGGGTTTACAATCTTTAACAAAATTGAATACCAATTCTGAAAATCTAAAAGGGCAAAAGGGGGCGGTGGTGTTACCTCGGTGACGGAGAAGTCGTGGACGACGAACGGATTCCGACGACGATTATGGCCGGACAAAGTGAACAGAGGAAGAAAAGGTTAGATATAGAAATTTAAATTAAAAATTTATGTTATGAAAGGGAAATAATAATAAGGGAATTATTTGAGCTTTGCAGGGCTCGAACTCAAGAGCTTATTAAATCATCAATGGGTCGGTTTTGTCCACGGGTCTCCGGGTCAAGAATCCCTATAAATAGGGACAGTTGGAGCTGTGAGGATTATCCAAATATTTTGCCTGAAAAGCAGTTAGAGTTCATTCTCTTTTTCCCCCATTTCTCTCGGTTGTTCTTCGAGCTTAGAGCTCAGTCACCTTTGCCTCATCTTCTTCTTCTCATTCTTCTTCTGTAATTCCTCTTAATTGTGAATAATCAATAATAAAACTACTCGAATTGTTTGTGTTCTTGATTGAAATGTCTAGACATAACAATTGGTATCAGAGCACTTGATTCTCGGAAGAATCGCCGGAGAATTATGCTTGGAATCAGCGGGAGATGATTCATACTGCTACGCGAAATCAATTTGGAGAAATTCAATTGGAGGTGGCGCGAACGCTGTTACCGGCGCCGAAATTCGAACCAGGTTATTTTCGAACATCAATGGTGGATTCGCAACCTACAATTGAAACTCAGTTCTTGCCACATGACGATTTATATGGTACAACTGATCGGAATGTTTTCTCGCAACAAGAAGAAATTATATCTTCAATGGCTGAGGTGAGTGCCAATTTATTAGCTTATAAATTGGATACAGCTAACAGGTTTGATTCGATAACTGGTAAATTGAATCAAATGATCAACACTTTAGATAAATTTTATGAGAATAAATTTGGTGATAGTGGTGGAATCAATTTCCCCAAATTTAATGGAAATTACCTTAGAGAATGGGTGATTCGAGCCGAAAACTACTTTAATTTGCATCAAGTACCTGATTCTTTAAAGACAGATATGGCTTTGGAGTATTTCAGGGGGAAACCATGTCTGTGGGGACACAGTCATGTTTGCAAATATGGTAAAGGAGATTGGCAGAGATTTTTGTTAGCCTTTTATAAAGAATTCGATGATTCAGGGGTGGGCAGTAAAGCTAAAAATGACAAATTGTCATTCAAAGAGGACATTTCAATTGGAAATAATTTGGAATTACTTAATTCAATCTTTGATTGGCCTAGAGCTGAAGTGAATGAATTTGTTGTTATCAATAATGATGAAACTGAAAACTCCGAGGTTGTAACAATAAAATATGATGAATTATTTGGAGTTGATGCTTATATAAATAAAAGTACACTACCACTGCGAGACATCTTCTCAGGAGAGAATGGCAGTGTAAACCTTGTAAACGAGATGATCGATGGAAGTACTTATTCAAATAGAAATGAAAGTATGGAGGATTTGAAGGGTTTGGATAACATATATGGTGAAAGGACTAAGACTTACAGTCAATCATCTTGGATTAATTGGGATAATGGAGGTTTACATGAAGATTGGATGTCCAGAAAAGGAATAACTTCAAGGATATGAGACATTGAGATTAATATGGAAATGAGGGCAAGGAACTTAGGCAAGGAGGATCGAATGAGTTCTGATTTTTACATTGCCAACTTAGAGACTGAAATTATTTTGGATGAGGTATTGAAACAAGGTACACATGTTCCTTGTTTTATACTTACAAATGAAGCTGAATATGTTTTAATATTTGATCCAAGAGGTGAGTTGAGTTATGCATTTGTATTGGGTTTTGATAATCTACATTGGATTTATTGTGACCACCTGAGTTTGTTTAAGGTTGATGGTCTGATTATCTTTGCATTTGGAATAATTAAGTGGTATCACTGTGAGCATTGGTTGGATCAAGGAGTACAATTTTATGTTTGAGGAGTGAAGAGATCCTTTTGAAAGAGAAGGATTTATTATTTGTGTTAGAATGAAGGAATTGCTGACTGATTTGAAGTTAATATGCAAAAGAAAAAGGGTGGTGAATATTGATTATTCAGATTTGGTTCAAGCATTAGATGAAGAAAGATCATTCATTCATATTTCAGTGGAGTTTATTGAAGTTTCCCCTAAGTCAGAAGAAAAATATGTGATTAAGGTGGTGGCTGGCAGTATTGAGAGGGGAAGTGACAAGGTTTCTACATGCTGGTCTTGGAAAGAAATCTTCATTGGCATGGGGATAGGAAACTTGTTTAAGATCAGCACTAAGACAGTATTATCTTCAAAAGAATCTACCAAATGGAAGGGACCATCACTGTCTTCAAGTTCATTTTTGGTGTTTTGAAGGTCCAGAGTTCATATGAGAGGAATCATTTCTTACTTGGGAAAGCTCTACTTGGTTTTAAACATGTTGTAGATAAAAGAATTAATCTGGAAAATATTAAGTGTGTGGGAATGGGTAAGTTGTTGAAAGAAGATATTACACTTGAGCAGATTGTCACTAAGCAAACTCTAAATACAGGTTCAACACCACGCCTTGATTCAATGCGGGGTAAAACTGTGTTGAATAATGATACACATTATGAGGGTGTCCTTGATTCAATTAAAAAAGAGACAGTCTTGTGGAGCACTTTTGAGGCATGGGATGGAATGACCTTTGTTTTTATTGAAATTCAAAGTGATGATAGCAAAGTTATAAGTCCAAAAGAAATTTCTGCTCGAACAACTCTCTTAGATATCAATAATGGGCTTGATACTGATATTTCTCAAGAGCTCTCTGTTGCTTATGAAGATGTGCAAAATAATAGAGATAGTGAGATTATTGCAGTTGTGCCCCCGCTTATTGATCTTTTGAGTTTGGATGATGTATCTCAAGAAGCTCCTCAATTAGAGAACACAAATGGCCTTGCTTTAGCAACTATAGTTCCTGAAGATTATTCTGCTAGTGCTACCATTTTGGATCCGACAGGCCAGTCTACTGGTTGGGAGCTTTCACTTGTAGGAAATCAAAGCTCTATTACTGCAGATATTTCGAGGAGTACACTGGGAGGAGGACTTGATAGATCAATACTAGATAGCTAGCGAAGGCAGTTTTAAATGAAATATTTCATGTTGGAAAAACCTCATCAAATCCATTTGAAGACGATGATTATACACAAGAACCATATGCTTACGCAGCCTACAACCCAGAGTGGCATTGTTACATGAAATTAAGGGGCTTTTATTGTTAAACTACATGATCTTGATTCATATGGATTGGTTCGATACATGCTCTTCTCTGAGATATAGTGTCAAGATTAGATTTGTATTTGACCCTGGTGGAACCTGGTAGTGCACATTAAAAATAAAGGAAATGGCTTGAAAGGGAAATAATAATAAGGGAATTATTTGAGCTTTGCAGGGCTCGAACTCAGGAGCTTATTAAATCATCAATGGGTCGGTTTTGTCCGCGGGTCTCCGGGTCAAGAATCCTTATAAATAGGGACAGTTGGAGCTGTGAGGATTATCCAGATATTTTGCCAGAAAAGCAATTAGAGTTCATTCTCTTTTTCCCCCATTTCTCTCTGTTGTTCTTCGAGCTTAGAGCTCAATCACCTCTGCCTCATCTTCTTCTTCTCATTATTCTTCTGTAATTCCTCTTTATTGTGAATAATCAGAGATTCACTACTCGAATTGTTTGTGTTCTTGATTGATATGTCTAGATATAACAATTTATTAAAGAGAAAGAGAGAGCAACGAACCTGCAGTGGCGCAGAACGGCAACTGTGATGGAGAGACCGTCAACGGCGACCGGAGACCTGAGACGGAGATGTAAGCCCTAAGGGCGAACAAACTCAGTTTTTGATATTAGACAAACTTTTGATGTTGTGTCTAATGATCTTAATCTTTGTGATAGAATATCGGAACTCATTATGGAAGCTCTAAGTACTTCAATCAAGCCATTGGTATCAAGATTCAAAGTTATTCAAGGCTCATCTATCAAGATTGAAGATTGAAGACTTAGGTTTGGTTAGTTTAGCTTTGTCGTCGTTAGTTGTTATCTTATAAAGCTCTAACCAAAGCTCTCATGAACATAAGCTCTACACTCTAGTCTTGCATGTTTTCCTAAACAAGTTTTCGAAAGGCTAAGTTTCAAAATGATCTTTATACACTAGTATCTCAAAAGCCTTTGTTTACAAAGTATAAGTCTTTAAAATGATTTTCTAAATGCTCTTACTTGTTTCATATTGAGAAAACCTTTTAGACTTCAAAAGATTTCAATACAAGGGTCAAAATAACATCTCTCAATGCTCAGAAAGTCGGATCATCCGAGCTTGCCTCGGATCAACCGAAGCAAGACAGAGAGATTGGCAATTGGACTTCGGTCGACCTATGGGCCAAGTCGATCGACCGACCCCATGTATGGTCATCCGAGCTCCCTTGTTCGGTCAACCGAACTCTGCGGGAACTAGCCGTTATTTGACCGTTAAAGAGTCATTTTTCAGCCATATTTTGAAATGTATATATACTCCAAAGCTGTAGAATGACTCTAACACTTACAAAGACTTGCATATACAATTTACATTGATTTCTTATCAAGTCTAAACACTCTCAAAGTAAAATGCACTTCATTGCCATGATCTAAATCATTCAAGAGTGTTATTTCAAAAGCAAGACAAAGAGTGTGCTTCCTATGTTCAAAGAGCTATAATTGATGTACTTCAAAGGTATCCATCTTTCACTTAGAAGAGTGAACAACTTTGTTTAATTACCCATCTTTATTCCCTTTCTTAGTGATTGGGTAATTCTTGTAAAAGTTCTACTTAGTGTGGGCAAGCTCTTAGTGAGTTTTTGTATTGTGGTTGTGTTGTAAAACTCTTAGTGAGTTGTCCACAAGTGTAAAGTTCTTCTTAGTGAAGTTGTTGAAATCCTTGGGTGCGGCTCAAGGTAGTGGATGTAGATTCTAAGTGAATCGAACCACTCTATATCCTTTGTCTTGTTGTTGGGTTTTTCTTTTGGTGTTGTTCATCTTGCTCAAACTTACCCTTGCATTGCAAAGCTTAGAAAAAGTTTACAAGATTAGTTAAAACCCAATTCACCCCCCCCCCTCGTGTTTTACAGGAGAAGACAAAGCCGAGAGAAGAAAAAGAAAAATAGAGAAAGAGGGAGGTTTGGGAGTGGAGTCGCCAGAGAAGGAGGAGGAGGATAGAGAGCGGTGGTGATGGCTTTGGTGGAGGAACCGCGGCGGAGGTAGTGGAGAGGGGCGCCGAATTCAACTATGAGGAAGAAGAGAAATGAGTTTAGGGGTTTCTTCTAGGAGTAGAGATATATATATATATATATATATATATATATATATATATATATATATATATATATATATATATATATATATATATATATATATAAAGGACTAAAATGGAAATTAAAATATTATCATATAAATCCTATAAAATAATTATATTACAGATAAGTCCTAAATTGTCTACTTTGTATTTTCAATATTTAATCAGACATTAAAATAAAAGGAAATATTTAAGGAAATGATTAAAATAAAATATATCAGGATAACTCATATTCGAAGTCACGAAATAACTTTTAGAAATTATATTTTAGTCCTTATAATTTTATATTTTACTTTTAAGGCCCGTTAAGACTTATAAACTATCTCGGAAAATTTATAAGACTAATAATAATATATAGACAATATATTTATGTCTTCAGAAGAGTAGAAATGTAGTAGAATAAATATTTACAATTTAGTCCCTGAACTTTAGGAATTTACACAAAAGGCCCTAAAAGCCTAGAAACTTCGTCTGAATATGTTTAAGCATATTAAGACTCTCATATCATTAAGTTTTATAAGTATTTTCTAAAGACTTGGTATTTACAAAATAGGTACAGATCTTGAAGAAGGTACAAACGATAAGAGGCTAAGGTGAGTTCCCTCTCAAAACCGGAGAACTTGTTTTATAAAGGTGTTTTATAGAAATTGTTTACAAATGAAAAGTTACAGTATTTCTAAAATATAATTCTGGAAAGTATCTTTGAAAAGATAATGAATGACAACTCTGAAATGTATTGGATTTCTTGAAAGAATTTCAAGAAAGGAAATAAAAGCATATGAATTTCTGGATTTCTGGTTCTATTGGTGGGGGCTTGCATTGTGCGAGGCTAGTCACCCGTACGAGGGTATCTCAAACCATCGATTGGACCTCTGGCTATTCTTAATGGGATCCCTGGCCTGTTGGGAAACAGTAGGGGCAGGGAAAGCATTAGGCTAACTGGTCTCCTCTGTGTACCTTCAGTGTCAAATGTTAAGGCTGAATGTTTCTTGGGTTAGGAGGTTTGACTCAGGAACTTTAGCCCGTGAGCTCGGACTGTCGGGTACCCCAGCTACCGAGGTATCACACTTAATGACTAGGTATGTGGTTGAAAATCATGAACATGTCTGGTGTAAGGCTGGTAATGACCAAATGGTTAATGACTTTGCCGGTCAGGCGCCCTTTTTATATGATATCCGGAATGGTCTTCTTATTCCGGAAAGTTATTTCTGAAATGGAAAGAAAAGAAAGAATATTCCAGATAAAGAGAATGATTTTTGAAAGGAAATGATTTCTAAATTGTTTTGAAAAGAAAAAAAAGAATTTCTGATAAGTATTTATGATTAAAGAAAGATTCTCCGTGTCTTCAAAAGAAAATGTTTGCGAAATAAAATGAATTTCAAATCACTGGCACTCACTTCACTGGGGACTCACTGAGCTATTTATAGCTCAATCTTTCTCTGTTTTCTGTTTTAGTTTTTGCAGGAATGAAAAGATAGAACAAGAACATTCTAAAGTATAACGTTGGATCCAAGACAAAGAATTGAGTCTAGGCTAGTCACAGACCAATATTAGAAGACTTTTGGATTCAGTCAAAGACCGGAGTCAACCTAGAAGCCATAGAATATAATATGTTTCTTAGAATTGTTTAGAAAATTTTATCCACATGTAATTTATATTGTAAAAGATAGAACCCAGTGTTCTTATAGTCTGCTTTCGCCAAGAGAATGCCATAATCGGCAAAACATAAGGTGGGATAGAGGCGGGCTCTTTTTGGATAATTTAAAAGGTGTCCAAATAAAATTATAAACTACATTGTTAATGTAGATGGATAAATATTCCATACTTAGTATGAATAGGTAAGAGGATAAATGGTCATCTTGTCAGAGTCCTCTAGATTGATTGAAGTATAGAGTTGGGTTATCGTTAATGAGGATGGCCAAAGAGGTCGTTGTGACACATGTCATCATAAGGTTTATAAGTTTATGAAGAAATTAGAAAAAGAGAAGCATTGTATAAATGAAAGACCATTCAAGCCTATCGAATGTTTTTCTAAGTCAATCTTAAGTGAAATGTTTGCCGTTTTACTTTTTTTTCCTTCTAAAAGAGTGAAGACTCGCATGGGAAATACAAGCGTTGTCAGCAAACCGACGATTAGGTAAAAAAAAAACTGTTTTGATTAGGACTGATTATGGTAGAAAAGACATGCCTGATGCGACTGACGATGATTTTAGATATGGTTTTGTAGATTGTATTGAAAGAATGGCCGACCTATAGTGTGTTATAAGTTTCGGTTTTTTTATTTTAGTGATAAGGCAAATGTATGTGTAATTATGATATGGCGGTAAGGTACCCTCATTGAAAAAATTGGCGATTAGAGGTATGACTATATGTTTGGTGCATTCCTAGAAGGATTGGAAGAAGATCGGGTGGAGACCATCTGACCCTGGGGCTTTATGTGGTTGAAATGACTTGATATTATAGTGGATCTCAGCCAAAGATGGTGTATGAACTAAACTATAATTGTGCACTAAGGGATTACATAAGGGTGGTAAGTTTATCGTGACGTTGAGAGGCGAAGCCACGTGTTCTGTCGTGAAGATTTTGACAAAGTGATTGGAAATAATGTTAATAATTGTTGAGGGGTTAGAATTCCAATTACCTCCAAGGTCTTTTAGTGAGATAATTAGTTTTTTCTACTGCGGTTAAGAGTAGACACGTGGAATATTTTTGAGTTGGTGTCACCATTTTGGAGCCAATTAATACGTGATTTTAGTTTCCAATATTCTTGCTCTTATATAAGTACTTGTAAATATTGTTGTTGCAACTCCGTTTCCAAGTGAATTAAATAAGTGCTACTCAAGAAATTCTGGATACCATTGATACGACTCAACAATACATTTTTCTTATGAAATATGTTACCAAACACATTTTTATTACAAGCCAAGGCACGATCCTGGAAAAGGCGGATAGTAGTACGGTAATCCGGGTTTAGAGACCAACATTCATTGACCAGTGGAGCAAAGCTCAGATGGGCCAGCCACATAGCTTCAAAACGGAAATGGGGTTTGAGTATAAGAGAACGGGCAATGGTAAGTAACAGGGGGCAGTGGTCAGATTGGAACGATATAGTCAGGAAACGCTTCAAGCCAGTCAGGGTTGGCAACACATCTGTCATTTCTTTCCAAAATAAGGTTTTGTTATTTACTCTTATTACTCCAGGTGAAAGGTTGTCCTTTAAATCCTAAATCAATCATATTGCAATCATTCAAGATAGAGATAAGTTCTTTAATTCTAGAAAAGTTCGTAGGCTTACCGTCAAAATTTTCTGACCTGCAAGTAATTTCATTGAAGTCGTGTAGTATAAGCTATGGCAAGTTTGTAGTGTTTGCTATAGTACGTAAGTTGTTCCAAAGGATTATTTTGTTATTGAGTAAGCAGCTAGAGTAGATTGTAGAAAGCATGAACTTAATATTTAAGGAACTTACTGTAACCATAATGTGCATTTCTTGAGCTATTTTTGCAGTGATAGTTACGTCCATATTTGGATTCCAAAAAGCCGCAATACTTCCGACTTGTTCTACAAATTCTACACAATCAAAGATAATGAAATTTATATCAATCTTTAGTTGCTCAGTAGACTCCTTGTCAAGCTTTGTTTCCGTCAAGATGATGAGGCTTGGACGATGAAAGGCAATCAAATCTCTAAGAATAACTTGAAAATCAGCACTATTAGCTCCCCCTACAGTTCCATAGAAATATTATCATTAGGATAGTTTGTTCTAAACTATTAGCTCCCTCTAGCCTCAAATTTTACAACAAGTTTTTTGTCAGACTTAGACATAGGTCTCCAATTGTCTGGGTCAGTGGATTGTTCATGCAAGTTGGTACTAAGACCATGACATAGTTTCTCTCTTCCGTTGGAAAGTCCATAATTGTTGTCCCTGGGGAAAACTTGGTTACAATGGGATGACAGGAAAAAACCAAGCATTTCTTTTGAGAGTTTTTCATGACCTTGAGAAATGGACTTTCCCATATGCTTATTAATTCCAAGAACTGTTCTCACAGGTTTACTTCCTCCAGTAGGTTCTAAGGTAGAAGATGCTCTAGGTCGTCGTTTTCTAGGGTTTGAAAGTGGGTGTTTGGACTGAGGCTCATGTTCACAGATGTTATTTCTTGTTGACTCGTTTCCGGATAGGTCGACAATGTTGTCATTGGGGGTCAATAGAGGTGGGGAGAGAGGAAGTGGGAGGGGCGAAGAATCATGGAGATGAAAGTGATGGTTCAGTGGTACTCCATCTAGTATTGTCTTTTGAATTTGTTCCTAAGGATTAGAGAAAGGTGTTAGCTGAATGAACCACAGGTGTTGGATGAGGGCCTGCATGCTTGCTTGCATGTCCGCTGTGATCAAATTTGCCAAGAAGCTTGAATCCTCAATTCTATAACCGTGGGTCTGGTTATCTATTTCCACGTTCAGTAGGAGGAAGTGTCCTCTGAGCCCCTATTACACCCAAGATTCTGGGTTGGGTTGTGATTTTGGGTCCTCCACTTGGTTTGGGTTGGTGTTCAATTGGGTCAGGTTCTAGGTAGGGTATTGGCCCATGTGCACTAGGGCTGGATTCCACCTTATTAGGAAAAAAAAGGGTTTGATGGATAGGTTGGATTAAGTTGTTCCAATTTCGTTGAGATGGGTTTGGCCTGGTTTTGTGTGATACGGGCCCCCACATGAATTAAAATGCGTCCTTTGGGCATTGAGTAAAATTCTATTTGATTCCTGGCTCTTGACGTCTGGTTTGAAGGATTATATGGTGATGGTTCCTTTGGGAGTGAAAGGCATGGGAGATTCTTCTTCTCATTTCTTTGTTTATGAGTAGGTTTTGATTGGTGTTGTGGTTGGGTTGGTTCTGTTGGCGGCGGCGGTGATGGGGTGGATTGTAAGTTAGTCTCGACATAGTTGAGTTTATGAGAGGCTTCAAGATTTAATTGAGATATTGGGAAAATTCTAAGTGTGGAGGTATGGGGTTAAATACTAAAGAGTTTAGGAGTGACGGAGGTTCCAAAAGAGTGGTAAGTTCAATTTTCATGTCAGATGAGGGAGAAGATTGATGGGGGAGAGAGTGGCGTGACATCATTTGTATAGGAGGATGAAGGATGTTGCCTGTGGGAATTGATTTGCGTTGAGTAATGATTACTGGAGGGATTTGTGTGACTTTTATTAAGTATCTATGACCGATATATATGCGGAGGAAAAATCGAGTTTCGGTTTGGGGGACTTACTAGTAGAGGAAATGGGAATGATAAATGGGAGTTACTATTTGTGGGTAAGTTGTCTTCTAGCAGTGATGGGCCCTTGGTTATTATGGGGTAATGAGTGTGGGGAAATTTCTAAGGGGTTTTCTTTGTTTCCTGTTACCTGGCTTTGTATATGGGTGGGAGTACTGTTTGTCCTATCCCTTCCTTTATCAAAATTGTCTAATATTTTTTCAACATAATGACTTTGAGAAAGTGAATATCCATCTGATGTTTTGGTAATCTTCATTCCAAGTATTACATCAGCATGTCCCATATCCTTCATAATGAAGTTTTGCGACAACAATTTTTTGGTAACTTTAATATTTTCTTTGTTACCAACAATTATCATGTCATCAACGTAGAGACAGACTATTACATAATCATATTTGCTTCCTTTTACGTAGACACATATCGCTCTGATTTATTTGAAAACCAATTGATAGCATTACATTATCAAATTTATAATGCCATTGTTTAGGTGCTTGTTTTAATCCATACAGTGATTTGACAAGTCTACACACCTTGTTTTCTTGGCTTGGAACAACATACCCTTTAGGTTGTTCCATATATATTTATTCTTCCAGTTCTCTGTTAAGGAAAGTTGTTAGCCTGGTTGATGTTTTTCTAGATACAAGGGCATAAGTGTCAAAATAATCGACACTCTCAGTTTGTATGTGTCCTTTAATTACAAGTCTTTCCTTGTACTTGTCAATTGTACCATCAGGTCTCATCTTTCTTTTAAAGATCCATTTGTGACCTAATGCTTTACAACCTGGTGGAAGTTCTACAAGTTCCCATGTATGGTTTTGAAGAATTGAAGTTATTTCACTATCAATTACTTCTTTCCATGAGTCAGAATCTGGAGAAGTAATTACTTCTCTATAAGTCAAAGGATCATTTTCTAACAAATAAGTTAGGAAATCTGGACCAAATAACTTTTCCCTTCTAACTCTTTTGCTACGTCTGCGTTCTTGAACTTCTTCTTGAAGTTCTTTTCCTCACAACAATCCTTTCAACTTGATTGTTTTTAGGGTCTAAGCTCGAACGCTTAATGTAAGGAAAAATCCCTTCAAAGAAGGAAGCACCCCCTAGCCTCTATAATTGTATTTACGTGCACTTCAGAGTTATCTGATTTATGCACTAAAAATCTATAAGCACTACTATCCTGTGCATATCCTATAAACACGCAATTTACCGTTTTTTGTCATATTCTCGTCCGCTTAGGGGGCGGAATTGGAACCTTTGCTAGGCATCCCCAAACTTTGATAAACTTATAAGAAGGTGCATGACTTTTCCATAATTCATAAGGGGTTTTATCCAATCTTTTATGTGGTAGTCTGTTTAGGATGTGATTTGCGGAAATCAAAGCTTCCCTCCACAAATTCTGATGTGAGCCAGAACTTATTGGCATTGCATTCATTATCTCTTTAAGAGTTCTGTTTTTGCGTTCTGCTATTCCATTTTGTTCTGGAGTATAAGGCGCAATTGTTTGATGAATGATACCACTTTCAGCACATAACTGTGCAAATGGAGATTCATATTCTCCACCCTATCACTTCTTAGCCTTTTAATTTTCTTGCCAAGTTGATTTTCTTTACTTCTCATTAAGTAAACATAGCAAAATCTTGTGCAGTCATCGATAAAAGTGATGAAGTAACTTTTACTGCCTCTTGATTGCACATATTTTAAATCACACACATTAGTGTGAATTAATTCTAATGGTTTTGAACTTCTTTCAACTGAATGGAAAGAAGATTTAGCTAGCTTTGCCTCAACACAAGTCTCACACTTGTAATTTTTATCAATGTTAAATTTGGGAAGTAAGTTTAATGAAACTAACTTCTGCATACTTTTAATATTTACATGACCTAGACTATCATGCCATAAATTAAAAGACTCAGCAGAATAAGCAAATTTAACATCTTTATTGGCCTCTTGGGCAATTTTCCCATCTGAGCTAGAGGAAGCCTCAGTTACATTAGCGTTAATTGGCTCAGTACCTGGTAGTACTGTCATTACATTCATTTTGAATAAATTACCAGCTAAATAACCTTTTCCTACAAAGACACCACTCTTGGTTAGTATGAACTTGTTTGCCTAAAAAACAAGTCTAAAGCCTTTGTTGTTCTGCACTGTTCCCGAAATGAGGTTCTTCCAGATCTCTGGCACATGGAACACATCCGTCAGGATCAGCTACTTCCCAGATGTCATTTTAAGGACAATGTCGCCCTTTCCTCCTACTTTGGAGACCGCACAGTTCCCCATAAAGCAGACTTCATCATCAACAGGTTGGTATGTTTTAAACATCCACTTGTTCGCACACATATGACGAGTGGCTCCTGTATCAACAAACCACTTGTTTTGGTTTCCACCAATCAAGTTGACCTCTGAAACGACAGCTACCAGATGCATGTCTTCAATTCCAGAGTTCAGCCTCCCATATTCTACCACATTGGCTTGGCCAGCCTTCTGATTCCGGTTCTTGTTCCCAGCAATAAACTTTTTAGACCCTGCATCGACCACATTTGCTGTCCTTTTTCCATAGAACAACTGATAAAGAGAATCGTCTAAATTCATTAATATACTATGGCGACAGAAGTAGTCCGCACTTAGCCACGCTCGTATCGTGGTTTCGGATTGAGGATCATTAATGTCCTCCACAGGTTTATCCACAGTGAGTAGTAAGAAAAAACATAATTTTTTCTTTCCACAACTTAAAGTTGCTGCCACCCTTATATTTCTCGGGTTTGTCAAACTGATCAAAATGAATTGGTCGGTTTGGCATGGCAGCCACAAACGGTAGGAAGATTGTCTCAATACCGCCTGTCTGATTTCCGAAAGGGGGAACCACAGTAGTTGGAACAAAACCGGAAACATTACCGGAACCAATGCCAATTTCAGTTGCAGCAGAATGCTCAGTGTTTGCCATTTCTCTATAATAAAAAACAAAAACAAAGTCAGTAATTAATTAATAGAAATAACACCAGAAAATATCAATATAGAACTTAAGACTGTTACAAATTTTTCTGGACTATTCTTAACAGAAAAATAAAAAAATCTTAACAGAAAAATAAAATCTGTAAAAACTATTTTTTGCACTGTTTGTATAACTTCTGAACATAAAAATAAAAAATCTGAACAGAAAACAAAGGTACTGATTATTACTACAGAATAATACAGAAAACAATAAGGAAAATTAAAACTCAGAACCTCAATCGGTTTGGATTAATATCCTGGACGAGACAGCAGTATACCGCTTCCCCTTAAGTTCTATATGTCCTGCCTTTTATCAGCTTCTGGCACTCTTGAACACATACTCCCAAGGCACAACGTCCAAACTCCTTTTGTTTCTTAGAAGCAGAAAAAACAGAACATTCGAACCGTTTAGCTAACAATAGAACTCTTAAACAGTATAAAGTGCAGAAAAAATGAAGTGCAAAATGCAAGAGGGAGAGGGAGAGGGAGAGGGGAATTTTGGGATGATCTTTTGTGGTAGTAGAGGTTTGCCTTATATAGGCACAAAACAGACCTGTAATAGTCCATGTTTATTACATCAATAAACATGACTGTTACAGTCCTGTTACAGTCAGTCTCTTAAAAGCCAGATTAATACCAGTTTAATTTCGACTGTTACAATCAAACAATTAATCAGCGTAATGAATACTCAGCCAGCCAACCTGTAACTCTCTAACCAAAATTCAAATTCAAACTAGTAGCAAAACGTGGCTGATCAGGCTCGCGAGTTTTTTCGTCCGGCATTCGTGTATGCAGGTCGCGCCTGCACACAGAAATCTTTTGAAGTCTTTTAAAGTCTAAAAAGGTTTTCCTAAAAGGTAACAAGTAAGAACACTTGGAAAACTTTTCTAAAAGACTTATCTATGAAATCAAAGGCTTTTTGGATAAGAACACATGTAAAGATCATTTTGAAACTTAAGCCTTTTGAAAACGTGTTTATGAAAACATGCAAGACTAGAGTGTAGAGCTTATGTTCGTAAGAGCTTTGGTTAGAGCTTTATAAGATAACGACTAATGACGACAAAGCTAAACTAACCAAACCTAAGTCTTCAATCTTCAATCTTGATAGATGAGCCTTGAATGATATGACTTTGAATCTTGATCATGGCTTGATTGAAGTACTTAGAGCTTCCAATATATGTTCCGATATTCTATCACAAAGATATAAACATTAGACACAACATCAAGTGTTTGTCCATTATCAAAAATCGAGTTTGATCGCCCTTAGGGCTAACAATCTCCCCCTTTTTGATTATGACAAACTTTGATGTAATTAGATAGGATATGGATAATTTTAAGTACAAGGAAGCATGGAAAAAGGATATAAGAACAAATAAGTGTAAAGCTAAGTGCTTATAAGATAAACAAAGATAGAACTAGAAACATAAGCACTAGCATGTTAAGTTCTTTTGCCATATACATTAGGGACTCTTTTAAGAGCCCTATTTCCCAACCAACCTCCTTGCCTCCTTCCTTCCATATAATAGCATTCTTGTGTGTAATATACATACCTTAAGTTTACACAAAAAGCTAACTTACCATTTTCATCAATGTCGATGTGAGTGCTAAGGATCCTATTACAAAGAACATGCTCACACAAACATTAGAACTAACAATGGTTTGTTATCATCAAAACATCATAGGATATTTTGCCCTTCAGGCTAACAATCTCACCCTTTTTGATGATGACAAAACATTGATGCAAATGGGAATAATTTGCAAAAATAAGATACCAAATGTATGCATGAGATAAGGATATTAAGGATCCAGACAAGTAGAAGTTTTCTCAAAAAAAATTCTACTCCCCCTATATTAAAGAATCCCTTATCTCTCCCATTTTGCAAGTTCTAAGCATTCTCCTTTTGTAAATTACTTCTCTTGGCACATTTGCAACAATAAAAACTCTCCCTCTTTTTGTCAAAATCAAAAAGGGATATCAGAGCGCCAATAAGAAAAGCATTTTAACGAGAAAAAAAAAGATTAATATCGGAGAAGCTTGATGAAATTTAATAATCCTCCCCATATAAAGAAAAACTTAAAAACCATGGAAACAACTTGATGGTCTTGTAGATTGATAAAATAAGAACCAAAAGATCAATCCTAAAGACCAAAAATAATTATGAAGAAGGATTACTTATGAATAAGCTTGGTTGATTTCAAAAAAAACAAGGAGTCCATAATAACACATAAATCCAAAAGATGGTCATGTATGGCTCAAAAAGAATATCAACCTAAGCTAAAAACAAAGGAGATAGGGAATAAACCATAAAGAACAATCTCCCCGTTTATCAAACATACGATGTTAGCTATTTGAGATAAAACCAAGTATGATACAAATTGACCAATTGTAAAACATGATACCAATTGTAAATATAGCCAATTGTAAAACACGTTTGAAAATATAGCTAACAAAGTACTAGTGGAAGTGATACCATGAATTCATAAGATAAGCACAAGTATCACAACCAAAAGAAGTAGAGGAAGTGTAAGATAGCACTTGGAGTACATTCCTCTAACAAGTTAATGGTTAGCTAAATGAGTATAACAACTCTTGAAGTAATACTAACCAAAAACCATAATGAGATCACAAAGGATAAGAGAAAGAAGAGTATGATCTCAAAGTTATTAAGGGAGAGTATATGTGATACCAATTGAAGACAAAAACATTTATAACACATATAACTTCCAAAATAACTTACACAAGTTGGCTATAAGATATACAAGATGAAAAGCAAGCCAACAAGTGATGTGATGATGTAAAATATGAACAATTGAGCATACATCACATATTATGAGGGAGGTATGAGTTGAAAACATTTGAAAAACTCCCTCTTTGGTTATGCCACTTCCAAGCACACAAATAGACACAACCCATGGCATAATCAATGCCACAATCACAGTTTACATCCTAAGTCAAGCATCTAGACGATCAACCACATAAGATAAATGCTAAAGACTTGAATATAAACATAAACCCCTATATGCAATAAAGATCAAGTGAAAAACAAAACATAGCATATAACAAACTCCCCCAAAAGCATAAGGGGGAAGGGGTATTAGTTGAACACAAAAGGATCAAAAATCAAATCAATGATCACCTACAAGGTATGAGTTAAGCCTTGTACCTCAATGCTCTTTGAGCTTGGACTTCTTACCATTTTGGTTGATCTTCTTTATCAACAAGTCCATAGAGGCCTTTTGTGTGATCATTATCTTTTTGAAGCTCATAGAGAGGTTGACATGTGATTGCTCCATTTTCTTTGTTGTTCATCCTTGATTGATGAGATGAAAGCAATCTTCTCTTCTATTAATGTCAAGTGTAGAGTCATCATTGATAGGTGACTTTTCTTTTCTTGATGAACCCTCTACAATCTTGTGATCCTTGGCACTTGACTCTTTTCTTGGAGTCTTAGCTCACTTGTGCCATTCCTTGTAGTTCATATCTTCTTCTTGAAGTTTAGAACTCTTTGTTACCTACAAGGAATTCTTGAGAACAAATATGGTACCTTTTTAAAGGTCCTTCATGATTAGCTCAATATCTCAAGTAAACACATATATGCTTAAGGATCATGCAAATCAAAAACCAAAACAACTAGATGGATTCTTAAATGAATATGACATCACAAAACAAGAATCAATCAAGTTGTATAAGCTACATCTCATAGAAACCTTAGCTAAATAAACATGAACAATAAAGAACATGCTAAAGGTTATCTATATAAAATAAACTTCAAGAAAGTGAGATGCAACATATATAAGAGCAAGCATGTATATATATCAAAAACACTTAAACACATTAATTAAAGTGTTAAGAGAAGGTGATTTTGATACCTTTGCTTTCTTACCAAGTGATGAAGACATTGGATTGATACTTTGGCTCTTGTCATCACTTGATGCTTTGGTCTTTGTATCTAAGCAACTTGGTTCTCCAATTGATTAACATATAAGCTTTGAGAATCCAAGTGTTAAGGAGTGCTTTTGAATTTCTTCTTTTGGCACCTCTCCTTTGACTTCTCCCCAATGCAACTTCTCTTTGAATCAAGTCCATTTAAGCTTTGTGGCATACATCTAACTTATAAGAACCTATAAGATCAAGGGAGGAGTAGCTTTTGGTACCCACTTTTGTTTGGGTCCATAGGGGTTAGTTGAAATACGTTTAACTTTCCAAATAGTTTTAACCCCTTTTTCAATCTTCTTCTTAACATGGCATCTATCACAAGAGTGACCATGTTTTCCACAATATGTGCAATGAATATGTGGCTTAGAAGATTTGTGAGCATGCACAAGATAACTAATTGGCCTATTTGACATTCTAGCATTTACAACATGAATCTTAGGTTTAAGAGAAGAGCTAGCAATATCAACATGTTTAGCAATATAACCAAGGCCATGTTTATCATGAGAAGAACATTGCATGCCAAGAATTTGATCAAGATTTTTCTTACCCTTAGTAAAGTTTTCAACAAGAAGGGTAAGATCTTTAACTTTGTTCTCCAAAAGATCAAATTCAACAAGCTTGTTTTCTAAAGAAGACAATTTATTACAAGCTTCTATGTATTGTAATGAAGATGTATTGCAAGTAGTAATAAGATCATCATTTTCACATTTCAAGCAATTAACATCATCACACAAATTTTTATTTTCATCAACCAACTTAGCTCTTTCATCAAGCAAAGATTCAATTTTAAGCTTCATGACTTTGTTTTGCTTTGCACATTTTTTCAATTGATCATACATGTCACATAAAAGCACATTAGGATCATCCTCCTCATAATCATAAGAATTTGAAGTAGAAGGAGAAGGATGTACCTCATTACCAAATGCCATAAGACATGTGTGATCATATTCTTCTTGATCATCATCACTTTCTTCTTCATCCCAATGGCTTAACAAGCATTTTGCATTTTTGAGATTGAAGAACAAGTTCTCTCCTTCTTCTTTATTGATGATGGATTCAAGATCACTCTCTTTAGGAACATTTTTCCTTTTCTTCATCTCAAAAGTGAGTAGAGAGCCAATAAGTTCCTCCGTTAAATATGTCTTTAAGTCCTTGGCTTCTTCAATGGCAATCTTCAATGGCAAGAGCTTTTGTCTCCCAACTTTTAGGAAGAGAATTTAGAATCTTCCTATTTATTTCTCCGGTAGTATACTCCTTGCCATTAGACCTCAACCCATTTACAATGTTGGTGAGTCTTGAGTTCATCTCATTGATAGATTCATTAGGCTTCATGGAGAATAGCTCAAATTCTCTAACAAACATATTCAACCTTGACTCCTTGACTTGATTTGTGCCTTCATGAGTAACTTCAAGCATTTTCCACATGGAGTGTGCGGATTTTCTTCCAAGGATACGGTTGTACTCATCTTGACTTAAGGCACAACTAAGGATGTTCATTGCCTTGTAATTTTGAGTCATCTTCTTGGACTCAAGCTCATTTAACTCCTTGTCCGGTTTTGGCACTTGAACACCATCCACCATTTTCATAGGCACATAAGGACCATTTTCAAATATATGCCATAAAGAATAATCTATAGAGCACACATATATCTTGAAACAGTCTTTCCAAGCCTCATAATTATTTCCATCAAAAAGTGGTGGCCTATTGGTGGAAGACCCCTCTAGATACGCCAATGCGGAATTACCGGCCATAAATCTTTTCTTCAAGTGGTTAGACTAAAGATGAAGACTAGGCTCTGATACCAATTGTAAAACACAAGAGAGGGGGGGTGAATTGGGTTTTAACTAATCTTGGCAACTTTTTCGATTCTTTGCAATACTATTGTAAGTTTGAGCAAGATGATTGAAAGCAAAGTAAAACCCAATAACAAGACAAAGGATTTAGAGTGGTTCGATTCACTTAGAATCTACATCCACTACCTTGAGCCGCACCCAAGGATTTGCAACAACTTCACTAAGAAGATTTTACACTTGTGGCTAACTCACTAAGAGTTTTACAAACACAACCACAATACAAAAGCTCACTAAGAACTTGCCCACACTAAGTAGGACTTTACAAATTGCCCACACAAAGTAGGACTTTTACAAGAATTACCCAATCACTTAGAAAGGGAATTGAATGTTTAAAGAACAAGATTGATCACTCTTATAAGTGAGAAATAAACCTTTGAAGCACAAACAATTTCAGCTCTTGAACATATGAAGTTCACTCTTTGTCTTGCTTTTGAAAGAACACCTTTGAATGATTTAGATCATGAAGTGTTTTTTCTTTGAAGGTGTTTAGACTTGATAAGAAATCAATCTATATTGTATATGCAAGTCTTGGAATGATTCTCTAGCTTTGGAGTATATATACATTTCAAAATAGGCTGAAAATCGAGTCTCCAACGGTCAAAAAAAGGCTTGTAAAAGCAGAGTTCGGTTGATCGAAATTGGCACTTCGGATCCACTTAACAGGGGTCGGTCGACCGAACCCCTTCTTGGTCGACCGAAGCACACTTTCAACCCTCTCAGTTTCTGCTCGGTTGACCGAACTTCCAAGCTTATTTTTCACACGTTTTGAAATCTTTTGAAGTCTTTTAAAGTCTAAAAAGGTTTTCCTAAAAGGTAACAAGTAAGAACACTTGGAAAACTTTTCTAAAAGACTTATCTATGAAATCAAAGGCTTTTTGGATAAGAACACATGTAAAGATCATTTTGAAACTTAAGCCTTTTGAAAACATGTTTATGAAAACATGCAAGACTAGAGTGTAGAGCTTATGTTCGTAAGAGCTTTGGTTAGAGCTTTATAAGATAACGACTAATGACGACAAAGCTAAACTAACCAAACCTAAGTCTTCAATCTTCAATCTTGATAGATGAGCCTTGAATGATATGACTTTGAATCTTGATCATGGCTTGATTGAAGTACTTAGAGCTTCCAATATATGTTCCGATATTCTATCACAAAGATATAAACATTAGACACAACATCAAGTGTTTGTCCATTATCAAAAACCGAGTTTGATCGCCCTTAGGGCTAACATCTCACATGTTATATATCATCATGAAGCTTGCGCTACCCACTTCATGATAATCTCAATAACATTAAAACCCGAGCGGTGTAACATATAATAATTTTGGCTAAAAAATGTCCTCACGACACTTTAATTCTTTGAGAAAAACTAATTTCTCCAACAATTGGAAGCTCTGGAAAGTTGCGGACGATACTTCGTCCGGACCTATCATCCGAGTGGCAATTTGGTTATTTTGCCAAGTTGTCCCAAATCCTTTTAAAAGTGTTTCATACTTCTAAACTCTTTTCCTACCCACTTTGAAATGTATTTTCTGATGCTTCGAGTTGAGGTTAAGTTGATGTACGAAAATGTTTTGGAAGTCGAAAAAATATATTTTCTGTTTGACGTTGCTTCATCCCAAGTGTGTTTAAACCCTATTAAGTTAGTGTAGCTCACTCCTTACTCTTTTGCATATGATTATATGGACGATTACGAGGAAGCGGTCGGGGATAAGCATTACGAAAAGTGAGAAAAGTGACCTCGTAGATCAACTATGATGTAATAGACAGTGTGGTATTTATTGTTGGTCAACTATTTCATTTCATAAATAATGTACTTAGTGATTAGTAGATATCAGTATATTTATTATGTACTATGTAAGACTATGTTTGAATTAATGAACATAATTATTTGAAGTTGTGTTATTACTGGTTCGGTGTCTCGTCGGTGAAAGATGCACTACCAAGTCGTCATCCGATTACGAGGTGTGACAATTGGAGGCTCCCGTATCTGCTCCTCCATATTAGCATCAGCTTCATCATCCTCATGATTTTCCATCTCCGCTTCACCACCTACGTCCTCTGATTCGGGATGATTGTCAACGTCCGAAGTCAGACCGATAGAATCCATGATTGGACCCTTTTCAACACTAGGTGGGTTGGATAATTCCAATTAGCTAGCATAGGTGATATGCTCAACATTTGGAACACCATATATTTCTGAATGTGTCTGATGTGTGTAGCTAGTGGTGAGTGCAAAATTGATTTTAAACGCTACAATGCAAAAATTAACTAAGATTAAGACATATGACTTTCGAACTTAAAAATATTGTAGAAAAAAACTACTGTAGCTTGTCGTGAGTACTTCAACATGCACATCCGGTTGAACTGTGTTCTCAGGATATCTATAATTTGGAGTTGGAAATGCTTGGTCCATCTCCGGCTTGTAAGAATGGAAAAGTCGTGCCAGATGTGACTGTATTCGTTCGAACACAACTTTTGTACGAATCCCAACTTTTTTGAAGTCATCATGGAGATTTCAAAGATGATCTAAATCTTCGGAATCAGTTATTTGTGCCACATCTGACACGACCATTTCAAAACTTGGCAAAAAACAAGGGTCATACTAAGTTTGACATCCACTGTTGAGGGATCAATACCTCTTTTTCAACATATCCGGCTAACAAGTTTTTTATGAGATATTCTCTTATATAGAAAGGTCTTTGGCTAATGTCGGAAAAGAAAGGAGTTTCGCCAAGCCCATGTGGGATTTCTTGATCAGAATGTAAGAAAATAGTGATGCAAGTTTTTGCCCATTCTTTTAAATAAGGAAGACTTAAAACAAAGCAAATAAGAGGATTATGGAATCTAGAGCAGTGAATTTTTTAGAAGATTGGCGAGGGAGTTGTGTGACTAGTGGGTTCTATAAATAATAGGGTAAGAAATGAAATAAGACAGATTCTATGAATCCATTTTTTAAGATTTTGGATCATATTTTTAGATTTCATATGAGATTTTTGAATTTCCTTGGGATAAGAATAATTTCTATAATTCGTTTTCTAAAATTTCGTATGAGATTTTTAGATTTTTTGATGAGATTTCGGATTTCGTTAGGATAAGACGCATTTCTAGAATCCGTCTTCTAAGATTCGGATCATAATCGTAATAAGCATTTCGTGTAGATAACACTGATTTCTAGATTCCGTCTTCTAAGATTCCGGATTATACAATTATTAAGATTTTAGGATTTCTAGAATCCGCCTTTCATTCCCATAATCCGTCTTTCATGAATAGGAATTTATCTTTATTTGACGTAGTAGATTTCGGAAAACCCTAAACCTCTTCGAATAAAGGCGGATTGAAAGAAAAAACTACCACAACAAAAATACGGTCATATTATAAGGCATTGCATTGGACTGATACTGTTTGGGCAGAATGGTCATAACATGGCATGTTCTTTTTTTGGGACAACATTTCTGTCCAGGACAGAAGTGGGACTTCCATCTTGGGGCCAAGATGAAAGTCCCACTTCCGTCCTGGGCTGACGTGGCTTTTCCTAGACGCGCCTTGCCACGTCAGCCGAGGACGGAAGTGGGTCCTCACTTGACATAAAATCAACCCAACAGCCTTCTCCTCTCTCTCTCTCTCTCTCTCTCGCTTTCTAAGACAAAAAACCCTAGGGCAAAAAAAAAGCTCCCTCCCCTCTCTCCACTGCCACTGCCGCCTCCCCCTCCCTGCCGCCGTAACTGCATCTGCCGCTGCCGCTGCTGCCACCATCAATCCTACCTGGGCTGACGTGGCAAGGCGTCTTTGGGAAACGCCACGTGCCCAGGACGGAAGACAAAAATGTTGTTCCAAGAAAAAACAATGTCATGTTATGATCATTATGGCCAATCAGTGTCAATCTAATGCAAACCCCCATATTATACTCATTTTGCAAAAGCACGAGCATTCTGGGTTTGGGCAGGTTATTAAAAAAAATTACATTCTGATTCCGTTTATATGGGTTGGTCATATTGAGTTCTTTACTGGATAATGAATTATGATGAGTGTAAATCAATCATGGGATTTGACATAAAAAGGCATGCCGAGCAAAGAACAACCGGCCACAGACCACCATGATGTCTGCTCTAGGTAGGTTTTTTTCTTGCCAGAATATATAATTTTCTTCTTATTTATTTAATTTCTTGGATTTCTTGATATTGTTGTTGGGTTTCTGTAATAACCTTTGGAAAAAGGTGGGGAATTGTTTTGTTAAATTCTAGAATTATCTTTGTTTGTTCCCATATTATTATGGATGATGACATGTGTGAATAGTATGCAATAGATTAGCGCAATTCACGCAGCACTTTCGAATCCGTTCGACCCCTCCAACGATAATATACATCCCAAGTTTTTATTTATTTTTCTTAAATAAATTGCTTAACAAGATTTATTTTGATTTTTTATTCCAGTGGAACAAAAATTTAATCTGAAGCCTGCTTCATTGGTCCTGCACAAGTTTTTGAAATGGGTGATTAAAGTGTACTAGGATGGTTTTTGGAATTATTACCTGAGTTGAGGAAGACAGAGGTTTTAAGGTTTTTCCATTATCTTTAACTATTGAGATGATCATGTTGGAAGTGGCTACTTTGAGACTCAATAAATTTGTGTCTTCGGCTTAATTGTTATTTATAATTAATTCTGTTAGTGGTCCTGATTGTGAATAGGATTACGTGTTTAATTATATTGAATTTAACTGATACGAACATGTTGTTTCTAACAGATCACACAGAGGTCAGTTGAATAATGTTGATAACAGGGCCAACATAAGACATAAGCGCGTCATTCCAGGTGTTATTGTCAACAGTCGCATAAGGCGAGAGTAGTTAAAAAAAGCGCAGAAGATGATGATAAGTCTTTTGGGTTCATTCTTTAACCATTCCCTCTGCGCCGAAAATGAAATATTAAAGTCAAGTTGGAGATGGTTATACGACTGTCTATTGATGACCATCAAACAAAGAGGAAAGAGGCATCCGGAATCTCGCAAAGCTCTTTCATCGGGCACAGGTATGTCAATGAGTGTTGTTACAATTCAAGTTACATTTCATCGTTTGAGTGGAAGGAAATTCACAAGTAGAGTTCGTCATTTTATTGAAGGATTAAGAATAGGAAGATGTCTATTGGCGGTGAGAACGTGTTTAACGGCCCTTGCTCTTGTGACGATGAACACCAATGATTCCGTTGTGTTTAACAATAGTTTCTTGTCATTCTGTAATCATCAATGTAAGTCGTCATTCTTATTTGTTGTTTAAGAACTTTTAAATTACTTCAATTCCTTGAGGATTTACAAAAACTGTTCAATTTGTTTTTACATCTTCTAAGTGAGCTGAATTGCCCATAAGAGGTGGAATTGGTGTCGAAATCAAAAGAAGTTGAAGGAGAATACTAAATATCTAGATAACTATTGAGTGGAATGTAATATTGGTCACCCTAACACACACTCTCTCCCCCCCCAAAACATGATTGAGCTTTTAGCCATTTCTCAATTTTTCCTTGTTCTTTCTAACCGTTTGAGGTTTCTTTCATCAGATTTGCGGCGAACAATTTTAGGTTTGCTTTTTAGACTTGATGCTTGATGTCAAAATTTCTAGAATTCGTTGTGGTAACATTTACTTTTTCCTCGGCATCAAATTGGTAAAGCGTTTGTCTTACAGTCACAAAACTAAAAGTTTGGTGCTTATATGTCTACTCTAATTTCTGTTTGGTACTTTATCTGAATCATTCAGCGGTTCTTTCATCGGTTGCGGCTCTTGGACTTTTTTAGGTATGTTTAGAATTGATGTTTGCCTTTCAAATTTGTAGAACTTAATATAGTTAAATATTATTTTTTTCCCAAGCATCAATTAGGTATATCGTTTGTCTAAGAGTCACAAAATAAAGTGGTTTCTATGAGTGCTTGTGTGTATTACTTTTTGCTTTTCTACTTTAATTTCTATAGGTACATTAATATTTAGAGAAGTTGGATTTTTTCCCTTTCATGTGGTCAGAACAAAGATAGATTTTTTTTTTCTTTCCTTTCGCCAATTTTTAGTTTTTTCCTTATTCGTCTGAGTTTGTCAGGGTTGCTTTCATCGGTTTTGTGTTTTTGGATTTTGAGGTATGTAACTTATGTTTGTTTAGACTTGATCATTGCCATTGAAATTTCTAGAAATTATTATACAATTTTTAATCCTTGCATCAAGTGTTAAAGCGTTTATCTTACTGTCACAAAACGGAGTGTGTTATGTGAATGCTTATGTCTATCCCAATCTCAACAAGATAAGGGATTTTAGTCCGTGATTTATCTACTCAAACTTCTTTTAGGTACTTTAACCTTGAGAGAAGTTGGATATTTTTTTTCCCATTTCCCGTGACTACAAAGAATTTAGTTCTTCTTGCTCTCAACCTTTTTTGTTTTTCGCTTGGTCGTCCAAATTATTTAGGTTTTCATTCATCGGCTTGTGGCTGTTAGACATTTTTAGGTATGTGTTTAGACTTAGACGTTGCCGTCGAAAGTTCTAGAATGGATCGAGGAGAGGCTTGTTTGATAGATTTTGATGTAATATATAGTGGTGTTTTACTTTGGGACTTGTATTTCCTTGGATTATGTTATTTCTTTTTGGGATTGTAAGAACCTATGTTTCTTTTGTACGAATTCGGATCTTTTAAGTTTTGTAATGAAGTTTATTTTGGGAATTTAGTATTTATGTTTGAGGGTTCGGTGCCTCATTGGATGATGATGCACTGCCCGGTCATCCCTAGGTCACGGGGAGTGAGTGAGTGACATGTTGTCTTGACATCAAGTTGCTACATTTCAAGATCCATACCGGCCACCATCCCAGTATTACTCGTATTGAACTCAGGTCTCACTACTTGTGAGAAAATCTCGTCAAAGTCGTTCCAATGATTTTGAGCAAACCATCTAACCACACGTATTTCTTCATCTTAAACACCCATTTCTTCTTGAGTACTCTCCTTCCTTTAAGAAGTTCCACCAAATCATAAGTGTTGTTTTGATGCAATGAATTCATTTATTCCTACATAGCTTTGACCCAGTAGTCTTTGTCATTTGAAGACGGGACCTCCTGAAAATCTTCTGTCTCCCCTTCATCAGTAATCACATAATCCTTCTCATAATATCTTGTACATGCCTTGGATACTCTGCCAGATTTCCTCAATTGAGTTACCACATGTTGTAATGGATGTGCTTTTGCGTCTGCCCCCTAGTCAGCACCATCCGGTGTATTGTTCCCACATACATTTAGCACTTCCATATCTCTTTCCTGTTCTAAATCTTGAGCTCCTCTCCTCTAGTAACACTTCTGAGTGGAGTACCCATTGGCATTTGGTTGCTAATATCTTCCTCAGAATCTCTCCTGCATACCTGACTTATCTCAAAGTCTCTTATCCCTCATGTTCAAAGAACACATCTATGCTTTGACTGTCTTTTTCAACTTCGGATCCCATACAAACATCTAAATTCCTCAGTATTGTATCTGACAAAAATAGAGGGAATTTCCTTTCCATCGAGCTTTAAGGTCTGTAATTATAAAAGCAAAATTTCAGTACAAAAACACATGTAAAAAATCCATTTATGAAATCCAATATTCCCAATCCCTAAAGACTCCTTTTAGACTCAAAATGCAAATATAACAACAATACCAAAACAAGAACAAGTAAGTTATAATTCATACTTGTTGAAATCCAACATGTATACATCGGAATGCGACACAAACACCATGTGTTGTTTATACCAACATACAAACATACACAACGTTTGACTCTTCGAATATGACTCATGCTATGTCTCAACAAATCACACGACTGAGCTCAATCATCCATTCACAAATCTAAAGCAATTACTACAACAGTCACCAACTTATAGCCAAGAAAGGAAAAACATCAGAATATGCAAACATAGGTCCAGTATGTCCCCCTGAACGAAAGGCTAAATGTTTAAGGATCCATTCGTATTGTGTCATTGCCCAACGCTGTTGACTCCACAACGATCGTTTGTATCCCAGTTAGGAGAGGGTTCAATGACAGTGACAGAGGATCGTGAAATCCCGAGTTCAATGACAACACACGCATACACAAAAAAAAATGAATCTGTGCAATGGAATCGATTATAGACAAGAGCTCAAAACCGATGAAGACTCCAATTAACACACAACATATATGACTCCCAAATACAGTAATACTCGACAACAACAACATCAAAATGAAGAATGCAATTAACATACGCAAATAGTTTCAAAGATATCAACATACAAGAATGGACAATTCAACATTTCATCCAATGCAGTAAATCATGCTATAAAATCCTTCCAATAGAATTTACATAACTTAAACATAACCATTTCTTGAGTTTTTATTACCGAAAATACAAGGGTGAAGATCCGTAGTTGTAGTTATAAGCAAGCAAATACAAATATGAAATCCCAGAAAAATTCAGCAACTTCAATCACAATTTCCTGTCTACTGGATACTTGAAATGCAACTCCGTCAGTTCTTACACGTAGCCCTTTCGATTACCTTCGAAACACTCACTGCCCTCTTTGTTTTTCCAGATTTTCTTTCTTCTTCTTTTCCTTTCTAACTTCTTATTTTTCCTTCACTAACTACCAAGAGACATGACTGTTTACATGGTGACAAATTAACTCCACAAGTTTCTAGTTATGTACACTTAAGTCCCCCAACTTACATACAACATAAAAAACACCCTTATACATAAAATGCACAACAATCAATAGATAATAGACATATAACACATCAAATCAAATAGGCATGTTATACATGTATCTTCAAAAAGTTCAAGTTATCACACATAATTTCTCCCCGTTAAGGTAATGTAGCTCAATGGTCATGTGTCAAACTCGTAATTAATGAATATTGATTTATCCCACCACGGCTCCGTGCGGAACGGGAAAAGTTCCGCAAGTGCGTAATTTTTTTCATCCGTTGGATTAAAATTTTGACGGTTAAGATTCATTTAAAAAATACATGTTCGCACAAACACATATATTTAAGCTAAAAACACATGTTTATGTTTCGAGGTGTTCTGTATATACCGAAACAAACATGTTTCGCATAGGAGACGGACTGGATTTATCCTGTCAACATGAACCAAAAAAGAAAAGAAAATTGTCACTTTTTTTTTTTTTGACGCCCGAAGGCGATCAGGGAGATTGTAGCATGCCCCATGCCTGGTGAGGGAGCTTAGCCTCATAAAGAGGAGAATATTATTTCGCTCTATCATGCGGTGAAGTAGGTGTCGAACTCGACCTTCCTGCCCTCAAGCCCAAAGCGCTACCCACTCAGCCAAACCTTTTGTTGACTAAAGAAAAGAAAAAAAAAAGAAAAGAAAATGGTCACTGCTTTGTTTAATGTCGCGCCATTTTTTTCCCCTTTGAATTCTCGATTGCCCAGACTCCCAACTCTATAAAGATAATAGTCTTTCATTCAATTTTGATTCTAAGATTTTATTCTTTTTAATTCTAAATGAAGGATCTATGTCTTTCAACTTCATAGTTCGCTTTTATAAAGCATTTTTCAAGTTCAATCAATGAGAGCAGCACTGCAGTCACTGATTGGAACCTCAGTGCTCAATTTATCAAAAATCACAGCAACCCATTGTCAAGCTATCAAAACAGGTTTCATTGCCAACAACATCATAAATAGGTTTATAAAACGCAAAGAATTGGGTTTTGCTCTTAACATGTTCGACGAAATGCCTCAAAGAGACTCTGCTTCTTGGAATACAATGATTGCTGGGTATGTTAATTCTGGGAGCTTTCTAAGTGCTTTGGAGTTTTTTAAGTCCATGAAGATTCATGGGTTTGCTTTTGATGGGTATAGTTTTGGGAGTATACAAAAGGGTGTTGCTTTGTAATGGGTTTTTGGTTGTTGGGGAACAGGTACATTCAGATGTTGTTAAGAGAGGTTTTGGAGAAAATGTTTATTCGTGTAGTGCTCTTTTGGACATGTATGCAAAATGCGGTATTGTTGAGGATGCAAAGAAAGTGTTTCGGTATATGCTGGAACGTAATTCTGTGTCATGGAATGCTTTTATTGCAGGGTACTCAGAAGTAGGTGATCTTGAGAGCTGTATTGAGTTACGGATACTGATGGAATATGATGGCATCGAGCTTGGAGATGGTACTTTTGCTCCGGTTTTGACGTTGCTTGATGACACAAAGTTTTACAATTTAGTAATACAAATCCATGCTAAAGTTTTGAAATTGGGTTTAGATTTGCATAATACCGTGCTTAATTCTATGGTTACTGCTTACTCGGAATGTGGATCCCTCGAGAATTCAAGGGGAGTTTTTGATAATGGTATCGGCTACCAAGATTTGGTCAGTTGGAATTCGATGCTAGGAGCTTGTTTAGATCATGATCGAATGGAGCTTGCATTTCAACTCTTTTTGGAAATGGAACAGGCTGGAATGGAGCAAGATATCTATACCTATACTAGTATAATAAGTGCTTGTTCTGAAGATGCACATCAGAGTCAAGGGAAATCCTTGCATGCATTGGTGATAAAGAGAGGATTGGAGGAATTTACATCTGTATCTAATTCGTTGATTGCCATGTATCTGAAATCAAGTAGCAATAGCACGGAGGATGCAATAAAGGTATTTGAAATGATTGAAATTAGGGATTCTGTTTCTTGGAATTCTATTTTGACAGGATTATCACAAAATGGGCTTAGTGAGAAAGCATTGAAGCTTTTCCTGCAAATGCTGGCTGAAAAACTAGAGATGGATCACTATACCTTTTTGGCTGCCCTCAGATCTTGCTCAGATTTGGCCACACTGCAATTGGGTCAACAAATTCATGTACTGGTGATAAAATCTGGATTTGAGACAATCGAATACATAACCAGTGCGTTGATATTTATGTACTTCAAGTGCGGGATACTTGAGGATGCAAGTAAATCCTTCCAATCATCACCTGAAGATAGCACGATTGCTTGGAACTCAATTATGTTCGCATATGCACAACATGGGAAAGGTGAAGTTGCGCTCAACCTCTTCTTCCTAATGATAGAGAGAAAAGTAAAGCTAGACCATATAAGCTTTGTTGCAGTCTTGACTGCTTGTAGCCACAGTGGCTTGGTTGAAGAAGGTCAAAATTTCCTAAACTCAATGGAAAATGTATACGGTATTCCTCCACGAATGGAACATTATGCATGTGCAATTGACCTACTCGGTCGAGCTGGTCTTATAATGGAGGCAAAAGAGCTAATCAATAAAATGCCATTTGAGCCCGATGCCATGGTATGGAAAACTCTATTAGGTGCCTGTAGGGCATGTGGCGATATTGAAATGGAAACTGATGTGGCAAGCTATTTGCTGAAACTAGAGCCTGAAGCACACTGTACTTATGTTCTTTTATCTGACATGTACGGATATTTTAAAAATTGGGACGAAATAGCTACTGTAAAAAGGATCATGAGGGATAGGGGAGTACGGAAAGTACCTGGTTGGAGTTGGATTGAAGTCGAACATGCGGGCATAGTTTTAATGCACAAGACCATTCACATCCTCATTGTCAAGAAATTTATCAGATGCTAAGAGAATTAGTGAACGAGATAAAGAGGTCCGAGAATTTCATCGCTCCAAGCTTTTATACAGATTACCTGGAGGATGTGGACTGTTAATATCTCCAATGATGCTATGCCAGTTTACCATATGACATTTTGAACTTTCCTCTGATTATTGTTCTGTCGAAGAATTCATTTCAAAAGAAACATTCTTAGTTACTGGGCAGAGTTGGCTATCCATAAGAATGAAATGGTTCCCTGTTTTAGAAGTTGAGAGCCAAGCGATATTTAAAAGAATTATAGGTTTGTGCTAATTAAATCAAGTATACAAAGATCATCTATTTTTTTTTACTTTTATTTGATAAATCACGCCAGCTGGAGACAAAAGTTGATGTTGACAGCAGAAGTATTCCTTCCAACTGTTTCCAGTGCAGGTAAAGGGCGTGCTTGGGACAAGGGTTAGCTGGCTTTGGCTTTGGTTTTGGCCTCACTTTTGTGAAATGCCCAAAATTTCGACCACTTAAAATAAAGCGGGAAACATTCAAATTCAAATTTTTTTCTTCAAATAATCGTTCAATTCCAAATTTTGGCCTCTATAATTGTCGGGAGATGTTCAAATTCCAATTTTTTGAGGCCAAAATTTGGATTTGGACGATTATTTGAAAAAAAAATTTGAATTTGAATGTTTCCCGCCTATTTTAAGTGGTCAAATTTTGGGCATTTCCCCCCAAAAAGTGAGACCAAACCAAACCAAACCAAGCCAAACCTTTTCCAAGCACACCCAAAATAAACCATAATTATCATCAAGATTTATTTCATTAATTTTTCCTTATCCTTTTAATTATTAAGCTGCCATTACTATCACTTAATTCTCTACTTATAATTGCTCACTCTTACGTTGAACTCATGATCTATTGCGTTTCTTTCCCCTTTTATATGTTACAAGGACGATTTATCTGGAGTTTATCTTCTTCTTCCCTGTTCCTGTTGCGTTCTTTCTGAATTGGTTTTTATATCTAAAGTCAAGCACAGTCAATACCAAATGACGAGGGAAAAGACCAAGAAGAAGATGATGAACAAGACGATAACGAGGATGACATCATTGAAGAGAATATGGTTGCATATGATCATGATGAACTAGACATTGTATACTAGTTATATATCTATATTTTAGAATTTCTTTCAAATATAAATGCAGTGCAGCTCTACATTTGCCTTCCATATTTATCATGTTCAGGCTTGACAAGATGGGGACTTTCTAACAATTGTTCCTTTTCTAGACATCTACTCTTTATAATTACCATGAGGACAAGCCCTCAAGTAATCCAATGGGCATAATTGAGACCGAATGAAGTAAACTTCCAACAGCTTTGCTTGGTTCGTTCGGTGACAGATGCTTCATAAAGTAGCGCATGAGGTGCAAATCTTTTGATAACGTTTCTCTTCCCGCTACCTTCTTCCTTCGATTTTACCATTGTTTTTCTCCCTGGGAAAAGGATATACGAGAAAATTTCGAGGAAAAGAGACATGCTTGGGGCTTGACTTTGTCATACAATAGCTATTGTTTCCTGTAACATTTATTAGATTTCATGCCAATAAGTGTTTCCAACTTGTGAGCATTAACATAATCTAGAAGTATATGACTGAGACCATTTCTAGCTTTGGAAATGTTCATGTTTCCTCATTCTTTTCATGAAATAAGTTTGTCCTTGTTGCATTCCATGTACTATTCCTATCTATAGCCGTGTTCATATCAAAGGGTTTATCATGTTACAGGGGATGCTGATGAATGAAAAAAAAACAGTTTACACCTGTACCATTCCATGTAACACTCTCTAGTTATGAAAACTTTTATTTACACATCTTAAACTGAACTAAACGAGATAAACCCTAAACTCCAAAACGATAAATCTTTTTTTTTTTTTTGGTAATAAAAGATATTATAGATTAGTTAGTCTCAATAGCACAAAGAGGTTCCATAGAATTACAAATAAGCCTCGGAATACAAGCCCCATGGGCATCCCCTGCCACTAAATGGCTAACAAAGAGGGGAATAGACTAAAATAAAACTAAATTAGTGGACAAAAAACTTCCTCCAGCTTTTGCCAATCCATCTGTGCTTGAATTGGCCTCCCTGTAAATATGAGTCATACTACTCTCCGGTATCTGCCTAAGAAACTCCCTGCAGTCAATAATAAGAGAGGATAACAGGTGAACATCAATATCAGCTTTCTGAATAAGATCAATAACAACTCTAGCATCTAACTCCACAACAAGTTTCTGGACTCCAAGATCGCAAGCAATGTTAAGCCCCTCCCTAAGTGCCCATAATTCTGCTACCGTGTTCGAACAGAACCTCACGTTTTTGCCGAAACCCACTATCCAGTCCCCCTTATGATCTCTAAGAAGGCCTCCTGCTCCACCCCTTCCCGGGTTGCCAAAAGAAGATCCATCCACGTTGAGTTTAATCCAATTATGAGGAGGTTTTTTCCAAGAAACATTGATACTAACTTTTATCTTAGCTTCTCCTCCATCTATCCCAAGAGCATTATATTCAGTTGCTCGCTTAATAGTTTATGTGGTCAGATTATCTCTAGATCTATCTTTAGAAAACACATGTTGGTTTCTACTATTCCAAAGAGTCCAGCAACCGTAAGAGAAAATGGTGCCCTAAGGTATGCCGTTGAAAGGAGATCTCTTCAAGTCACTCGCTCCCCTCTTCATCCACTCAACCAACGATAAATAGTTCAATTTAGGATCATGATGGAGCAGTCCAAGATCATTCCATAATTCCTTAGCTTCTTTACAGTTCCTCAAAAGATGGTCAATTGTCTCATCTGAAGCATTACATTGCGGGCAGGTAGGGCTATCAACAATTTTTTTCTTGAATAATTGTTCTTTCGTGGCTACCCGGTCATGATTACATGTCCAAAGAAACAATTTAACTCTTTGATTACACTTGGTTTTCCAAATCAATTCCCATTTCTTATCTCTAATCCTCTCGTCATCATCCATATCATGAATGGAATTGTGGGCTGCTTTTGAATTAAATTCTCCATTCATGGCACCATTCCATCTTCTGCGATCCTGTAAATTATCCGTGATCATCATAGGCACCGCTCTGATACAGTTGATGATGTGGATAGGAAGAAAGAATGAAATCTTGTCAAATTTCCAAGAACCATATCGGCCAAATAAAGACTTCAATTTCATGTCATACTCATCTTTCTGAAGTGGCCCGTGGATGAACCTCCTTAACGGTCTGAGGCCCGTCCAATCGTCATGCCAAACTCGAATATTCTCTCCCGACCCCGGAATCCAAGCCGATGAGGCATGAAAAATGTCAATGCCATTTCTTATAGCTTTGAGATTGATAGAACCCACCCCCTTCTTGATACAAACTTCATGCCCTTTCTCACCCTTAAAGTATTTATTTTTCATCGCAATCCCCCACTTTTGATCTTTGTTCTTATTTCTATTAATTCTCCAAACAATTTGGCAAGCCCCACACGATTAATGTGAATCGCTTTTCTAATTCCCAGCCCTTCTTTTATCTTAGGCTTAGTAACTCTATCCCATTTAACAAGATGTAGTTTTTTCTTGCTACCAGAACTACCCCATAAAAAAGCCTTCTGTACTTTATCAATTTTCTCACAAATGGATACTGGAATCGGAAGACATTGGGAATAATAAGAGAGGATTTGGGAAGATGACGATTGGATGATAGTGCGGCGACCCGCCATAGAGAGAAGGTTTGCTTTCCAACCGGAAAGTTTTTGGTGCACCTTATCCAAAATAAACTGAAAATCCGAACACTTGGGTCTGCTGTGAAAAATGGGGAATCCCAAGTATTTTCCTAAATTTTCAGTATGCCTTATCTGAAGCATATTTTCAATAGCAAGAATTCTATCAAGAGGAAGATTTTTTAGGCACAGAACTTGGATTTGGCAAGATTAATTTTCTGACCCGATCTTTTGCTAAAGTCCTCCAACACCGACTTGACCTCGACAATCGACTCATCATCCGCCATGCTAAATAAAATAATATCATCCGCGAACAGTGAATGGGAAATTTTCGGGTCCTGTCTACCGATCTTGAGGGGTTTCCACTTTTTTAGTCTCACTGAATGCTCAATCTGATAGACAAGTATTCCATACAAATAACAAACAGATAGGGCGATAAAGGGTCACCTTGTCTGATCCCTCTAGACGGTCTAAACCATTCAGATGGTTCACCGTTAATGAGAATGGACATTTTAGATGAGCACACACAGTTCATGATAATTTGAATCAGCTTCTTAGGGAAATGGAAAAAATTAAGAGCATCCCTAATAAAATCCCATTCAAGTCTATCATATGATTTTTCAAGATCTAGTTTAATAGCAACGACACCCCTTTTACCAGTCTTCTTCGTAATACAATAAACAGCTTCTTGAACCAACATAACATTATCAGAGCATCTCCTCCCCGGGATAAAGCTGCCTTGATGAGGGGAGATAATAGAGGATAAAATGGGGCGGATTCTATTGACCAAAATCTTAGAGATGAGCTTATAAATAGTATTACACAGACTGATCGGCCGAAGTTGACCCTCTGATTCAGGGTTAGCTACCTTGGATATGAGGCAAAGATAAGTCGCGTTCGTCTCCTGAGACAACGGTACTTGATCAAAAACTTTCTTAACAAAAGACCTAACTGAAGGGAGTAGAATATCCCAGAATTTATGAAAGAAAATTGGATGAAGGCCATCAGGACCCGGACTTTTACTAGGTTTAAAAGCCCACATAGCTTCCTTAATCTCTCTAACAGATGGATGATTTTCCAGATATGTTAAGTCGTGAGAATTAGTGGCCGCCCAAGAGAAAGGAAAAGGTTCGGGAATGAGATCCACCTTCCTTTTATTTGTAGTATAGAGGTCTTGAAAATGTTTAAACACCATATTTCTAACAGCCTGACCCTCAAACTCCCAAGTCGCATCAGCTCGTTTAAGTGAGAGAATACGATTACTTTTCCTATTATGAATAGACAAAGTTTTCAAGAATTTAAGGTTTAGATCATCCCACATCACCCAATCTAAGCGAGATTTCATAGCCCAAATAAGTTTTTCCTCTTTATAAACACCATCAAGCTTATGTAAAAGATCTCTTTCCAAATTAACCATGAAAAGGGACGAATTAACTTCGAGCACTTTTTGTGTTCCCTTAATGCGAGCAAGAAGCATATTCTTCTTTTGAAACACATTCCCAAACACTTCTGTGTTCCACACTTTTACCAACTTGCCAAATACATGGGCAGCTTAATTGAAGTTATGATCCTTGTCTTGCCAAGCTTTCTTAACGACTCTATTAAGGCCAGGGTGCGTTAACCAAACGGGTTCGAACCGGAATAATTTAGTTTTTGGGACATGATTTTTTGGTTGTAATTGCAAAAGGATTGGTGAGTGGTCCGAACGAGTTCTAACAAGATTAAAGAGGGTTGCCTCCTTAAATAAATTACGCCATTCCGGGTTTGCCACCGCCCTATCGCTCATTTGAAAAATTAACACTCCATCATCCTATTTATTTGTCCAAGTAAATCGCGAGCCCTCATGCCCCAAATCCATCAAGTTACAATCATCAAGCATATTTTTAAAATTGGTAACACGATTAATGCTAGGCAATCTCCCCCCAAACTTCTCGGAATTAAGCAAGACATCATTAAAATCTCCCATTAACAACCAAGGTAAATCATGACTCGCAGCTAAAGCACGTAAATGATTCCAAAATTCAACTCTAATAGCTTGACAGGGGCTAGCATAAATAACACTAAAAAGCCAAAGTAAGGAGGAATTTCTGACCTTAACAACCGCGTGTGATTTTTTGAGACAATGTTTAGCTCCACTTCCGCATCATTCCACAATAGCCAAACTCCCCCTCTAAATCCCTCCGGGTCAGCCCTCTCCATACAATTAAATGGAAGCCTGCTACAAATACCATCCGCAACAGCCCCTCCTACTTTTGTTTCCAAGAGTGCCACAATAGCCGGTTTATGAGTGTGAATGAGTTCCATCATATGGTCATGGAACTCGGGGTGCGCCGCACCTCTAACATTCCATACTAATATCTTGATCATTGGGGGTATTGATCGATGAATTGCCCTTAGCATCTCTCTCTGATTCCCTCCCATTGGTAGAGTCGCCAAATGTTGTTGGTTGAATCCCGGAATGAGATTGAGTGTGTAATTGAAGCTCAGTCGATTTTCCGATCTCTCGATAAACATTCGAACTCTTCTCACTCCGTCTACCAGCTGCACCGTGATTGGATGATTTCTTGCATTTTGCATTTCCAATTTTAAGGGACGGAGACTTAGATTGTAGGATGTTCTTTCTAGCTGCAGCTCTCTTTCCCTTAGACTGCTTCTTTCCACCACCTGGCTTCGTATATTGAGAGCTCCGGTTAACTGCTCCTATGGAATATTCCTCTGTCTCCATGTCGGAGTCACTCTCGGACTCCTCTGATTGGGATTTGGGGCTTTGCATGGGCCTGGCCCAATTTTTCTCAATCAGTCATAACATGGCACCGAAATTTGTGGGACAAACATTTTTGGCAAAGACGGAAGTCCCACTTCCGTCCCGAAGCCAAGACGGAAGTTCCGTCCTGGTTTTCGTGGTAGCCACCAAGCCTTTTCTGCCACGTCAACCAGGACGGAAGTCCCACTTCCGTCTTGGCCTCGGGACGGAAGTGGGACTTCCGTCCTCAACCACCCGAGTTTTTACCCATTTTCCTCTTCCCCTTGTCTTCATCGCGTTTTTTTTTTTACCCTAAGTATTCCCCCCCAAACCACCCACCTGCTGCCGCAACCCCCCTCCCCCACCGCTCCTCCACCGCCGGCCGCCGCTCATCACCGCTGCCGCCAACCACTGCCCCCTCTTTCATTTAATCTTCATCTCTCTCTCTCAAGCTCTCTCAATTGGGAGGTAAATTCAAATTCAAATTGAATTTTTTTTTGGGTAAACATTATACTTTAGCATTGAATCTTGTCTTGTGTACGAATGTGAATTTAAATTGTTGATATTGTGAATTTGGATAATTTTGAAATTATGGCAAATTTTGAAATTAGGGGTTTTGTGAATTGGATATATCTTTGAATTTAGGGTTTTTGTGAATTAGGTAATTTGTGTATCTATGCATGTAGACTAGTGAAAATGCGGAGATGTTGTGAATGTGCAAAATTAAATTTAAAGAATTTGTGATTTTAGGGAATTAGACAACATTTGAAATTGATTTTTTGGTAATTTGTGATTTGTGAATCGATGTCACTAGTATATTTGTTGAAATCACCTGTGTTTTTCCTGATAATTTGCATGTATATTATTTTTTGTATAGATGGCCGTACCCGCTCGCTCATCTTCAGCCCGGTCCTTTCGATCCGTCCGTCTTGAACAAACAACCATCTCATAGATCCTTAAGAATCTGGCTAGGAGATGCGACAATGAACGAACCTTTAAAGGTTATTAAAAGTTCGGGGAACTTTTACGCCGCCTACAGTAGAGAAACCAACCCTAGGGTAATAGACCTAATAGACCGGGTAGGTTTAGGAGGTTGTTGTAGGTTAGGTAAAATGAATGTAGATCACGCTCTCGTGACTGCATTAGTTGAGCGGTGGCGCCCGGAGACCCACACGTTCCACCTCCGTTGCGGTGAGGCGACCATCACACTAGAGGACGTAGGCTGTCTTCTAGGACTACCCACCAGGGGCCAGGTAGTGTCGTTGAGTCACAGCTACAATTACACCAAGGGTCAATGGGTTGACCACGTCTACAATCTTTTAGGATTTAGACCCAGTGAGGCTGCAATCAAGGGGAACACTTTGCAGCTGGTAGAGGTGTATGCCCATATTAGTGAGCCCTTAGGAAATGATGCTACCGACCGCGAGTGCAGTGAGAGGCTAGGGCATTGATCTTCATCCTGTTGGGTACTTTTCTTTTGCCCGATAAGTCGAGGGTCCCAGGGACCGACATGCGTTATCTTCTAACCCTCGACGGTCCCCTAGAGCATGACACGCATTCTGTGCCAGCGGTGTTCTCGCGCATTTGTACCTGCAGATGTGCATCTCGTGCATGGCTGATTCCAAGGACATTAGCGGGTGTTGCTTGCTTATTCAGGTTTGTACAGATGCCTTTAAATTTAAATGTGATTCTGTGATTTAAATATTTAATAATCGAGGTTTGTTTGTTTTGACCAGTTTGTGGGCGTGGGAGCGTATTACATTTCTCCGCCCGGAGAACCGAGGCAACATTCCGGATGAGATCCCCGCCGACGGGAGAGCGCACAGGGCTAGGTGGAATGCCCCCCGGAGTTTCCGCAACACTCCGAAATCGCAGCTGTTGGTGTTTCGCGAGTAGCTCGATTTGATGACCGAGACCAAAGGGGTGAGTCAATTTCATTGTTCATGTTTTTGTTTTTCTGTTAAATTATTTGTTTGACAGTAAAGTAACAATTAATTTTTTTTTTTTTACAGTTCATGTGGAGGCCGTACCCAGATGGGGTATATGCAGATAGGGCGGCTCGGGATTTTGACTTCTTTAAGACGTGTTGATCCCGTACGCCACTCATCTGCTTCGAGATGGTTGAGTACCACCTGCCCGACAGGGTAATGCGTCAATTTGGCTTCCACCAGGTGGTACCAATCCCGGCAGGCACAGAGGGCACAGTTGAGGGTCGAGACCTCCACACGGTGACGGTGTCAGCCACAAACAAATGGGAGACCGTCCACTCCAGTTACATAACTATGTGGGCCCAACGCGTCGATGCACTGGAGGCCGCTGCTCCCGCCATTGGTAATGTGATTGCACCAACCCCCGAGTACATGGATTGGTACAATCGCATTACGGTTCACCGCATAACAAACCCCCAAAATCAGGACCCGAGGCCACTCGCGATGGGAATTCAACCCACCGCTACAGCTGAGGACATTTTGGTAAGTTTTTATTCGTGTACTTATTCCTTTGTTCATATTTAATTTTTGAATTTACTAAATTTAATATTCTGTTGCAGGAGGAGTCGTCCAGGGTGATGCTGGAAGAGTTCGAGAAGCCTGCCACTCGAACAAATGAGGATTACAAGTCACTCATCACCTGGGCCGCCAAAACGATTAAGGATGCCTTCGCCGCTGCAGGAAAGTCGGTGTCATGCCGATCACGGGCCGCTGATGTTTTAGATGCTGCCGTTCTGCAACCTTCCACACAGCCGAGGGAGCGTGTTGCTGGTAGGGCTGAGGTTGGGAGGCAGGGTACTCGTCGGAATCGACAGGCAACACAAGATCACCTTGCAGCGCGGCGCCAGAGGCAGCGTGGCGGTGAGGCGGGTCCGTCCCAAGCGCAGGAGCAACCGACTCAGTCTACTGCTCAGTACGGGACTCAGCTAGATGTACCCCTTCAATTTCAATACCAATTCGCTAGCCAAGTCACTGATTCTCCCGGTTTTCAAACGGGGGGCCATCCTGGTGCGGGGACTTCGTCGTCGGGACAGCCAGACATGTATTTTGCTGCAACGCCCTCGTACAGATCGGGGACTTGGACCGAGACTACGAGCGCTTCAAGACACTCGCGAGAACCCAGCCCGGGACTCCCGGAGGAGACGATACGAATCGACCACAACGGTGCAGAATTCATCGAGACGGAGCATGGTAGTGCGGTGCGAACCAGGGTCGGTGACACCTACTATCTCCGAATCGACCACGACGGTGCAGAATTCATCGAGACGGAGCATGGTAGTGCGGTGCGAACCAGGGTCGGTGACACCTACTATCTCCGGAATAACCCGCGGAGGACCTGCAGATACACCCCTTCGCAGTCGTAGAAAGTTTTTGCTTTGTATTTAATACATTCGTTATATTCGTCCAATTTTTTATACAAACCGTTTTATTTATTTAATACACGATTCCATTATTTTTTCTGCCATATTCTTATTATTGAAGTCCGTTTCGTCAAAAGTCTTATTTTACACTTAATTTGGTTATTAGTATGCTAAAAAAATTCAACTATTCCAACGAAAACGGATTTTTCTGTCCTTAATGGAAAAAGAGGGGATTGCAATTTTTTGTCTTGAGTCTCGGGTGGTTGAGGACGGAAGTACCACTTCCGTCCCGAGGCCAAGACGGAAGTGGGACTTCTGTCCTGGTTGACGTGACAAAAAAGCCTTGGGTGGTTGCCACGAAACCAAGACGAAGTCCCCACTGCCTTTGCCTCGCGGACAGAAGTGGGACTTCCGTCTTTGCCAAAAATGTTTGTCCTACAAATTTTGGTGCCATGTCATAAACGATTGAGAAAAACTGGGTCAGGCCCATGCAAAGCCCTTGGGATTTATCGCCACTCTGTTCTGAGATGAACTCAATGTTAGCAAATGAGAAGATGGGTCTGGGGTTCCCTGATGTTGACGAACTAGGCTGGCCAGCCTGACTGGGTTGATCTGTAATATTATGGATACCCTTGTCGGGCTGGTCCAGATGTTGGCCAAGCCCACCTCGCAGTCGGCCAGTGTTCTCAGCCAAATCGGGCCTTGATTCCGAGATGGTAGGTTTCTGGTAATTATTGTTTGGGTCCCCAGCAAGGTCCAGTCGTTGGGCTCAGCGGCCTTCTTTGACTTGTTTCGGCCCAATGAGTCCTCAGCAGTCTTGGCCTTGGCCTGCTCCCATTCTGGCCGGAGAAGCTCGCTGTCTCCGGAGACTTTCGTTCCTTTTGAGGATACATTTTTCTTAAAATCCTTAGAGATATTTTGTATTTTTTCTTGGGGAATATCCATCTGCTCTGGCTCGTTAAGTAGTAGAGAGAATCGATTTCTCTGTGAAGGCTCTTCTACCAATTGATTTGACTCCCCAAGAGTGTCCCTCTTCTCGGACAGTGGTACCGCTGCTCCAGTCCCCGCCGTCCCATCTTCTACCACCTTATCGCCTAGCATATTCCGGGTATGTTTACCTGAGATTATAGTTGTGGTGGAATTGGTCTTATTACTAATTATGTCTTTCCTCTTTAATGCTTGATTAGAGCCTTCAATATTTTTTTTCAATTGACCTGCCTTGTCAGTCATAGGGTCCAGGTCCTCCCTAAGGTCTTTGACCCTCCAAACTTTCCTAGCTGTATTTGCTGTTTCTTTGTGCCCAAGGCTACCATCTAGGTCTATGTAGCTTTTCACTCTATTAACCTCTCTATGAGGCGGTTTGTTTTTCCGATACACCGGAGCCGGAAAAATAGCTTGATTCCAAGGTCCAATTGTATGATATTTTGATGAAGATTCAGCTTCCATAGGTTCCGAAATTGAACTTGACTGCCCTATCTTGTCTGTAACTAGCATTTGTTTCACAGCTTCCTTACTTTTTTCTTTTGAAGGGCATTTTTCCAATAAGTGACCAATCAGACCACACCCATAACAAAATTCTATGCCCTCATATTGAACTTGTTGGATATGCTTTTTCCCAATTTTTACAAATGGAACCAGTGGCTTCTTGAGATCTACTTGAATACAAACTCTTGCATACCGCCCTCTTTCAGTATTAGATGTGCGAGCATCCACTTTTAATAGAGTTCCTAACTCTTCCCCCACTTTTTGTAAAATTTTGTCTGTCATAGAATTCAACAGGCAGGTAAGGCAGCCTTGCCCATATCGCTGTAGTGGTTGTGCTATCCTTGAACGGATCGAATTCCGGTTGCCAAAGTCTGATGGTGAGATACTGACCATTTAAAAACCATGGCCCTCCTGCAATGACTCTAACAAAATCCTCTTCCCTTCCAAATTTTGCTATGAAAAAATTGTTGCCTAGATCAATTAACCTAAGTTCACCCACTGGTTTCCATAATTGTCTTGCCTTGAAATCAATATAATTGTAATTTAGGGGCTTACCATATGGCTTAATCATAATCGAGTTGATCCATGGGGAGCGGCATCTTAGTTTGTCCTCCCTGGATAGTTTGATTGATGGTAACTCATCCGCCTCTGTTTCTGAATCAGAGTCTTCCTCTAAATGCTTGATCAAGAAATTTCTTTGAACGTCTTTTGCACACAAACGATGTGTTTGTGTAAGTTTATCTTTGTATGAAACTTCATGTTGATGACTTCCAACACCTTCTTCCTGGATTGTATTTTTTAGTTTCTTGTTACTTCTTTGTAGGAGATCATCCTCCTCGGTGGATTTAAGATCATCCCCATCATCTTCTTTGGTAGTCACTGTACTCGCTTTTGCCAATGGAGAGAGCATTTTTTGCCAATTTAAATTTTTAAAAAGATAAATCTTTAAGTAGTAACAATACTATGATTAGGAATGGTGCATGCAAGTGTTACAGAGGATATGGCGCCATGGAAAAAGCATCATAGCACCAAGTTAGGCCTGTTCGAATCATTATCAAGTTGAATGGGACGTTTATTAATTGGATGTGTTTTTAGATATTGATGAACAAGTGGGTGAGGCTAGGTGAACGCTGTGCACTGTCTTGATTCTGTGGGTTGATATATTTATGAGATGCTGATGATATTTTCCTCAGGGAGACAAGTATCTATTAGTACAAATTGCGGCAGTATAGAAACTTCACTAGAATTAGGAGTGATGGATTTTGTTTTAGTACCTTAGCCCACTCTGTTAGCTTAACAAGGTCATGCATGATGGAGCAGAAACTTCAGGGGGGGGGGGAGCAAAGGGTAAATGTTCATATAATTCTTAAAGGGATTGAGAGGTAATTTTATTGGGAAAATTTGTGATTTCCAACTTTTTTTTGTGTTTTTTGGGGCGGGTGGCGGTGGTGGTGTGCTTGTCCTTATGAAACTACTTGATTGTTGATTTTGTCACAGAAGTCAAGTAATCATTTTCGGTTGGCTTTTGTCGTGCAAATTATCGAATGAGTATGTCATAGTCCAACATGTTCTTCCTATCTGTCTTCTTTTACTTTCAGTTGGAAAACGTCATTGAGGCTGAGAAGCAGGCTGCTAAGGACTTGCTTCGTGAAAAGAGAAAAGATAGGGCCTTACTACGATTGAAGAAGAAAAGGGTTCAAGAAGATCTATTGAAGCAAGTAGATACCTGGCTCATTAATGTTGAGCAGCAAGTGAGTGTTCCTGTCTAATATAATCCCCTCGATTTCTCTGGTTTCCAAAAAGATGTTGGGACTTAAATATGGATTTCTATATAGTTGGCAGATATTGAACTGGCAAGTAAACAAACAGCCGTTTTTGAGAGTTTAAAGACAGGAAATAATGCGATCAAAGCAGTTCAAAGGAAGATTAACATTGATGATGTTCAGAAACTGATGGATGACACTGCTGAAGCACAAGCTTATCAAGATGTGAGCATTCTTTCTATGGTTCTCTTGTTCAGTTTTACACCATTGTTGCAAGTGTCATAATCATTGAACATACGTCTTTCATGCCAAACTCTCGCTAATCATGGGCTAAGAGTTATATACTCACCTTTGCTACTATCCATTAGTCCATTGTAGCCTCCCATTTCTTTCATCTTAAGTAACTAATTGGTAACCAAGCTGCCCCACCTGAGCCATCATATTCCGCTCTGTATCACCTTATTTAGTTCCACAATCTGACCTGTCTACTATTTTAATTAACTCCAAGAGCTCTTAGCTCTCCACTGCCTCTTCAGGATTTTTTGTTTTTGGATTTGGGGCCGCAACAATTGGAGGCTGGTACACCGTGTAGCTTGAATAGAATACATAGCAACTGGTAGTTTGTACACATTGCAGTGTATATGTATTTCAGTGTAAAAAGTACACCCAATAGTGTATGTAGGTACCACGTAAACTAATAGTATACCATGCACACTATTCAGTGTACTTTAACACTCTAAAATGTACTAGGAAAGCAATGCGGTGTGACAACTGGCGGTCTTGGATCCCATGGTTTCCAGTCAACAAGAACCGCTTATGGGTACTGTTTTCAGTCGAGCTAATTCCTCATTTCCTGAAAAATGGACGATTGGTTCATTTATGTTGTTATTAAGGTATACCATGCAAGTCTTTATCACAGGTTATGCATAAAAAACCAAAATTTAGTAGAAGTTATAACAGTTTATTAGACTTCGCATCTGCTATACATTCCTCCAGTGTTATCAATCCCAGATAGCGGCGCGGAACGGCCGACCCCGAAAACGCTATAGCGGGATAGCGGATAGCGGGAGCGGCGCTATTTGGAATTCTATGCAAATTATTAAAAATATATATTCAAGACGACAAGGAAAACAAATTCATAACCAAAATCAATAAATCCACCCGTGCTAATTTTCCCACAAAAATCACATATTACAGTCTTCCTATTATTCAAATCTTTCAAACTATTCCACTGCCAAGCCATATCAATATTATTACCGGTTGGCTTAATCCATCCATGAGAAACACTTGCAGATGAAGATATATTCGGATTTGATCCGGAAGATGTCATGTTGTATTGGGATGTAGTTTAAAAAAAAAAAAAAAAGGTCTCCGGTGGCTGGGTCGCCGGTGACCGGTGGAGAAAATAGATGAAGAGAAGAGAAGAAGAGAAGCAGATAAGCTGACCTTTTGTTTGGTTGCTGCGTTGAATTGCAAAAACTTCTTATTTGTATAAGCTGCTGTAGTTTAGGACCTTAGGTTTAGGTTTTTTAAGTTTGTTTTACCATTTTGCCCCTGTTTTGCCTTTAAATGGGCAAAAAAGACTTTTCAGTGATAATCCAAATAGCGCCGCTATGTCCGCTATTTGAGCCGCAATAGCGGCCGCAATGATCTGCACCCAAAATCCGCAACGCTATTCCCAACTCATAGCGGCCGAAGGCCGCTCCGCTCCGCTATCCCGCTATGGGCCACTATCCCGCCGCAATTGACAACACTGCATTCCTCCACCATTGTGTAATCTTTCCACACCCATGGTCATATTCATTTCATTATTTGCAGGAAATGAATGCTATATTGGGAGAGAAGCTATCAGCAGAAGACGATGAAGAAATCCTGACAGAATTTGAGAATCTTGAAACTCAGGTCCGTATATTGCCAAACTGGTTATATGAGCTCCGGTTCTGTTTACAGATGCTTTCTCGCCTTTGTTCACCATTATATTTGACTTTTCTTTCTGCTACTACTCATAGAATACTGCTAGGTAGCAGTTCATTGACAAGAATATCTTCCAGTTCTCTGCTATCTACCTACTGGATTGGTTTTTGGTACTTAGTTTTTCAAGTCGTTTATGTTAAAACGGATAAGTTTTCCTGATCCCGCATTTTCCAACAGTCACATGGCTTGTTCATTTTGTCAATTTTCAATCTTTTGATCTCAAAACCTGTTCTGGCTTCCAGAAAGTTTACCAACATATGAAGCAAGGATATGACTGAAACCGCTTAATTATATGGTTCAATTTTATACATTTTCTAACTTTGTAAACTAGTTCATATTTGCTCATTCTTTTCATGGAAGGACTAATTTGCCTTTTAAGCATTTCATGCTGAAGACATAGTCTCTCTACTTAATTAATGCTGAAATTTTTTTGAATCTGTACAGATGACCCTCCAAGATCTGCCAGAAGCTCCAACTACAGTGACACCGTCCAAGGAGAATGAAGAGATACTTGACCTTCCTGAAGTACCCCACCAAAGCCACAGTTGTCCAGAAAGCAGTTGAAGATTGCGCAAGTCAGGAGAAAGGTCTCTCTCTCTCCATAATATACACTGTGAAAATTAGCTCATGGGCCTCCATATCCTCTCAAAACCAATTGGCAAGGAGAGGTGTTAACCCATGAGCTTATATGTTATTTGGATCTTCCTTAGGCACTGGATGTGGGACTTCATATTTCAACACTCCCCCTCACATCGAGGTGGGAGTCAAATTAAGGCCCGCCGCCATTCTTGGGTCGTACGGTGACCATTAGAACCCACTTGGGCATTATGAGCCCATCATCCCGCCTAAGGGCCTGCTCTGATACCATGTGAAAATTAGCTCATGGGCCTCCATATTCTCTCAAAACCAATTGGCAAGGAGAGGTGTTAACCCATGAGCTTATATGTTATTTGGATCTTCCTTAGACACTCGATGTGGGACTTCATATTTCAACATACATGATTACAAAATAACTGACAAGTCGCACAAGGACTTGAATTGCCACTTTTCCTCTTCAATTCCGCTTACATTCCCATTAGAAATGGCTTCTTTATATAATATAGCAAGAGTGAGAAGCTTAACAACTTTTCAATTAAACAAAGACTCTCAATAACTTAAAGTCAATGAAATAGTTTAATAATGTATGATTTTCTGATGAAGAAAACTCAACTCCTCTGCAGTTAAATAATAACCTTGATAAGCAATTTGTATGTATAATATAGAAAGAGTGAGCTATGGATTGAGAATCTTAACAAGTTTTCAATTAAACTAAGACTTTCATTTTTATGTCATACAACTATTTCAATGGGTCTTGATCCACCTCCTACACTTATAAGTTTAGCTTCGACTCCACTTACAGAAGTGGGATTCAGTTTGCAAATAGGATCGGAACTGAATTTATAAGTGTAGGAGGTGAGTTGGGACCTATTGGGATAGTTACTAGGAAAAGAAATTCCCAGTTAAATAGTTACTAGGAATTGGTGTTAACAAGTTTAAAATTAAACAAAGACTTTGAATTCCCAAATTACGCGGCACTGGATCAGATCTGAAAAATTAGAATGCAGTTTTATTGGTCAAATTTTTTCTTATTAAAAAAACAACATTCCGTTGTTTTTTTTCTTCCTCCGGCATTTCTCATTTCTTCTACTTTTGTGTTCTCTCTCCAGCTAAGAGCATTCTTTGAATCCGTTACTAGTTCTATCTCAGAAGGCTAAGATGGCTGAAGTATTGATCGATGTTGTTGTCGAAACTGTTGTCAGCAAGGCGATCTCGCTCGCGGCTCAAGAGATCAGCGGCGTCTTGGCTGTCCGGGAAGACCTTCAAACTCTTGCTACATAGCTTGAGATGATTCAGGCGGTGCTAGTTGATGCTGAGAGCAAACCTTTGGGCAGTTGACCTATTCGTCTTTGGATGGAAAGGCTCAAGGATGCCGCAGCTGATGCTGATATCTTGCTCGATAATTTTGCCTATGAACTTCTCCGCAAGAAGATTCAAAAAGGAAACAAGGTAGAAAAGGTACGCGTCTTCTTCTCATATTCGACCTCAAATCCACTTGGATTTCGTTTTCACATGGCTCATAAGATTAAAAACATCAACTTCCGTATCAAAACAATTTACCAACAGTCAAATGATATTGGAGTTAAGCCGGTCGAAATAATTAACTATGTTGTTGATCTTAGGAGGGAAATATTATTGACAGATCCTTTTCTAGATGAGTCAAAAACAGTTGGGAGGGTTGATGATGTGAGGAAGATTGTGAGTCAACTAATTACTAATTGTTCGAAAGATGAAAATGATTTAAGAGTAATTGGTATAGTTGGAATGCCCGGTCAGTCGGTCAGAGCAAGACAACTGTTGCTAAGATGCTCTTGAGGGATGATGAAGTGATAAAGATCTTTGAGAAAAGGATATGGACATGTGTGTCTGATGATTTCAATGTGGACAAAATTCTAAAAGATATGTTGCAATCTCGCACAGAAAGGGTTTTTGAGTTTACAAATAGGGAAGCAACAGTTAACCAACTGAAAAAGGAGCTTTCTATGATTTTCTTGTTTTATTTTATATCATCTTTGCAAAATAAGGAACTTTTGATGGCATAACCTCAATTGATAGTAATGATCATCTGGTAGTGCGAAATGACAAACTTTTTAGTTTGAATATCATTTAACTAGTCTCTTTAGCCACACTGACATCAACGCTACCACTCTGACATGTATAATATTTATCAAATTTTGAAAAGTATTAATTAATTTGGAATATCAAAAAAAGTGAAATGTATCATTAGGAATAGTATAATCAAATTGGAGCCCAAAACTCGAAGTTTGGATTCTTAAGAGTTAAAGACTATCAATGTTACTTATTTGATATAATCATCAATTTCTGTGATCCTCTCTTATTCTTTTGATCTCTCTAACCTATTCTTAGATTAATTGAAGAAGAATTTTAGATAATTCTGAGTTTCTTGTTCTGAATTTTGGAGAATTAGAAGAAGATATGAACCCAAGAAGCTGAATTTTGAGTTGAAGTTAAGAGATTTGAGGGCTTTTTTTAGGTATTAGAAAAATGGGGAATATAATATTTGTGAAGAAACCAAAAATAACAGAGGTGGATAAGGCAATTCTTTCCCTCAAGACCCAAAGGCGCAAGCTTGCTCAATATCACCAACAGGTATAACCAAAATTCAATCTTCTTCTTTTTAATAAAGTAAAACATCTTAATTTTTGCTTCCTTAATTTTCGCTACATGTCTTGGAAGTCTTATATTAAAGAATGGAGATAGTAATATTTGTTTGTTTATTTTTTGAATGCTTTTGCAAGTTTAGAGAAAAAAAGAATTTTTTGAGGGTGGATTGATTCAATTCAATTGTTATCGATGAACAAGTATATGATATGGGCAAGGCTAGGTGAATGCTGTGCACTGGCTTGGGTTGACATATATATACATATGAGATGCTGATGCTATTTTCCTGAGGGAGATACATTGACGGAGCTAGAACATTGATTTGAGGGCGAGAATTCGTAAAGGGGTTTTGAGGAAAATGTTGAAGGGATGAATATAAAGAATAATCGGCTAAAGGCTTAGAAAACTAATGCATAGTCTAAAAATAAAAAATGTTGGGGGCGGCCGCCGCCTCTGCACTGATGTCCTAGCTCTCCATCCTTTGGGAGATAAATGTCTCTTAGTTCATGACTGCTTCGGCTAGACGTTAAACATTAGCCCTTTTTTAGTTTATGGCTTAACAAGCTTGTTATCTTGTTTTGGTTTCAGCTGGACTCTGGAGGCTGTCATTGAGGCTGAGAAGCAGGCTGCAGAAATATAGGGCCTTACTGGCATTGAAAAAGAAAAGGGTTCAAGAAGACCTACTGAAACAAGTAGATACCTGGCTCATTAATGTTGAGCAGCAAGTGAGTATTCCTATCCAATATAATCTCCTCAATCTCTCATCTTGTAATACAGAAATAGTATGGACAACTGTTGCATCTTGTTCTCTGATTCGCTAAAACGATGTTGGCACTCAAATATGCATTTCTATCTAGTTGGCAGATATTGAACTGACAAGCAAGCAAAAGACTGTTTTTGAGAGTTTAAAGACAGAAAATAATGCGATCAAAGCAATACAGAGCGAGATTAACATCGATGATGTTCAGAAACTAATGGATGAAACTGTCGAAGCGAAAGTTTATCAAGATGTGAGCATTCTTTCTATGATTTTCTTGTTTTATTTTACATCATCTTTGCAATAAGGAACTTTTAATTGCATAACCTCAATTGATAGTAATGATCATCTGGTAGTGCGAAATGACAAACTTTTTAGTTTGAATATCATTTAACTAGTCTCTTTAGCCACTCTGACATCAACACTACCATTGCGCTGATCACAAGTGTGTTAAAAGAAGAAGACCATATTAATCAAGTATATAATTTTCTAGAGCGATTCTTTGAGAAGTTAACTGTGTGGATTAATCCACCAATCCATCTTTCATGCCAAACTCTCGCCCATCATCGGCTAGGAGTTATATACTCACTCACATCTGCCATTGTTTATCATGGCCTACCATTACTCTCATATAAAGGTCACCGAGCATTATAGCTTCACACTTGGTCCCTCTTTCTCTAAATCAAGTGAAATCATTTAGTTTTGACCTATGTACATTTTTATCTCCGGATAAGAACCGCTATTCTTCAGTTTATAATTGATATATGTATTGGACAAATTTCTGTTGTTGTTAAGGTAAACCATGTTGTTAAGAAAGAAGCTCCATTTAAGAGAAGTTATCATAGTTTGTTAGAGTTTGCATCTGCTTTACATTCCATCATTGGATGGGAATCATGCTCATCATCTTCATTTCATTATTTGCAGGAAATTAATGCTATATTGGGAGAGAAGCTATCAGCAGAAGATGAAAGAAATTGTGGCAAAATTTGAGAATCTTGAAACTTAGGTTTGTATATTGCGAAACTGGTTATAAAAACGAACTCCATTTCTGTTTACATATGCGTTCTTGCCTTTGTACATCTCTATCGTTGACCTTACTTCATCTCTAATTCATCGAAACCTCAATACTTGCGTATTTGTCAAAGTTGATAGTTAATTTGGGATTGGAGGGAATACTTGTTCTAGCTTTTAAAACTAGTTCATATTTGCTCATTCTTTTCGTGAAAGAAGTAATTTTCTGTTTAGGCATGCTGAAGATAAATATTCAAACTACTTAATTAATGCTGAAAGATCATTTGAATTTGTGAAGATGACCCTCCAATATCTGCTGGATACTCCAACAACTACAGTGCCACCTTCCAAGGAGAATGAAGAGATACTTGATCTTCCACAAGTACCCACCAAAGCCCCAGTTGTCCAGAAGGCCGTTGAAGATGTTGCAAGTCATAAGTAAGGTCTCTCTCTCTTTCACCATGATATACGCGAATATAAAAAAACTGACAAGTCGCACGAGACTTCTTTCTAATTGTTTTTGCAGTTCTGGAGGAGCCATTGCCTGCTTGATGGGAAAATCATGTTGATACAAAGGCGTTTTTTGAGAGATGAAGGATTAATTTGACGTTTGAAATGGTTATTTTCTGTGATTAAGTAAATTATGGTATGGTTCGACTTGGTGATCAAGAATATCAATTATCATCTCTCTGTATAGTAAATGTCACTGTATTCTGTATATCTTGGCTTTTCAAATTGGTGAGAATTGTTCATTTTATTTAGAATGTAAAAATATCTTAAAGTTTTGCATCTTCTACCATATAGCCGAGAACAAAAGATGAGCATCAATGATGTCTAGGCTCAACATGCCTCAAAGTCCACGAAATGACCCCAAAGGCCGTGGGTTCATACAAGGGCTAGGCACCGGATCAAACTCCAAGCAAGGTTCAATCACTGGGAATCCTTCACGGACGGATAGATGGAACGTGTCATTCACTCGGCAACAGTGACAGATCTAAAAAAAAAAATTCACTGGGGTCATTTATACATTTATTATCTAAATTGAGTAAAATATATCATATATAATTAAAAAAAAAAAATGGGGTCATTTGACCTCAGTGAGAGGCTACTACATCTGTCCCTGCTCGGCAAAACCATCATTCATAAATGGCCTATAAAAAAACGCGGTGACATTCCCGCAATTAAATCTACTCTACTCAGCCTACATTCGTGTGAGGTATAGCTCAAATCCATAGGACAAGAGCCTCTATAAATAGAGCCCTTTTTGCCATATTTTACCTCAAGTCATTTCTGCCTCTCACAATACGTGTTAAGTTATTGATACTCTTTGTACTCAGACTAACTTAAGCATCGGAGTGGGATTGGGGTTTTCCCTCCCTTTTCTAACCTTATTCATCTCGCAGGAATAGGTACTCAGTTGGAAATCTAGTCATGTGAGTTTTTGGACTTTCCTATTAGATTTTTAATTTCTATTATTTCCTAAAGCTATTAGGTGTCCTAGCACTATAAATATTCATTGAATAGTTCAGTTAGAAGGGATAGTCCATATTTTACCATTATATTTTAGAACTAGAGTTTTGATAGAGAATTATTGGAGACTATATTCAATCACATCGGTTCACGTATTTACACTATTGGTTTATAATATATTAAAAAATAATCATATATCAATGCATATGTAATAGTAATCGTATATCCACATTTTGTGTCTCGTTCTCTGTACTGTGAATAAAAGTTGTAATGTGTTAATTTTTTTAATTAAAAAAACTATAACCTAACAAAAATAGCAGAAAAACTCTCAGAAAAAAAATTTAACATATAACATTTTATTATTTATGAGATAAAAAACGGAATAAAGAGAGGGAAGAGACGATTTTTTGTACCATGGCTCCTATGCGGAAAGTTTTGGTGCGGACTGGTGCGGGACAAGCTGAGGGCCGTTGGATTCATCCAACGGTTGTTTCAAAGTAAGGGTATTTAATGACTCTTTTTTTCCAGCCGCAACTTTTCTCTCTCATCAAGAACATGTGTTCAATAATCAAGAACATGCTTTCAATAATAAAAAACGCGCGTTCTCTAATAGAGAACATGTGTTTACTGACCGAGAACGCATGTTCAATAATCAAGAACATGCGTTCACTAATAAAAAAACGTGCGTTCTTTAATAAAAAATGTGTTCATTGACAGAGAACGTGCGTTCTCTGAGAGAGAACGTGCGTTCTCTAATAAAAAATATGTTCACAATATACAAGAACGTGTGTTCTCTAACAGAGAACATGCGTTCTTTTTTTAGCCGCAACTTTTCTCTCTCCTCTGTAACCCACCTTTTTAACTTTTCAGCCGCAACTTTTCTCTCTCCTCTAATAAAATTACATATGTACCCTTTTAGCTTTTCTCTCTCCTCTAATAAATCTCAACCATTGATCCTCTTAAAAAATGAAATCAGTGGCCCTTGTTGTGTCCCGCACGTGCGGAATTTAAGGCGTTCCGCATAGGAGCCGAACTGGATTTTTTGTTGTCAAAATGTCGTAAAAGGTTAAGTCTTTCGTTCAGACATGGAAACCGGGGATAGATAGATTTTCCAATACATCTCACACCGCAACCACACATTCATTATCATTACTTTTAAATAAATAAATCACTTTCATTATTTTAACAAAGATTTCATTCATTATAATATAGTCTTCTCTTTCCCCAACTCAGATCAATTTATTCTTTTGAAGAAGAATATGGCGGAAGCATTGATAATGAGTAAGGCGATCGGTGTTCTTGCTGAAGGAGTCGTTAGCAAGGCGATCTCGTTTGCTGCTCAAGAGATCAGCGGCACATTGGCTGTTCGGGAAGATCTTCAAACTCTTGCTGAATATTTGGAGATGATTCAGGCTATGCTAGCTGATGCTGAGACTAAGCCTTTGCGCAACGGACCTGTTCGTCTTTGGGTGGAAAGACTCAAGGATGCCGCAGCTGATGCTGACATCTTGCTCGATGAGCTCGCCTATCAACTTCTCCACAAGAAGATTCAAAAAGGAAAGAAAGTTGAAAAGGTACGCGCCTTCTTCTCTGGTTCGACCTCAAATCCACTTGGGTTTCATTTTCACATGGCTCATAAGATTAAAAAAATCAACTCCCGTATCAAAGCAATTTACCAAGAGTCAAATGATATTGGACTTAAGCCGGTCGAGATAATGAACTATATTATTGATCTTAGGAGGGAAACATTATTGACAGATCCGTTTCTAGATGAGTCAAAAACTGTTGGGAGGGTTGATGATGTGAGGAAGATTGTGAGTCAACTAATTACTATTAATTATTCGGGTTATGAAAAAGATTTAGGAGTAATTGGTATAGTTGGAATGGCCGGGCAGGGCAAGACAACTATTGCTAAGATGCTCTTGAGCAATGATGAAGTGATAAAGAACTTTGAGAAAAGGATATGGACATGTGTGTCTGATGATTTCAACGTGGACAAAATTCTAAAAGATATGTTGCAATCTCGTACATAAAGGGTTTTTGAGTTCACAAATAGGGAAGCAATAGTTAACCAACTGAAAAAGGAAATAGATGGGAAAAGATTTTTACTTGTGTTAGACGGCGTTTGGAATGAAAATCCTGAACTTTGGGATAGAATGAACACGTGTTTGCTAGCAATAGGTGGCGCAAATGGAAGCCGAGTAATTGTGACAACTCGAAGTAACAAGGTTGTTTCAATGATGAATGGATCTCTCCATCATTTGGGAAAGTTATCTGAAATAGAAAGTAATGAGTTATTTAAGAAGATTGCTTTTCGTAATGTTACAACATCAAAAACTCCTATGTTGCTGGAAATTGGTGACAGAATTGTTAAAAGGTGTCAGGGTGTTCCATTGGCATTGAAGGCAATTGCAGGTTTGATGTCCTCCTTGAAAGATGATGAACTGGAGTGGAGAAAATTTGAAGATAGCAGCCAGTGGAATGAAGTGGATGAAATGTTCTCTTCTATAAGGTTAAGTTTTGACCATTTGTCATCTCTATCACTGAAACAATGTTTTGCCTACTGTTCTATTTTTCCAAAGGACTCGGTTATGGTGAGGAAAGATCTGATACAACAATGGATGGCACATGGGTTTCTCAATCCCTCAAGTGGAAGTAAATTGGATATGGAAGATGTAGGAAACAACTATTTCAATACATTGTTGCAGAGGTCGTTGTTTCAAGAAGCTGTATTTGATGAGTATGGCAGCGTCGAAAGTTTCAAGATGCATGATCTTGTGCATGATTTTGCATTAGAAGCTTCCAAGGATTGGTGTTCGACACTTGAGGGTGGATCTAATCAAAGTGAAGATATCAAGGTTGTGCATTTGTCCATTCATATTCCCTTTGGAACCAAAAGTCTGGATATCTCCATCAAAAATCTTTCTAGAATGAGAACATTGATTTTGTCTTGTCACAATATCTCTCTTGATGTCTTGGAAAATTGCAAATATCTTCGTGTCTTCATTCTGCGTGATTGGAGTGCCAATGAGTTGCCGAAACTTGTAGTCCGGTTGAAGCATCTCAGGTATCTTGACATCACTAATACAAATATACGTAGTCTTCCAAACTCAATAACAAAGCTCTACAATTTGCAAACCTTGAGACTTTATCGACTAGATGAGTTGCCCAAAGATTTTAAAAATTTGATTAGTTTGAGACATTTATATATTTCGAGGTACATTATGCCAATTCCTGGGATAAGAACATTAACGTTTCTCCGAACATTGCCTCACTTTGTGGTTAGTCGAGATAGGAGATGTGGAATTCAGGAATTGCAATACTTGAAGAATCTTGAAGGTGACCTTAAAATATTTGGTCTCGAAAATGTGAGCAATCATGAGGAAGTCATGAAAGCTGGCCTGTCAAGCAAAACAAATATTGTGAATTTAGAACTTGAATGGAGTGTTGATAATGTGCAAGGTTGCAAGTATGAAGATGTCTTAGAAGGTCTCAAGCCCCATAAGTACTTGAAATGTTTAAAAATTGTGAACTTTGCAGGTGCAAATCTGCCCTCTTGGATGGCCATCACAAGTCATGATCAACGGATCCTTCATAATCTAGTGAGAATTAAATTAAAAAATCTATGCGGGTTGAAACAAATTCCGCGGCTCGAGCACCTCCCCTTCCTGGAGTTTGTTGACATTGAAAACATGGAAAGCGTTGAATGTATTGGCAATGAATTTTATGGTTGGACAAATCAAACTGCTGATCAAGGGAGTTCTTTTGTAGCATTTCCATCGCTCATAAATCTCATGCTGAATTATATGACTAATCTTGAGCAGTGGTCTGATCCCCATGAACCGATTCAAGTCTTTCCTTGTCTGGAGATATTGAGCATATTCGTTGCTCCCAAATTAACTCTCTTACCACAGTTATTCAATACACTATTCTCTCTCAAGGTGCTCAAAATCGTTGGAGTAGGCCTGAGTAAACTGCCGGAGGGCCTAGGAGGCATTGCGTCCCTTGAAGAGTTGTATATAAATGATTGCCAGAGTCTAGTTTCCATTGAGAGTATACAGGGCCTCCGATCTTTGAGAACATTTGTGATTTGGAGTTGCCATGAGTTGGATGGGTTTTCGAACGAGCTTGAAGCAAGTGTGGAACTCCAAACATTGAGTATTGGTGATTGTTCATCTATCATTAGGTTTGAGGATTTGTGTTTGCCGGCCAATCTCCGAAGCTTGACACTCTTCTTGTCATCAGAGAATGGTGTTGATTATGAAGTTTTCCCCTGGCCTAGTAAATGCACAGCTTTGTCCGCTTTGGAAACTCTGATTCTTAGTGGGACTCCAGAGATAGAGTCATTAATACCAGAGCAGCTGCATCTTCCTAAATTGAGAAAGTTGGAACTATGGTATTTTGGTGAGATGAAGTCTATACCAGATTGGATTTGTAACATCAAATCACTAAAATCTCTGCTTGTTCAGGATTGTCGTAAACTGGAGAAGTTGCCGACAAGGAAAGCTTTACAATCCCTTACACATGGATGTGAACTAATATTTGATGGTTGTCCAGTCTTGAGACAAAGGTGGGAGGAAGGAAGCTATCCAGAACATGATGAAATTTCCAATCTCACCAACATACACTTGAAAATTTTGTATTAATTTTGTGCTTTTTCTGGTTACAAGTGTTACGCTTTTTTCATGTATTTTTAACTATTGTTTTTGTAAGCCCCAAGGGCGAACAAACTCAGTTTTTGATAATGGACAAACATTTGATGTTGTGTCTAATACTCTTAATCTTTGTGATAGAATATCGGAACTCATTATGGAAGCTCTAAGTACTTCAATCAGTCATGATCAAGATTCAAAGTTATACTTAAAGGCACATCTCGTCGAGATTGAAGATTGAAGACTTAGGTTTGGTTAGGATAGCTTATGTCTTTATAAGTCATTATCTTATAAACTCTAACCAATGCTCTTATGAACATAAACGTACAACACTCTAGTCTTGCATGCATCATAAACAAGTTTTCAAAAGGCTTAGTTTCAAAATGGTACTTTAGATGTTCTTATTTCAAAAAGCCTTTGATTTCAAAGTATAAGTCTTTTAAAACGGTTTTTCAAATGTTCTTTATTGTTACCTTTTGAGAAAACCTTTTAGACTTCAAAAGATTTCAAAACGTGTGAAAAATCAACATCTCTCAAAGCTCAGGAGGTCGGATCATCCGAGCTTTCCTCGGATCAGCCGACCAGTTACAGAGAGTTGAAGCTTTTGGAAATGGCCAAGGTCGGTCGACCTATGGTTGATCTCGGTCGACCGAGGTAGCTTAGGGTCATCCGAGGTGTTTTGTTCGGTCAATCGAACTCTGTAAAAACTAGCCGTTATTTGACCGTTGCAGAGTCGTTTTTAGCATATTTTCATATGTATAAATACTCCAAAGCTGTAGAATGACTAAAGGGACTTGCACATCAAATATACATTGATTTCTTATCAAGTCTAAACACCTTCAAAGAAAATGCACTTCCTTACTATGATCTAAATCATTAAAAGGTGATTTTCCAAAAGCAAGACAAAGAGTGTGCTTCTAATGTTCAAAGAGATGAATCTTCTTGTACTTCAAAGGTATATATCTTTCACTTAGAAGAGTGAACAACCTTTATCTTTACCCATCTCAATCCCCTTTCTTAGTGATAGGGTAATTCTTGAAAGTCCTACTTTGTGTGGGCAATTTACTCTTAGTGAGTTTTGTATTGTGGTTGTGTTGTAAAACTCTTAGTGAGTTAGCCACAAGTGTAAAAAGTTCTTCTTAGTGAAGTTGTTGAAAATCCTTGGGTGATGCTCAAGGTAGTGGACGTAGATTCTAAGTGAATCGAACCACTATAAATCCTTTGTCTTGTGATTGACTATAGTTTTGCTTTTGTTCATCTTGCTCAAACTTACACTAGCTTTGCTTAGATTCGGAAAAGTTTACAAGATTGACTAAAACCCAATTCACCCCCCCTTCTTGTGTTTTACAGTTTTCATTCCCTAAAACTTATGTATACTAGCCGTGCATTGCAATTATTGGATTGATTTTTTTAACGACCCATTTTAGATATAAAAGGGTCTAACGTAATTTTAACATATTTAAAAAATAAAAAACACATTAAGAACAATTTACTCCCCTCCCCCCGCCTAAAAAAAAAAATTAAGCGACAATTTTACTTAATAGATAATTAATTTTTGAAATCAATATCTAACTTTATTAAAAAAAAAATTTATTATCTTTAAGAATATATATCTAAAGATAATAATTAAAATATAAAATAATATTTTTGAGGTGATAACATCTATATCTTTTTTTTGAGGGGAGATAACATCAATATCTAAGTATAATTATCTCATTTTTTTCTGAAAATAAAAGTATTATTATATTTAAAAACGAAAAGCTCTTTAGTATTCAACTTTTTTTAAATTAAAAAATATTTTGATGAAAAAATGATTTTACATTTTGACAGGAAAAAAAGGCGCATACTGTTTTCATTTCTATTTTTTTAAGACAAATATTAACATATTATTTTATCAGAGGACATAAAAAATCCCACATTTTCCTAACCCAAAAAGGGAAATGTGTTCTAAAAAAGGAAAATAAACAGATCCACGTCTTGTGTTGACCGTCTCCGCCACTCTTCTCTGATTTTTGTTGGGTTGCCGATTATTTACTTCTATGCATCTCTCCATTATTTTTTATCTTCATTCTCCCAACCTCTCTTCTTCGATCACCATCGTTCGAATTTTTTTTTACCGTAAAAAAATAATTGAAAACGATATGAAAAAGTAAGAACAACAACAGAAAATTGATGAGAAAGAATTGGAACTGGAATTCCACTATTGACATAGAGCATCGAATTAAGGTAATTTAGCTCTAAAATTTTTGTGCCTCGTGATATTGGGCAAAACGCCAATTTAGTCCTAAAAGTATTTCGAGTTTGAGATTTTTGTCCAGTATGTTTAATTTTATTTTTTAAGATTCACTATGTATTTACGACCTGCCATTATTGTCCTTCCGTCCCATTTTCTATTAAAAATCCATCAAAAAGCCAATCTGGTCAAACTATGTCTTTTTACACAGGAGCATTTTAGTCATTTCAACATACTCTCTACAAGAAAAACTTATGTACTCAATTGTTAAACAAAATAACAATGGATACCTAATTTAATTTATCCAAAAAAGTAAATCTCTAAACCCTTCATCTCTCTTTCACCTTCCTCCGCCCCGTCAACCACTACCACCTGCAACAACCACCATTTCCTAGGGTTTCACATTCAAAATTTGAAGTTCATGAATTCCCCTAACCCTTTCATCTATATTCATCTTCATCCCCTTCATCAAACTCATCCCCTTCATCTTCATTCTCTCACCACTGCTAATCACCACCTTCAACACCATTCTTGAACAAAAAAGAAGAAGAATATATGAGGTCCCTCAATTTAATGATTATTTCTCATAAATCATAATGGCCCATATTTACTTTTAAGGACAAAAAACAACAAATCTTGAAAAAAATATTTGATTGACCATTTAGCTACAGTAAGAACTATTGAAATCAAATCATATAATAAAATACTTAGTATGATTCAACAATTTGAGTTTTATTTTGCAGCAGGGTTTTTTTAAGTTAAACAAAAAAAATTAAAAACCCATTAACTTCATGAACCACCCAAAACAACTTCCTAAGATTCAAAGAAAAGCATAAATAGAAAAATTATTGAAAGAAGGTATCAGTTGTTGGGCAGCAGAACACTCCAAACAACAAATTATAATGGAAACAAAAGGAAAGCAGGAAGCAAACACGCGGATAATATGGAGAGAAAAGAAGAATAAATAAATCAACATGAAAGAACACCAATATTTTTAACGTGGTTCGGTCTCAACGCAGACCTACATCCACGACCCCGAAGGGTAAAAATTTTCACTATGTAATTTTTGGACGGAACAAAATTACAAACCCTCTCAGGAACCAAACTCAGGAAACTCACCATCTGAGTTGGTGGCGTTGGCAATAGTATATTCTAATACTCCCCCGCAGTCGAAGCGGGAGAAGGTCGAACACTGAGACTGTTGCGAAAATCTTCAAAAAGAACCAATGGAAGGCTTTTGGTGAAGATATCTACAATTTGGTAGCGAGATGGAACATGTAAAACCCGAACTTGCCCTCGAGCAACTTTTTCACGAACAAAATGGATATCCATCTCTACGTGTTTGGTCCGTTGATGTTGAACCGGGTTACCTGTAAGATAAATGGCACTAACATTGTCACAGTAGACCAACGTAGCTTTACGAAGAGGGACGGTGTAGTTCAAGTAGCGATTAGGAGCCAACGAGGATTCGGCCACAACGTTGCCACGCCTCGATACTCAGCCTCGGCCTTTGGAGGCGGGACAAAGTAGGCTGTCTTTTGGCGGACCAAGAAATCAAGTTATCACCCAGATAGACGCAATACCCTGATGTAGATCTTCTAGTGTCTGGACACCCCCCCAATCGGCATCCGTATATGATACAAGACTTGAAGTCGAAGACTTGTATAAATGCAAACCATAATCAAGAGTCCCTTGAAGATATTGAAGGGATTCATGGGCGGAAACTCGTTCCAAACACCCATGGATCCTCCCTGCAAGGATCCGCTCATATGAAACGAATCGAAAATAGCGGTAAAAACTTACATTTTACAGATTCAAGAAGCTGCTTCTTGAATGGAGGATGGCGTTTCTTGGATGCTAATCGCCACCAATTGATCTCCCTCGCGGAAAGTCCCTCTACCCAGGGTATCCACGCGACGAAAGCGGGCAGCGATTGCTAGCTCTTCGTCTTTTGCATTTTCGGGAATTAGAGAGAAAAAGGGAGAGGCTGAAAGCTGAAATCTAATTTCGGGTTTCTTGGTTAATTTCAGCTAAAAGAATTGAAGTCTAGGGTTTCGGCCAAGAGTTTATTATATAGGGTGTGAGAGTTTGTTCCCGGAACTAACTCTCACGTCCTCAACTCCCTCTCGGCAATGGGAGTCCTCAACTCCCACGTCCCCTAGACCTGCTGGAAGTGGGAGTCCTTATCGGATAATAACTCCCACGTAATCCCAGCTATAGGTAAAATACCGAAAGCGCCTCTATCTCTAATTCGAATAATAAACACTTTATTATTTCCGAGAAAGACAAATGTCGGATACAATGAACCTAGACACATTCTAGATTCATTGAATGCGGACATAAAGCTTCGTTAGCTCGTCTATGCGTGTGACCACTGTAGGGTTACATCTCACAATGGCAATGAAAACACACTTAGTAGTAGTGTGAGTCCATAAATCACAAGCGGTCCCTAGCAGGGACATTGTGACTACCCAAATTGAATGAATATACAACGGAACCTAATATCAATCCACTATTTAATCCCTTTGTCTCGCGATATCCTAATTAAGCATAAGGCGTGGTGGTCGTCACCCTTATTAAGCTTAATTATATTTATGCTCGATCTCCACGTGATCTGTTTCGACAAATAGCATTTGATAACCACTTTATCAAACACATTTGAGCACGGCCATGCATTTAAACAATCTTTCCCTATCGAGGGGGCCCATGGATATCTCTCTCAATAATAGAGAGGGACAAATTCCTTACAATGTCTCTCACATTCAAGCTATGATAGGACACTACATCCGATCATCGATCGTATTGATTACTCTGTTACAAGTAACGTCCGATTGAGTCAAAACGTGGCTCCATTCATACTAGAATCAATGAAGACATAAGGTCTAAGGATTCTAAAATAGTATTGAGGAAGTAATACTTATGACTTAAGACCATGAAGTATTACTTCTACGACGGATCACGTCCCAATACAATGTATCCCTATATATTGCATCTATGATGTGATTTGTATCCATTACACATGATCGAGTAAAACAAGATCATCAATCAACAATCATACTAGTTTTATTTCATAGTAATTAAGCATTACATAAAACTAGGGACTTCTAGAATAGTAATTACATAAGCTAATGAGTTTTACTATCAAATCACACATTTGATAATCAAAAGCAAAATTAACTATTCAATTACTTGCTCAAAAAGATAACAAAACGCACAACATGTGCTAATGGTCCTAGGGCACTACTAACAGATATCTCACAATTCTTTTGAGAGCCTGCATGTGTGTTTCCTTTGGATCGTGCATGAACAAGCAGACTTGTTGAACTGCATAAGAGATATCTGGTCTTGTAAAAGTGAGGTATTGAAGAGCACCTGCAAGGCTTCGGTAAAGAGAGGGGTCACCACAAGAAGGGCTAGTTGTCGCACTCAACTTGGGCTTCGTGTCAACGGGAGTAGCAGCAGGTTTGCAGGAGGACATGCCGGTCCGTTCAACTATCTCCATGGCATACTTCTTTTGTGAGAGAAATAAACCATTAGAATCGCGTGTCACAGAAATCCCCAAAAAATAACTCAAAGCTCCCAGATCCTTCATTGCAAATTCTGAGCTAAGAAGAGAAATAATTTTCTGCCGAAGATCTTCATAAGATGCAGTGAGAATTATATCATCAACATATAAAAGGAGATAAGTAACATTTGTCCCTTGTTTGTAGATGAATAAAGAATGATCAGAGATGCTATGAGAGAAGCCAATGGTAGAAACAAAATCTGCAAACCTTTTGTACCATGCCCGAGGTGCTTGCTTTAAGCCATATAGAGATTTTTTGAGCAGGCATACATGATCTGGGCGAGAAGGATCGCGGTACCCCAAAGGTTGATGCATGTAAACTGTTTCATTTAGTTCACCATGTAAGAAGGCATTTTTAACATCCAACTGATGAATAGGCCAGGATTTGGAGAGTGCCAAGCTGAGAACTGTGCGAATAGTAGCAAGTTTCACCACCGGACTGAAAGTATCGCCGCAATCAACGCCAACCTGTTGAGTTTTCCATCACCTACAAGACGGGCTTTATGCCTCTCAAAAGAACCATCAGACCGCTCTTTGTGAGCAAAAATCCACATAGAACGAATTATATTCACATTAGAAGGACAAGGTACAATCTCCCACGTCTTATTTTTAATAAGAGCATTGTATTCGTCATCCATGGCCATTTTCCAATTTGGATCGCGAAGGGCAGACACCGGATTGCGAGGTAGGGGAGATTTGGTATGTTGGGCATGGAGATTAAATGGAATTTTATGTTTAAAAATTCCAAGTTGGTTGCGGGTTACTGGTCTATTAAGAGTAGGAGGTGGTGGTGGCGGGTTGGGACTTGTAGTGGGCTGATTTGTCGGGAGAGGGCCATGTGTGGGCTGTTGAGGCGAAAGAGTATAGCTAGCTAGGCCTGATAAAGGTGGATTGGGCTCAATTGTGTGGGGGTGGAGCAGTGGGCCTAACTATTTGGTTTTTAATAAAGTTTTGCACATATTTATTTGCACCATCATCCAAAACAATCATATGTGGGAGGGGGAATATTATGAGCAAATGGAAATTGTGTTTCATCAAAAATAACATGTCTACATAAAATGATTTTCTTTGAGGACATGTCATAACACTTATACCCACGGTGATTATCCGGATAACCCAAAAATACGCACGGTGTAGACCTTGCTTGGAGTTTATGTATCGTAGTAGAAGGAAAGAGGGGATAACATAAACACCCAAATACCCGGAGATGAGAGAAGATTGGGTCTTTTTGATATAAATTTTTGAGTGGTGATTGAAAATCTAAAACCTTGCTAGGAAGAATATTTTGGAGATATGTTGTCATTTGTAAAGCATGAGGCCAAAAAGAAGGAGGTAAGGAAGCATGGGATAAAAGGGTACGAATCATGTTATTAATGGAGCGGATTTTCCGTTCGGCTTTACCGTTTTGTGAGGAAGTGTAAGGACATGAGAATCGAAACGATAATCCATTTTTGTTACAAAAATCCCAAAAAAAATTGTTGTCAAATTCCTTGCCATTATCACATTGAAAATTTTTAATTTTGCGTTCAAATTGGGTATGGATAAAGGCATGAAATTTCACAAACACGGAGTAAACATCAGATTTTTTAGCTAAGGGGTAAGTCCACAAAAAATTGGAATGATCATCCAAAAATAAAACATAATAACGGTGACCCATGTTACTCAAGACCGGAGAATTCCATAAATCACAATGAATAATATCAAACGAAAATTTAGAATTATTCGGAGAAGCAACAAATGGCAACTTAATATGTTTTCCTAGAACACAAGAACGACAAATTTTATTATTCAAACCACACTCAATAATTTTATTTCGTCTAAGAGACTCAAACACCGGTTCACCCGGATGACCCAACCGATCATGCCATAAAGAAGGAGCTAACACTGCAAAACTAGAATGTGACACGTCTTTGAAAGGTTCCCCTGAAGTGACCGGATATAGATCGCCCTTACTTTCACATCTCATTAAACTTTTCCCCGTCCGAAAATCCTTCACAGAAAATCCAAAAGGATCAAATTCCACAGATACAGAATTATCAGTTGTGAATTTTCGGACAGAAATTAAATTCTTGATAATATGTGGTGCATACAAAACATTATTCAAGGCTAAATGTGGATGTGAGTGAGGCATTTTAGTGTGTCCATATCCAATAATAGGAATAAATTGACCATTTCCGACTAAAATACCATTATTTTTGCTCGAATTAAAAAGAGAGGAGAGAGTACCTTTATCCGACGTGACATGTGAAGAAGCTCCAGTGTCCATGATCCAAAGGGAGTCAGGGGGATTGAGGCTCATAGTATACATGGCAGATTCGATGTCCGTTGGAGCAAATTCGGAAGTAGTGGCTGAAAATGCCTGCTGTGGGCGTGGGCCTAAAATCCCCTCATTTCTCTTTGGCCCATTGGTGCCAGTATTGGGCCTAACCCATTGATTTGAAGGATATGGACAGGGTGGGATCGGCCAAGGAGAATAGGACCAAGGCTGCCCACTATTTCCGCCGTACCAGGGGGCCAGAACGCCAAAGCCGGCGGTGATGGGTTGCTCCGGCGCCGTTCTCCACTGCTTTGACCGCCGTGGCCTCCATTGCCGTGTCTACCGTTGTTATGGTTGCGGTGCTTGCCACCATGATTGTTGCCACGAGTTTTGCCGTTGCCCCCGCCATGGGAGTGTCGGTGATCATTCTGTCCACCGTGATTGGTAGTGTTGCTGCTGCCGAAAAATTCCGCCGGAGAAGGGGCAACCATGGCCGAGTTAGAAGCTGTTGCCGCCTTCTTCGCCAATCCGGCCTCTTCAAGAGTAAGCATTGACCGGGCTTGATGAAACGGGGGAAGTGGATTGCTTTGACGGAGAAGAGTGCCGACCTCATTAAACGCGTCCGTTAGCCCCGAAACCATATGGAGAACCAGCCGGTCATTAGAAACCGATGCATCAACGTTTTTTAGTTGGTCGGAAAGCTCTTTAAGGCGTTGGCAATATGCTGATATATTTGCAAAATCCTCCATGAGTGTATGCGAAAACTCTTGTTCAAGAGCTACGGCACGAGAGTGCTTGTTGTCTTCAAAAAGATCCCGTAAACGATTCCATGCCTCCATTGCCATGGCTCCCGGGACAATGATTGTTTGAAGCAAATCAGCAGACATTGTAGCATAAATCCAACCGAGAACAGTAGCATCAAGGGGTGACCAAAGGTCTTCAGCATTGTCATCCTTCGGTCCGGCAGCAGTGTCATTTTTGTCCGAAGGAATGATATGTTGGAGAACTTTATGGGAGCGGGCACAGATTTTGAACAACTCCGCCCATGTGGAATATTGGACGTTTTCAAATTCTAAAGTAATGGTGACATGGTTTCGGATGTTGGATACTCCGAGAGCGGGATGAAATTTGGTGTCCGACATGGAGGAATTGAGGAACAGAAAGAGAGGACGAGACAAGGTTGGTCGGCAATGAGGACAGCCGAGAGAAAGAAAGAAAGAAAAGAGAAAGAGATAGTGGAAGAATAGGTAAGAGACCGATTCTAGCTCTGATACCATGAAAGAAGGTAATTTGTTGCCTTTTCTCATTGATCACAATCAATATAAATACAATACAATAGGAAGTAATCTAGCCTATAATCAAGCCTATGATCAATCAATATTAATTACAAATATTTGACTAAATCATTCTAATTACATTCACATTTACAGAATAACTAATTTTGGCAATAGTATATTCTAATAATTATAAACCCATTAACTTCATGAGCCAGCCGATTACAATGGGTTTTATTTTAGCTTCTGTGGTTGAGTTTAATTTTTTTTAATTAAATTTGGGTATTCATATTTTTTTTTGTGGTTAATTAAAAATGACTATCCATAGTTTTTCTTGCAGGTGTTGAATGTGGTGGTTGCAGGTGGTGGTTGAGAAGGGTGGGGGTGGTGGATGAAGATGAAGATGGAGGGGTAGAAGAGTGTTGAATGTGGTGGAGAAGGGTGGGGTGGTGGATGAAGATGAAGAAGGAGGGGTAGAAGATAAGTTTATGAATTTTTTGAATTTTATAAATCCATATTTGAATTTATAAAGATGGAGAGAAATGAATGGGTTTAAGGAATTTCTTTGGTTAATTTAATTTGTGTTTCCATTGTGGTTAATTAAAATTGGCTATCCATGGTTTTTCTTGTAGGAGGTAGTGGTGGTGGTGATGGAGAATGGTGGGGGTGGTGGATGAAGATGAAGATGAAGGAGTAGAAGAAGAGTTTATGAATTGGGTATTCATAGTTAATTTTTTTAACAATTGAGTACCCAAGTTTTTTTTGTGAGAATTGTGATGAAATGTCTGAAATGCCCTTAAAAAGTGTCTCACATGTGAGACACATGACTGACTTGATGAGACTTTCACAGAAAATGGGACGGAAGGACAATAACGGCAGATCGTAAATACATATTAGATCTTAAAAGATAAAATTAAATATACTGGACAAAAACCTCAAACTCGAAATACTTTTAGAATCAAATCGGCGTTTTTGCCCATGATATTGAGAGATCACAAAATTAATTAGACTTAGATCCATATAAGAAGTATTTAATTTATATACACATCCTAAACCAGCTTGCTTTGTTAACAAGTCAATCCAAACGGCAAAAATAAAACCTAACATTTGCAGCTATCTAATATAAAACATGTACACAAAGTACAAGGATAGAACTGGAATTCCAATGATGATTCTCAAAATGAACACAAATGCAAATGCCAAGAAACTTAAAGTTTATTCATTAAAAAAAAAAAACTTAAAGTTGGCCTGTCAAATCAGCCAAAAAAACTCATCAATTTTTTTAAGAAAGTTCATCGATTTCTATTTTTTTCTAGTTATTGGGGACTTGTGGGTTTTGTTAGAGGATGATCCATATTATACTTTCCATAGTACATTTATCCTTTATTTTTATTTGATGTTGTACATCTCCTATTACATATATTTCGATTCCTTCTTACCTTCAAACTTCCTAAATCACGATATGAACAATTGAATATTATTTCCGAAAAATATATTAAATGTGACTTGTACTAAATGTCATGTTCAAGCCAACGAGGTATTTAGAATCCTTTTTCATCCACACCTCCTACTCTCCTCGTCGATCGTCCATCTTTCACTAATGATCTCACCATTTTCTAGAAGTTGTAGTTCTAACGTTTCAGTTATATGCTATTGTTTTCTAGTAATTGTAGTTCTAGCGTTTCAGTTATATGCTATTGTCAAACAACCTCTTAGAGATAAACTTAATTTTCATGTTTCCCGCTAAATTTCTGGTTAAATACTAGTTGTTCATTTTACAAAGGAACAAGTTTATAAATAACGTTAAGAAAGAAAAAAAAAATCTCCATTTCTGGTCAAGGTTGAAAAGTAAATTCTTTTGATTTCATAATTATTCTCATTCTTAATCTCTTCCTCCCCCGCCTTAAAGCAGCGGAAAAAACAACTTCCAATATTTGAGTTTTTTTATTAGAATAGCTATGTTTTGAAACATGGGTTTAACATGGCATTGTTTTTTGTGATTTTTTTTTTCCATCAACCGACAACAAATGCGGATTTTCAAAATCCGTCTTGTCTGGCGTGACATTTATTTACTATGTTAGACAAAGAAGGAAATTTGTCTATAATGAAAGAAGGATTTTTATAATCTATTGATGGCATAATAAAATATCATGTGAAACTCATTCTCCCAAAACATAGTCATTGATAATTAAAAAAAAAACTCCCAATATTTTTAACGGCTAAAATTCTTTTGAGAAGAAATAAAACATGTTCGTCTAATTAAGAAAAGAATATGTGTTATTCCTTCTCAAAAGAATCTCAAACGTCAGTTCTCATATCATACCATTAAAATTTATTATGTACATGCAAAACAAAGAATCTCAAATATCACTCTTATATCATACAATTAAAATTTATTCTACACATGCGCAGCAATATACGTTCCATATCACACCAAAGCTGACTGATTAGTGGCAAAGTAGAGCTGTTTGAGTTTCTTTTTTGCCATTCCATCCAATTAATTATGAGTTGTCGGGTACAGTGACGGATGCAACTGGTTAGCAGTGGGGTCACATGACTCCACTGATTTTTTTTTAATTCTAAATATATACTTATATAATGATTAGATCTATGTTATTAAATTAGTGACCCCGGTATAAAATTTGGTGACCCCCATACTCTAACAATATCAAACGCAAAAGTCAATGACGTGGTGATGTAATTCTCTTGGTTGTCGTATGAGTCCAATCGCTTTCTTTGTAATTTTTCTCTTTATTTGAAATTTTTTTAATTTTTTTCTTCTAAATTTTTACTTGTCTCACACATTGTGACATTTTTTTGAGAAATCCGTTAAAAAATATTTGTATTTACTAACTAATTTTCAACCGAGTTATAAGTATTTTTGTCCATTCACTTCATTCCATCCCCTTTTAGTTTTAGTATAAAATCATCGTGTTTGTTAATTCGTTAATTCATTGAAATATTATAATTTAAGGTTTCTACTAAAAATAGAAATAGTTTATTTTTTTTTTAAAAAAATATTATAGAAAATATGATTTTTTTTAAAATATCGCATGGGCGTTCTCCCTCCAAAAATGTGGCCGCCGCCGCCTCCTCCAACATTTTCAGAAACGTCGAACTTTCTATAGAAAAATTTTAGTTTATTTTCTGGCTCTGTCCCTAACCAGGTGACCCCACTGTCCCTAAATCCTGAATCTATCACTGGTCGGGTATAATTACTTCTAAAAATATAGTTTTTGTCTAAACAACCATTGTGGTCTAAAAATTGCAATTTGTATACAACGGTTGTCTAAAACAACAAAAAGGAAAATGAAAAACCAAAACTTGAAGGAAGAAACTTGTAAGGTAATATAAAAGGTAAAATTTACGAGAGCAATGTATTATTACAAGGATAGTAGCTTAGATTACAACACACAGAATAATACCTACACGAACACTTTAAACACAGAGAGATGAGTTAACCTCAGTACAAAGTCATACATCACACCTCTTTTTCACACGGAACATCAAGGCGGATGATTTGATGTCATCTTGAGGCACTTGGAGCATGAACTGTACTTTCATCTTCATCGGGGGCTGTTTTGGCTTTCCCGATTTCATCCCCAACCTAAGCACCATTATATTAGGAAACCAAATTTAGCTGTCATACCTTCGAGTTTATTAATAGTAGTACCATACTTCAGTCGAATTCCTTTGAGCATAGACTATTTGGAAGCAGCTAAGAGCTCACACATTAGTGACAAATCGTCCAAGTAGTTTTACTTATGGATGTACTAGAGAAAAGTTATTAAAGATGACGAGAATAAATTTTATTTATTAAAAGTAAAGCTACCATAATGCCATCTCCTAGCACTACTTTTAACAAAATGGGATCATTTATCTAAAAGACTTGAAACTATGGTATCAATAATATCAGCTCTGCCAAGAAGTGTCCAAGTGGAGAAACTAAGAGACTCATTTAGCTTGCCCACACCCAACATTCTACAGAACTTTTAGCAAGTATGCTCAAAATCATATACTTGATGAGCATAGAACGGTGTAACAAACTTCATGAATGAGAAGGGGATAATCCCTAGAGGCTCAAATCAGTCAATGACCTTAAAAAGAATTCAACAGTTATTTTCTCTTTTCTCCACAATCCAATGACTTGAAGCCTGATCAACTCTGGAACAAGTCCAACAGAAGTCAAAAAGTAACTTCGTTAAAAAACCCCATCCCCAAATCCCACTAAGTTTTTACTCCTTCAGCTGCTAGAAAACTAGAAATAGGGCAGATTCATGAAGCTAACCTAAAAGGTGGAGTAAATGGACATCATATCACATAATGTTATAAGCAGCATCACTAATTCAAGAAGAATTGGACATGATGAAGTCAATCCAAGAAGGTCCAACTAAATAGTACAGGTGAGGTTAAAAAAGAAACATTAAATGTTTAAATTAACGAAATTAGCAAGATAAAAGTAAAAAACTTACCCATAGAGATGCACATCCAAGTCGCGACTCTGAATCATAACCAGATTTAAATTTGTAGTCTTTGCCAACTGTGTGTTTATACACAGTGCTCCAATTGTTTGAATCAAAATTATACCAGTAGCTGCATTCAGAATATTAAAACTGATTACAAAAACTATCCAAGACCAAATCATGTTGCAAATAATTGATCTGACGGAATTGTTTTGCCAAAATAAAATATGAGGCGCACAAATAAAACTATTTACTTTACTGTCAGTAATAATACCTATTTATCGGACCATGACACATGCAGAAGTTAAATAATGTCATATTTTTTTTTCCAGTAAGCCTTTCTATTTTGTACGTGGAGCAAGTTGCAAGGGGTTTTTGAAGGAAATTAGAAAGATCTTCATTCTGCAGAGTGCAGATTCATTCCACCTGAGATTCGGATAGTTGTTTTGGTAACCTATTAGGAACAAGGATAACCTAAAAGTAATATCAAATTTTACAAGGTCTAAAACACTCAAAAAAGTCACATGCAAATACGCTTCTATGATTATTCTCTAAAATAAAAATTCTACTAGATTGCATCCGGTGGATATAGTGCATTCCAGGAAAAAAATCGGTAGCATAAGCATATTGTTCTAGCAACTGTGAGAATTCATCTTGATTAAGTGTGTTGTTTGTCATGCGGCGGCGGGGGAGGGGGGGGGGGGTGGTAAAAACTTTTCGTAATGGGTTTCAATCGAATATATGATCCATTACAAAATTTCACCGTTTCTCAGAATTATCCACTGATTCAACGACTTTAGCACTTCCCTGGTGATGCTACAAGGTTGCAACATTCTTTAAGAAGATGTTAGTCCTTCAAATAAGAATTGTACAGTTGGTACCTCTTATTAGATCACTAAAATGGAACTATGCTCTCTTTTATTTTCTCATATTTGAGTAGGCTGCTATAACTATTGAGTTCACTCAAAGGATGAGCCTAACTGCCTAAGCATCTTCAAGCTGGAGATTCTCTGTTATTTATGCAATCCACAATAACATAGATAAAGATACTTTGAAAATAAACATAACAATCACAGATTCAAAATAATGCTTGCCTACTAACCTCTGAATATTACATTATCTTTTTCCTAGTGTAAATAAGTATAAATGACTTACTAACTTTTTTAAATAAAAAATTATTTAAATTTTTTTAAAATGGAAATTGTGTGCTTGCAAATGGCAGATACACGCAATTTCAAACACACGCAGATCACCTCAACTTGTTTGAAGTGCCAAATCTACACTTAAAAGAAAATGAAGTTCATTTGACGACAAAGAAATGCTTGGAATGAATGCCATTTGCTCATCCTAAAATAAAGCAGTAATTACTCACTTGTACCGACTAAAAATAAAGAATGAAAGGAAAATTTGAAATTACAAAACAACAAAAATAACAAATCAGCCAAAAATAAATACTTCATACTACCTAAAAAACTATTTCATAAATCAGAAACGTCAGTAAAGGAAACATCAGAATGTCATGAGGAAACTACCTTGTACAAATACCTTAAACTCAAATTTGCATCCTTGTATTGTGCAGTACAGATCCCATTCAAAACATGACCTTTGAGGATCCCATTGACAGACATCATTTTCTTTGACTCCTCCTCATCCTCATCTTTCTCCTCAACTGAAATTTCTCCATAAGGAAATTTCACTGATGCTCTAGGCTGCAGGAAAAAGACCAAATAAAGCGGTAAGATACAATATAGTTTAGGGGAGAAATAAGAATGCAAATTTAAGTTTAGAAGATTAGTCTAATATGACTGTTTACCCAATGGCACAATAATTATATGTGTTTCAAGTTTCAACAAACGTGATTGGAGCCAATCAAGAGTGCAATTGGCAATACCATGTAAGAAAGTTAAGACATGTGCTAATGTTTTGTTTCTTGAGAAATCACCAATAATTTATTCCAATAGTAACTCAACCACAAACTGGATAATTCATGTATTGTACAATATCATAAACAATGCATAACGGAACAAATATCACCATGCCAACAGATGGAACAGTAGAGGATAGCTCAAGTTTCAAGCCCGGGCCAGCAATATCTGCAACCATCGCTACTTCTCCTTGCTGAGCCTAGAAATTAGCATAGAATTGGTAAATTGGACAAGCAGTAAAGAGGTCAACAAGTTAATATATGATGTAACAAGAGTTCAAACTCAACCGGGGGGGGCTGAGTCACAGCCTCACTGTTGTCTTGTCAGTTTCCAAGCTAGAAAATCAAAGAAACCAATTACACAAAACTTACTTCATTTCTTAAATATATTCAACACAATTTATGGGTGTTCTTCGCCAAATTCCAGAAGAATTACCACAATGAAGCAGAATTTATCACCAAGAAGTTCAGATTTTCCTAAATAAAATAACTAGATTCAAAAGTAAAGAACCACCAAGTGAACTGAAGAGTTGGAAAGCATGAATGGGAAGACAGTAGCAACTAAGAAGGTATCTAAATGGATGGAAAAAACTGATAATAGAGGATAAGATGATGGAAACATAAGCAATGGTTCCAGCAGGTAAAGTTTGCCACTTTTGTGTCTTTCTGTATATATGCATGTAGTGAAGAGGATTTTTTTTCCTCTTTTGCATACCAGTGGAAAACAAAACTGACCTCTCTTTCTCTCTTTAGTTCAGCTTCTGGACCATATCATCGTGGATTGTTCAGTCAAAATTCTGACGTGGCAAATGGATCTAAATGTAAGATCGCCGTTGGAATGCTGCACCACATCATCATGATGATGACATGGTGCAGCAGCAGAAATGGAGAATTGAAGTTTTCTATAGTATGGGTGAGTGTAATTTTAAAATATATTCTTAAAAGTTGGAAAATTACAGACTCAAACTTGAGCTTCAATGTCAACCGTTTACTACATACGATTAACTCTCTCAAGATATCTAGCCAATTATAATAAAAATGAAACTTGTATAAGAGGCTTGCTTACCAACAACTCCATCAGTTCAAACAATATAAGTAATATTCTCAAGTCAACATCTCAAAGGCAAACCCATAGACAATCAAAAACCTAAAAATGCCTCAATTAAAATCCAACGTAACTAATAAAATCCAGACATTTGCAAATTTCTAATTACACATATTTCATAAACAATCAGAACCTTAAAATGTCTCAAATTAAAAGCCAAAACTAATAAAAATCCAGAATTTCGCAAAATTCCAATTACAAGTATTTCATAGACAATCAGAACTTTAAAATGTCTCAATTAAAAGCCAAAACTAATAAAAAAAAATCAGTAAAATTTTGCTAAATTCAATAAACAAATACTTATATTCTCTACCTTAACATCACGAGCAGCCTTCAATTGGAGTCCAACACCAACATCAAAAGACGCTTTCACTAAGTGTTATTCTCTTCAACATCGTAATGCAACGACAAGTACATTGAAGTAAAAGCCAATTGAGGATCCAAAATCTCTCCTTGCCGTCGTTCTGAAACGTAGGTGTATTCAATTAGAATTTTAAAATATTATTTATGAATAAATAAGTCCATTTTAAAAGACTATCTAAGATTTTAAAAGAATGTAATGACTTATAGGATTTTTTTTTAAGATTTTGTATACTTAGGATTCTTATGTTATGATTTTAAGGATTTATATCGCAAGAATTTATAAGTTTTGAAAGGATTACAAAGACTTTTTATTTGTACGAGGCTATAAATATAAAGCCAATAAAAGTAAATTGGTTAAAGTTGTGGGCACTCACGAGCAAATTTGATTTTTACCGAATTACCGACCGAATTCAAATTCAATTCGACAATTTGAATTCGATAATTCAGTGTGAATTCGGTAATTCGGTTACATCCCAATTCGATTTGGTTAAAAATATGACGAAATCGGTTTGACTATGATCGAATTCGGCATGATCGAATTCGAATTCATTTTTAATAATTTTTTAATTTTAATAATATAGTTAATGTATAAAGTAAATAGACCCTAAAAATTATTATTTTGGCGTTTTCCTATTAATTTTTCGTGTAAATATGGTTGAATTAAACAATGACTAATTTATTATTTCGATTATTTTTTTTCTGGATTTATTGTTTGTTTTGATTTTGGTTTTTTCTTGATGTTCAATTAGAGTTTTCTTGTGAAATCGGTCAATTTGGCAAAAAATGAATTCCAAATCCACCAATTCGATCAATTCAAATTCGGTAATTCTGAATTCGAATCCAAATTGGGTCCCTTTTTAGGTTCTGAAAAGTTGCCCCGAATTCAAATGACCGAATTCGCGAATTCGAATTCGGTGCTCATCAATACTTGCATTAGCAATAACATAAACGAGATCAAATTGAATGTAACAATAAAAATAAAAGCAAAAATTCAAAGTTACAAGGGTCAATGAAAAAGATAACAAATAAATAAATTATGAAAATCCACGAAAAAGTCTTATGGGTTAGGATGGGATTTTGTAAAGGGTTTGATATTTATACTTTTCACTAAAACATCCCACAAATTCCTAATTAAAAAAAATCCATCGAAATTTGGAAGTTTTTTAATACCAAAAGACATTTTGTTACTTGTTAAAAGTCCTGATTGAATACCAATGGATTTGAAAATCACTTTTAAAAAATCATAATAGTCCTGATTGAATACATGACTTATTTAGATTACTTAAAAGTCTTAATTGAATACCACAAGACTTATTTATCTCAAAATAGTCTTTTAAAATCTCAATTGAATACACCCCCGTAAACTTTAGTTTCGCTAAACTGTCAAGTAACTTACAACAGATTTTTTTGGAAGAAAACGGAAATGTCGTTGTCGTACTCATATGTCACCCTAATTCTCGGTCTTCTGTCCAACATCGATTTAGCGAAACAAGTAGTAGTACTACCACTACTACTACCGTCGCCAGAACTGGTTCCGCCGTCGATTGTGGCGGCGGTCGGCGACGGTTGTCGCGGTGGTGATTCGAATTGCTTTTTCGCCATTGGATTGGATTAATGAAAGCGGTGGTCTGGTGTATATGAGAGACTGAAAAGAGATTTTTGTTTGGGTTTAGGCGAAAATTTAGAGGAGATGATGCCGATGAATTTGTTCATTTCTGAATCATTTTTCTGAAGAGAAAACCACTATTTATACCCTGTTTTCATGAACCAAGCCACTTGAGAGCTTGCTTGAATGGTGGTCAGAGAATGCAGAGTTAGTTGGGATGGAGCCTATTCGGAGATGATGGAGGGGCAGAGGAAGAAAGACAAAATTACTCCTGATATTTCGTATGTGCGGGCCGCACATGTGGAACGCCGCCCCCTCTCGCCGGATTCCGCTCATTTGTCTACAAATAGCACATCGTAAATTCTCGGGTGTAATTTTGGCGGGTAAATAGCCAATTTGGTCCTGTATGTATATTCTAACTTCCACATATGTCCTCTTCGTTTAATTTTATACTAGTTAGTTACATATGTATTTTCGACCTGTCATATTAGTCCTTCCGTCCAATTTTTTGACAGAACCCAGTTAAATCACTCATGTGATGTTCACGTGTCTTGATTTGCAGGGATATTTTAGGGCATCTACTTTAGTTCCCTCCAAAAACACTCTATAAATACCAAGACTCACCATTTCCCTCTCTAATAGAAGAAACCCAAACTAGGGTTCTTGGAAATAAACCCGAAAATGTCTTCTTCATGTATCTCCACTAATTCTCGAATCAAGTGTGGCTGTGGTAAGGAACCTATGATAGGCTATCCTGAAGACCTCTAAGACAAGTAGGAATCCTGGTAGAATGTTTTGGGGTTGTCAAAATTACAATGTGAGTTTGGTAATTTCAATTGGGTTTTGTTTTTTTCTTGTAATTTCTGAAATTATATCACAATTTGTATTGTTTTGTTCGTTGCAGCATCCTGAAGGGTGCAGTTACTTTGATTGGTCTGAAGAACCAGTTTGTGTGAAGTGTCTGAAGTGGAAGAAAAAAGCCAAATATTTTGAAGTAGAGGTTGGTAGAAAATAGAGATCAATAAACAAATTGTGGGCTGCCCTCTTTATATCTTGGACTATTACCTTTGTTGTATTGTTATGTCATTGATTTTAAGATGTTTGTGTATTGTTTCCCTCTTTAATGAAGTTCAATGTCTTTTTATCTGTTATACCTTAATTGTTTCTGCAAGTGCACACAAAGTGAGACAAGGAAAAAAACATTCATTACTGTAACAGAGCAACACAAACCATGACTGTTTGTCAAGCAAAAAAAGCTATACATGTTTAGCAAGCAGTAACAAGGTTACATTAAAACTTCAATTGCCCATATTTGGGCAAGTTTTTCTGGTATGCCCAACTCGCAAACAATAACCACATTTGAATTCTTCTCTCTTCCTCTTAGCAGCTGCATGCTCAACCTATGTACCATTTGTGACAGTAGACTGTTGAGAATGAATGGAATTGTCATCAGCTGAAGTTGGTTGGGCTGATTTCTTTGGAGCTGTTGAACAAGACCTCTTGTTATGGCCAAGCTGCATTTGTTCATGTTGTGGCCATAGTTGTTGCTTGTTCCTACACCCATTGTTACATCAGGAGCATTTTGGGGGCATTTTCTGACATTATGCCCAGTCTTGTAACCGCTTTTGCACTTTCCAACCCACATGCAGGCCTTTGTCAACTGTTGAGTTCCATTGACTGTCCTATTTGGCAAATCCTTTTTCTTTTTTGAGCCCTCACTCTCCAACATCATATGCAACAGGGATCATGCCATTATTGGCATCAACACCCACAGCTGTCAAAAGTCTCCTGGGTGTGGGCCTTTCAGGAAAGTGCCATCTAGACCGATCACCTTCCTGCACCCTTGTTTAAATCCAACTTTTAAAGCTTCAAAACAGACATACAACCTCCCAAAAACATCCTCTCCAGTTTCTTCATCCTCAAAAGGATCCATCAAACATGTGGAACCAGGATTACATCTCTTAAGCTCATCTAAATAATCCCACACCAACTTATACTGATCCTTGTAGTCCATTTCTATCATTTTTTTTTGCCAATGCCTTAATCTTGTACACCATATTTATACTGACTTTACAATTTAACTCGGTTTCTACCTTGCTCTTAAATTCATGAGCAACTACACCAAATTATGATCTAAATACCTCTTTGCAATGTATATACAAGATGCCAACTTGTGTTCACTTGTTGTTGCACAAGTGTGAATTGGCCCTAGTGCCCTTATTTGGAATGTGGTACTACCGTCACTTATTCTATATGCCTTTAGCTTCCACTTACAATTCAACCCATTGCACATAACAATCACCCTAATTCTTTATTTATTTATTTTTTCAAACTGACACTGTTTTTAACCCCATAATTGACTATGGCAAGAAGCAACACATCTTTGGCATTGAATAACATACCTAATTCAAATTTTGGATCTGCCATGTCTCTATCTGCCGTAAAATGTGGAAAGTCAGCAGCTTTAAGCTTTTCTTGTCTTTTAAGAGATTCTTCTTCACCTTCATTTGTTTTTTTTTTCTTTCTAACAACTCTTTTTGGTACCATTGGTTCTTCCTCACTAGAATCATCTCTTTCCAGTAACTCTTCTTCTGAATCTGTAACATCTGAAACTGCACCTGCAATGATGTCTTCACCTTCCAACAAATCAAATTCACCATCCAAAAGGTCTAAAAACCTTTTTTTTGGGCTTTCTTACCACCCATTTGACTGCTAGAAGCCCTATCTTTCCTCTTCCTGTTAACTTCTGCTTGAACATTTCTTTCAAAGTCTTCCAGTCCCATGTCAACAAACTCCTCAAAAAGCTCATCATCAGCTTCACTATTTCCATATTCACTATCCTCAAAATAAGTAGACTTGTCTGAACTATAATCATCTTCATCGTCAAATGCCATTTTCCTTCTCACTTGCATTTTCTTTGCAACACTTTTTTTCTTGGTACTTTTAGTACTACTTGGTGTTTCAGCATCTTTTTGAAGAGGAGTTTGGCAAAATTCTGCTGGAATTTCAGCCTGCTCTCTTTCATTCTCCTCATTGTTTGCATGTGTTTCTTCCAACACTTGACATTCTAGTAGCAACACATAACCAGGTAGTACTTCATCTTCAACCTCTAAGTATTTTATGAATGCAAATTCAAGAGCACCTTCTTCATGTTTATAAAATATTTCAACATACTCAGTTTCCTCTGCATAACCTGTCATCTCCATTACATCTTCCTCACAACCTATGAATTTCCATCCACCATCACCAAACAGATCAGAAACCCTCCAAAAAAAACCCATATAAGTCCTATATCCTGGTAAATAAGCCATCTTGTCTAAGCAAACCATAGAAAAATACTCCTTTGTTGCATGCTCAAAATAGGTAACTTGACCACCCTCATAACGTTTCAATTCACCAACTTCAACAACACTACCACCATGGTTCACTTTAATCGTAAATTCCCCAAACCCATTTGCGCAAAATTTTTAAAAAAATAAATCAAAATCACAGTACATTCACCCAATCGTTGTTTTATTCAAATTAAACCAAATATCCACACTATAAACACCCAATCGTCAAAAAATCACTACAATATTCATTCAAAAGTACAAATTCAAAGCATTTAAAAATAGTAGAACATACCATATACAGCAGGTTCTGCTCCAAGAGCACGTATTGTCATGTGAAGACTCATTCTCTTCAGAAGTTTGATCAATTTTAGAATATATTTTTTACAGAGTGGGTAAAAAACCTAGATAGAAAAGGTAATTTGGGTAAAATGATTTGGGAAACCATGGGGTTAGGTGTTTTTGGAGGGAACTAAAGTAGATGCCCTAAAATACCCCTGCAAATCAAGCCACGTGAACATCACGCGGGTGATTTAACTGGGTTCTGTCAAAAAATTGGACGGAATGACTAATATGGCAGGTCGAAAATACATATGTAACTAACTAGTATAAAATTAAACAAATAGGACATATGTGGAAGTTAGAAAATATATACAGGACCAAATTGGCTATTTACCCCAATTTTGGCACCTAAAAACATTATAGGTCATAACTTGCCTTTCAAAGACACTTAATGGGTATAAATAGTGCTTTTCTCTTTTTTGAATGACAAAAAGACAAAATTGATCCAATAAACATTTCTAAAATTTAAACCCAGTTCCGTAATTATTTGTCAATTATTTTTAGTTAGGGGTGTCAATCGAGCTATGTGAGTCGAGTTTGGCGTAGCTCACGCTCAGCTCATATAAAAATTGAAAAGCTCACCTCACTCTCAACCCGGAAAACCTCACAAACCTTGAGCTCACGCTCAGCTCACATTTTTAATATGAGCTTGAGCTAAAATTATGAGCCTCGTGAGCTAAATTTATATTAGGAAAAAAAAATCATGTAGAAAGAATAGTAAAATGCAATGAACATGAAACTAAATTCTAACAAAATTACAAATATACACAATACAACGATACTTACTTCATGTAGCAAAATAAACTAATAAAAATATAATCAAAGATAAACACATAGTAAGACCAAATGTTAAAAAAATCATACAACAAGTTTTGATAGGTCTTTTTTTTTTAATTAGAAATTTAGTATTATATGTAATATATATAATTAAATTATTCTTGTTCGTGTGCGAGCTTTAACCGGGTTGCGTGGGGTCAAACTCGCACTCAGCTCACATAAAATTCGAGTTTGGATATTAAGCTCACGCTCAGTTTACTTAAGCTCACGCTCTATGTGAGCCGGCCCGAACTCGTTGACACCTCTATTTTTAGTCTCATAAATATTCCTTAACTGTAATTTTAGTTTTCGCCATTTGACAAATAAGGCGGAATCCAGCAATGAGTTACACGTACATCTCACATATAAGGGTAATCTAGCCTCCTCCTGTTCAAATCCCTAATTTCCTAATTCATCTTCATTTTTCTTCCTTTGTACCAATAAAACACTCATTCCCTTTTCCTTTTACTCCCTCTCCGGCACAACCATCGCCTTATCAACCTTCTTCATAGAAGTGACCTTCAATCACATTGTTGGTGAGTCAAGAACTTTGAGATTGCTGAGCTTTGATCTATACTCTCAGTAAATAAAAATCTACAAAAGAGGGCTAATATTCGTTTTTAAATTCTATTTTGGTGAATAAGGAAAGGGTAGAAGGTGGATCAAACAAAGATCCCTACCTCTTGGAAGAAAACAAATATTGGGAATTGGATCATGTTATAGTTTTAAATCAAGAAATTTCTAACAACACTACATATCATGTTCTCATAAATGCTTCTTTTCTTTTATGCATCATTAATGGAAGATAAAAAGCCTTAGATGTACTTAAATCCTTTTGGGAATATTTTGGCAATAGAAAAGTTTCAATTTTCATTTCCTATACATTTGTTCATGACTATTTGGGAGCATTGAAATTGGAAGAAGCTTATGGGAGAGTGTGAAATTGATCTCTAGTAAATGGTAATGGTGTCAAAGAAGAAGGAAAAATAGTGAAAGTAAAATTTTGGGATCGAGAGATGGAGAAAGCTAAAAAGGAGGTGAGATGCAAAATATGGCATGCACGTGCACCTAATGATGAAAGCAAATTACCCTCAAATAGTTACGGGACTAGGTTCAAATTTTAAAAATAGTCACAGGACCAATTTTGTCATATCCTTCTTATTTGTAGTGATGGGGACTAAAATTTCAAACAAAAGATAATTTTTAGAACTATAAATAACTATTAACAAATAGTTACGATATTAAGTTTGTATTTTAAATATAGTTGCAGGATAAAAAAGTAAAAACCTTTATTTTTTCAAATGAGAAAACGTGAACTAAAAAAGTACAAAGAATGAGAAAATGCATACACTAAAAAGTTTTAAGAATATATATATTGGCCTATGTAGGTCTCAAACCTACGACCTTCACGTTATTTGCACAACGCTCTAAACAATTGAGCTAATAGGCTATTGGTGTCATAAATCTTGAGTTACTTTAATATTTTAGTGTTTACTTTTTTTTCCTCTTAGTTTTAGGGAAAACGAGGTCTTCGATGAGTCTTCAAAAAGAACAAAGGTTATTGATGAACACAAAATTTAAAAAGTAATTTATATATGTATATATTTTTGCTTTTTTTTCTTTTTTCCTCTTAGTTTTAGAAAAAACGAGGTCTTTGATGAGTCTTCTAAAAGAAGAAAGTTCATTGATGAACACAAAACTTAAAAAGTAGTTACAATTTATACGTTGATAAAACTATTTCATAACATGTGATTTATAATAACTTGAGTTCTAATACAATTTTACACTATCATACGAAATAAGCTATATTGGAGGAAAAATAAAAAGTATGTGCGTGGATCGGAAATAAATGTATCAATTTATGAAGAAATAAAATCAAAATCTAAGGAAATTTTTTAGTAGGGTTTAATATTTAGTGACCCTTCAACTCGTTCGGAATCTCTATGGTTTCCTTTTAACTAAAAAAATGCACTTAAGTTGCCTTTCAACTACTAAAATGAGTAATTTTACAATGACCACATCCAATCCTCCATAAAAATAAACTTATTATGCCAATGAGTCATTGGTCTGGTGGTCAAGGCTGAGGACTCATGGCATAGAGGTCATGAGTTCGAATCCCCTCCCCGCTTCTTGAATCCCCTATTTCTTATAATAGATAGGCCCCCTCCCCCAATAAAAAAATTATATAAAAAAAAACTTCTTATGTTTCAGTTTGCTTTTTGTGTGGACTGTAAGAGTCAAAATTTTCTTTGTTTTTCCATTCTCATTTCTTTTTTATTCCAAATTCCTCACCCATTGAAAAATTTAGCCACCATCTTGAGCAATTCATGTACTAAAAATAATCAACAAATAGTTACGGATTTGGGTTTGGATTTTAAAAATAGTCAAACAAAATATAATTTGTGGTGACAGGACTTCAATTTCAAACAAAATATAGTTTTAGAACTAAAAATAACTATTAACAAACAGTTACGGGAATAAGTTCATATTTTAAATATAGTTACAGGACAATAAAAGGCCAAATGATGTATTTAGTTTTGAAACATTTATCGCTTGGCAAGGTTGATCCCTAATGATTGTTTGCAGTTTTTTACGTCTTCATTCAATTTACGGGCTAAAAATCTTTTTAGATCCTCCCATATGTAACTCTTGTAAACTATTTCTGAATTCATTCAAAGTCTCACATGTAAACAAGTATTTTTTTTCATCTACATAGTGTTTAAATGAAAAAAGATGAGTGGAAATTTAATCAACTAATGTTATTCAACAACTAACTCATTTATATCAAGGCAAAAACAACAAATAACATTTAAAATATAAGGATATTTTTCTCTGGAGTTTTTTTTTTTAAACGTAGGAAATTATATTGATAGATGAAGAAAACAATACAAAGAAAAAAAATAAGACTGGAGAAGGATTACACTACAACAAAAGAAAACTGAAAGGAAATAAAAGTAGTGCTACTACTTGGAATATATAATGAAATGTTTCCTAATTTGTCATGAAGCCATCGTTGGAACGCAAAATCCGGAATAGTTTGGAAAATTTGGCATTCATTCCAAGTTAGAAAACTCCCAGGTTTGGCTAATGAATCAGCCACTTGGTTGGCTCGGCGAAACACATCTTGCATGCTGCACATTTGAAATTGAGGGACTTGGAATCTGCAATCAGAGACAATGTTAGTATATTTAAGGTTTGAACAATTATTGATCAAGTCTAACAATCTGAGAGTCTATCCTAATATAAGTTTGGAAATGTTGTAATCTTTTGCTAGCATGAGTTCATAACGTATGACTAAAAGCTCCGTTTCATTGTTAGTAGTATAAAGTAGTTGGAGAGTAAATCCGACTACCCATTTATCGTTGTGGTTTCTAATGACTGCCCCGGTGCCACATGTGCCTAGATTTTTATGTCAAGAGTCGTCCGTGTTAAGTTTAAAGGAGGGATATGTCGGTGGTTGCCATTTGATATGCATGGGGATAATAGGCGATTACTTAACAAATAATTCATTGGCATATATCAATTCTTCGCTTTTCCCAATAATGTCCTTGTAAGTTGAGAAGTGAGCTTTTTTTTTAAATATTCAAGCATTTCTGTTTAGCCATAAGTTCCAACATGTGAAGGTAAAATAGTGTCCCAAGGAATGCCATGATTTAGGCCCGTAGTAGTAGTGTAGTTAGCCTTAAGACAAGAAGGGAACGAACAGTTAGCTAGTATGAAGGTTGAGATGTTTATGTTTACAATTTTAGATAAGCTATTCCACAGGTACCGGGAAAACTTGCCAAGTCCGAGGATGTGTTCAGAGTTCGCGGGGTGGTTATGGCATAACCTACATATGTTATCGGGTGCAATTTTCGTTTATGAAGAAGTTGTGCGTAGGGAATGCGATCGTTGAGGCATAACCAAAGAAAGAATTTAATTTTTTAAAGGGTTTATACCTTACATATCCATTTTCCAGTAGATGGTGTGTTTGTCTTAAGATCTAGAAAAGAGTAATAAGCTGAGTGGACCGAAAAAAAGGCTAGTGAATGTGAGCGCCAACTTAGATGGTCATTGGACAGTGGGAAGTAGGGGATATGCGTGACGTAAATTAGATATGTTAAGTTAGAAGGGAGAGGGAATGATATTTTATTAACGGGGATTTGATTGTTAACCAAGGGGTCTTTAATTACTAACTTGTTGTCTAACTCCGTAAGCGGTCCAAAGATATTGTATCTCATACTACCAAGTGCGGACTAGTTGTCAAACCAAACTAAGATAGAGTTGTCATTATCAATTTTCCATTTAATGTGGTGTTTGCAAATATTATGTCCAATGAGAATGTTGTTCCAAATGGGGGAAGGTGAGTAATGCTCAGGTATGGAGTGTACAGGATAATCCCTTAGGTGTTTTGATTTTGTGAGGGTTCCTATAAACTATTATTTTGGGAGACAAAAAACATCTCCAAGCAAGGCTGGCAAGAAGAGCTTGGTTCTAGAGACGGGTGTTTCTTAATTGTAGGCCTTCATGGTTCACGGGTAAATAGACTTCGTTCCAGGAGAGTAAATACATCTTGGTTTTTTCGCCGAGGAACCCAGGGAACATTCCGGCATATCGAGTCTACATTATTAGTAGTTTTGTGGGGTAAAATATAGAGTTGCATTACATGGGAGGGGATAACAGCTATGGTGGACTTAATAAAAGTGCATATGCAGGGGTAACTAAGAAACTTTTTTTCCAGGCTGCAAGTTTAGTGTGAATATTATCCAAAATAGGTTGGAAGTCCTGGTGTTTAAGAGGTTTGCTTGTGTGGAAAAGCTAAGGTACTTGCCAAAGTTCAGTGCTAAATGTATTTGGATATGCTCACATATGGAGTCTGCTAGAGATGATTGGATATTGTCGGAGAAAATGACCCTAGACTTAGCAAAATTAATCTTATGACCAGCGAGGATGCAAAAGGTTATTAAGGATATCAATAATATTTGAAGTGTTCTTATAGTCTGCTTTGGCCAAGAGAATGCCATAATCGGCAAACATAAGATGGGATAGAGGTGGGCTTTTTTTGGATAATTTAAAAGGTGTCCAAATAGAATTAGAAACTACATTGTTAATGTAGATGGATAAATATTCCATACTTAGTATGAATAGGTACGGGGATAATGGTCCTCTTGTTAGGGTCCTCTAGATTGATTGAAGTATGGAGTTGGGCTATCGTTAATAAGGATGGCTAAGGAAGTCGTTGTGACACATGTCATAATAAGGTTGATAAGTTTATGAGGAAATTAGAAAAAGAGAAGCATTGTATAAATGAAAAACCATTCAAGCCTATCGAATGCTTTTTCTAAGTCAATTTTAAGTGCAATGTTTGCCGTTTTACCTTTTTTTTCCTTCTAAATGAGTAATTTTACAATGACCACATCCAATCCTCCATAAAAAAAAAAAAATAAACTTATTATGCCAATGAGTCATTGGTCTGGTGGCCAAGGCTGAGGACATGTCTGATGCGACTAACGATGATTTTAGATTGGTTTTGTAGATTGTATTGAAAGAATGGTCGGCCTATAGTGTGTTATAAGTTTCGGTTTTTTTTATTTTAGTGATAAGGAAAATGTACGTGTAATTATGATATGGCGGTAAGATACCCTCATTGAAAAAATTGGCGATTAGAGGTATGACTATATGTTTGGTGCATTCCCAGAAGGATTGGAAGAAGATCGGGTGGAGATCATCTGGCCCTGGGGCTTTATGTGGTTGAAATGACTTGATAGTATGGTGGATCTCAACCAAATATGGTGTATGAACTAAATTATAATCGTGCACTAAGGAATTACATAATGGTGGTAAGTTATTGTGATGTTGAGAGGCGAATACACGTGTTCTGTCTGAATATTTTGACAAAGTGATTGGAAATGATGTTATTAATCATTGAGGGGTTAGAATTCCAATTACCTCCAAGGTCTTTTATTGAGATAATTTGTTTTTTCTACGGCGGTTAAGAGTAGACACATGGAATATTTTTGAGTTGGTGTCACCATTTTGGAGCAAATTAATACGTGATTTTAGTTTCCAATATTCTTGCTCTTAATGAGTACTTGTAAATATTGTTGTTCTAGCTCCGTTTCCAAGTGAATTAAATAAGTGCTACATTGATACGACTCACAATATTTTTTTCTTATGAAACATGTTACCAATTTTTTTTTATTACAAGCCAAGGCAAGAACTTGGAAAAGGCGGATAGTAGTACAGTAATCCGGGTTAGGAGACCTACATTCATTGACTAGTGGAGCAAAGCTCGGATGGGCCAGCCACATAGTTTCAAAACGGAAATGGGGTTTGAGTATAAGAGAACGGGCAATGGTAAGTAATGGGACAGTGGTCGGATTGGAAAGATGGTAGATGTTGAACGATACAATCAGGAAACGCTTCAAGCCAGTTAGAGTTGGCAACACATCGGTCATTTCTTTCCAAAATAAGGTTTTGTTATTTACTCTTATTACTCCAGGTGAAAGGTTGTCCTTTAAATCCTAAATCAATCATATTGCAATCACTCAAGATAGAGATAAGTTCTTTAATTCTAGAAAAGTTCACAGGCTTACCGTCAAAATTTTCTGACCTGCAAGTAATTTCATTGAAGTCGCGTAGTATAAGCTATGACAAGTTTGTAGTGTTTGTCACACCCCGTAACCAGAAGGTGACCTGGCAATGCCTCATCTATCAATGAGACAAAGAACCCTTAACAAAATATACTCTTACAAGCCAAACTTAACAGAATAATCTTAATCTTTAACTTTATTATAAGTCATTAATACTTAAAGGTAGATTACATAAACTCAGAACTAAAGTTATTCAACTTAATAAAGGTTCATCAACTATACTATTACATGATCATTACTTCTTTAATTTCTACTTGTCGTGCTCCCCGTCCCATGTCTCCTCATCAGCATCATCTACAAAACATAAGAATATAATAGGGTAAGCCACACTAGCTTAGTAAGAGCCGATCGGCCTTGGGATGAAGGACTAAAGAGATTTCAACACATTCCCTGTTTCCCAAAACATTTGAAAATATATATTGACTTGTCTTAACCTGAAACATCTTGAAAACCTTTGTAAAATACTTGTAAACATAACATAATACTTGAGAGCTTTCATAACTTACAATCTGAAATTCCAACTCAAAATACTATTTTTAGACTCTTTATAATACTTAGAAATAATACCAAATCATACAAATAACATGTCATAACAATACTTAACCAAATCGATAGCATACATATCAGAAATCGTACTCCGAGTACTTAACATAACTTGACATAACATGACATACTTGTAGCATTCCAATACATATAAACTTGACATGATTAGTACCAAAATGACATGCAACAAGTAATTCTACAATCGAGCTCAATTATCCAACCATAACCCTATCCAACTGTTAACAGCCCAAACTTTAATGCCGTTTAGGAAGGCCCTTACATTTTTAACATATAACATATCATATTGTAACTGGTAGGCTCAGAAATTGCTATTTAAGGATATATTCCTGTCATTATCCATCCTCGTGGACTGAATGACTCTGTTAACAGCCCTAGCTTTTAAAACCTACAAGGGACCAGGCATCATTCACTACAAAAAAAAATACCTGTTATGACGAACTTTTCGTGACGAAGCCATTTTTCGTCAGGAAAAGTGGACATTTCGTGACGAAAAATAACTTCGTCATGAAAAGTATATCTTTCTTGACGAAATATAGATTTCGTCACGAAAAGTATTTGCTTCGTCACGAAAGGTCAATCTTTCGTGACGAAATATATTTTCGTCACGAAAAGTTTAGTCTTAAAATAAATTTTTAAAATTTTTTTTTTATAAATATACGTATATAAGTATGCTATAATTTAGAATATTATTTTAATTTTTATATTTGTTTAGTCTTTATATTAAAAGTATTACTACAAAATAGTATCCAACTAGAATAATTTTATTCAAATTTTGATAAAAATTTAATACACAAATATGTTGATAAAAATGTATTAATTTTAATTTAATTCATAAAAAAAAATCAAAACTCAAAGAGAAATTAAAATAAGTAAAAGTTCAAAATACAAAAAAACTCCATTATAAAGAATATAATATGAACAATAAGTAACAAATGACCAACGTAGCTCAGCGGCCAAGCACTTGACAAACATGTGGGAGGTCTTGAGTTCAATTCCCAACTCCTTGAAAATGTGGAGACTTTATTCAACATTATCGTATGGGGCTCGGTCGCGGCTCGGCTCGGCTCGGGCGCGGCTCCGGTGGGTGAAAAGTGGCTCGGCTCCGACGCGGCTCGGCTCGGCTCCATGGCTTTAAGTTTTTAGATTTTTTGAAAAACTTTTGGTGACGAATTTTTACACTTTTAGTGACGAAAAGTTTGTTACTAATGCTCACTTTTCTTGACGACATGTATTTCGTCACTAAAGACCTTTAGTGACGAAAATATCAAAATTCGTCACGAAAACCATTTCCCGACGGGGCTTACAGGACAAACCTTTCCCAACAGCAATTTCGTCACGAAAAGTCTTTCCTGACGAATTTTGTGACTTTTCCCGACGAAAATTTTCGTCACTAAAAACCTTTTTTTTTGTAGTGATTGGGGACAGAAAGCGCTCCCGGGCACTTATATCATAAATTCAGAATATATCCTGGTCTAGGGTCATCATTAGACAAGAGCTCTAAATTGAGAATATGCATATGCTGACTCCCATGTAATGCATCCAGCAATTTAATCAACAACATGCGCAAGAATCAACAAGTATAAGAATGCAACGATGCAAACATCATTCGGTTCTTCATCCATATTTTTATGCAATAAAAACATGTGAAAACTTCATACATTTCATATCTTTAATACAATAATACTTCATTTTAGGACTGAAAAACAAGGACGAAGGGTTCTTACCTTATCAATCTTAAAGCAAAACCTCAAAATACACCAAAAGCTGAAAATCCAGATTCAAAGTACTAACTTCCCAATCCTATAACTAACTCCAGAACTCCAAATGCTACTATGTTGAATCCCAAGCGTAGCTCTATCAATCCTCTTCGAAACACTCTAAGAATCGCTGAAAACCGATACCTTTTGCTATCTCCAAAGTGCATTCTCCCACAGTCTACCCAATCTGCCAGAACCTTATACTCCGATGATTATATATCCTAATCCAGAACTTGGAATGGAATTTCCTTTGGTCAGAATCTAGTTTAGGGAGTCTAGTATTTGTGGTTAAAATATGGGAGTAATCCGAGATGATTTGCTATGTCTGCCAATGTATTCTTACTTGCTGTCCAGATTTTCCAGCACTCTTATTTTCTCTCCTTTTCTTTCTTATTATTTTCTTCCCTTCTCTACCTTTGTCCTCTATTTATAGGCTATCTAAACTCCAGATTTTTGAGAAGTTGTAACACTAAAGTAGGCAACCAATCCTTAAAGTTCAGCCCCTTTAGGATTATCTCTAAAGGTACCCCTTCATGAACACTAACCTCCCTCTAAAATTAACCAATTAGCTAACATATAATTCTTTTTATGCATTTAGGTCCTCTAATTAATCCAAGATGTCATAGACACCCTAAACAATTATGTATATAATATATAACCCATGCAAAAGTCAATTAGTCACACAACACAAAATATAGTCATACAATTTCTAAGGTCAAGAAAGGTCCTGGGTATCACAGTGTTCGCTATAGTACGTAAGTTGTTCCAAAGGATTATTTTGTTACTGAGTAAGCAACTAGAGTAGATTGCAAAAAGCATGAACTTAATATTTAAGGAACTTACTGTAACCATCATGTGCATTTCTTGAGCTATTTTTGCAGTGATAGTTACGTCCATATTTGGATTCCAAAAAGCCGCAATACGCCCGGCTTGTTCTACAAATTCTACACAATCAAATATAGTGAAATTTATATCAATCATTAGTTGCTCAGTAGGCTCCTTGTCAAGCTTTGTTTCTGTCAAGATGATGGGGCTTGGACGATGGAAGGCAATCAAATCTCTAAGAATAACCTGAAAATCAGCACTATTATACAGTTCCATAGAAATATTATTATTGGGATAGTTTGTGGTGAGGGGTCCTCTAGCCTCAAATCTTAGAACAAGTTGTTTGTCAGACTTAGACATAGGTCTCCAATTGTCTATGTCATTGGATTGTTCATGCAAGTTAGGATTAAGACCATGACATAGTTTCTCTCTTCCATTGGAAAGTCCATAATTCCTGTCTCTCGGGAACACTTGGTTACACTGGGATGACAGGAAAAAACCAAGCATTTATTTTGAGAGTTTTTCATGACCTTGAGAAATGGACTTTCCCATATGCTTATTAATTCCAAGAACTGTTCTCACGGGTTTACTTCCTCCAGTAGGTTCTGAGGTAGAAGATGCTCAAGGTCGTCGTTTTCTAGGGTTTGAGAGTGGATCTTTGGACTGAGGCTCATGTTCACATATGTTATTTCTTGTTGACTCGTTTCCGGATAGGTCGACAATGTTGTCATTGGGGTGTCAACAGAGGTAGGGAGAGAGGAAGTGGGAGGGGGCGGAGAATGATGGAGAAGAAAGTGAGGGTTCAGTGGTACTCCATCTAGTAAAATTCCACCTTATCAAATTTGCAAAGAAGCTTGGATCCTCGATTCTATAACCGTGGGTCTGGTTATCTATTTCCACATTCAGTAGGAGAAAGTGTCCTCTGATCCCCCATTATACCCAAGATTCTGGTTGGGTTGTGAATCCGAGTCCTCCACTTGGTTGGGTTGGTGTTCAATTGGGTCAAGTTCTAAGTAGGGTATTGGCCTATGTGCACTAGGACTGGATTCCACCTTATTAGGAAAAAATGGGTTTGATAGATAGGTTGGATTAAGTTGTTCCAGTTTCATTGAGATGAGTTTGCCTGGTTTTGTGTGATACGAGCTCCCACATGAATTAAAATGCGGCCTTTGGGCATTGAGTAAAATTCTATTTGATTCTTGACTCTTGACATCTGGTTTGAAGGATTTTATGGTGATGGTTCTTTTGGGAGTGAAAGGCATGGGAGATTCTTCTTCTCCTTTCTTTGTTTTTGAGTAGGTTTTGACTGGTATTGTGGTTGGGTTGGTTATGTTGGCGGCGGCGGCGGCGGCGATGGGGTGGCTAGTAAGTTAGTCCCCACATAGTTGAGTTTATGAGAGGCTTCAAGATTTAATTGAGATATTGGGAAAATTCTAAGTGTGGAGGTATGAAGTTAAATACTAAAGAGTTTGGGAGTAATGGAGGTTCCAAAAGAGTGGTAAGTTCAATTTTCATGTAAGATGAGGGAGAAGATTGATGGGGAGAGGGTGGCGTGACATCATTTGTAAAGGAGGATGAAGGATGTTGCTTGTGGGAATTGCTTTGCGTTGAGTAATGATTACTGGAGGGATTTGTGTGACTTTCATTGAGTATCTATGACTGATGTATATGCAGAGGAAAAATCAAGTTTCGATTTTGGGGACTTACTAGTATGGGAAATGGGAATGATAAGTGGGAGTTACTATTTGTGGGTAAGTTATCTTCTAGCAGTAATGGTCCCTTGGTTATTAGGGGTAATGAGTGGAAAATTTCTAAGAGGTTTTCTTTGTTTTTTGTTACTTGGCTTTGTATATGGGTGGGAGTATTGTTTGTCCTATCCCGGTTGTAACGACCCATAATTTCGGGTATCAATTTAAAAGTTAGTATTATATTAATTTTTCACTTGATAAGGTTAAAAGTGTCTTTTTAATTAAATAGCAAGGGTAAAATAGTCCAAACAATAAATTGATAATTTTATTAAAGGACAAGGGCATAATAGTAATTTTATAATTAAGAAATAAAAGAAAAATGAAATAAGTTCATACTTATCCGTAAGAAAATAATTACATTAAAAGTCCCTAAACTACATGTTATTTACATAAGAAATAATATTTACACAAGAAGTCCTTAAAAATCAACAAATTGCCACCAAGGACCTCCCTACTACTATAAATAGAGGCCCTTGGCCTCTCATTATACTTGCACCAATTCCTTTCCTTAAAAAGGAATTCTCTCTCTCTTTCTCACTTTTTCTTCCTAAGTAGGCTTTGCCTAGAACTTCCCTAAAAGGTAAACTCTTCCTCACTTATACAAAACTCTCTTCCAGTCTATAGTCTTTGGTTAATATGCTCTGAATTATTCACAGTCGCCTACTATTGGATCTTCTGTGAATACTTTCATCAGAAAACCAAAGCTATACTACTTTGCATATACTACTACTTTTACAAATATAGAATTAAACTATTACATATACTAGCAAGGAATCAAGTCTAATATTAAACAGGTACTTCAGCTTTCCATCTGTTATTTTAATCCTGCACAAGAAATGAACTTAGGTTAAACGGGCTCATGAAAGAATGTAGATTATATTCTCAGAGACTGTAGTGCCCGAGGATTGTGGAAAAGCAATCCCGGGAGCATTCGTGACCCACCCCACTGGTGGAGACTTTACTAAACAGATTTTTGTCCGGTTAAGACGGATGAACCAGAAGAATATAAGTCTAAATTCTTACTTGATCCTAGACTAGAAAAGAGAAACTTGTATTTTAAATCTCATTAAGACACTAAATAAGATAAAAATGGATTTATGGAAATTTAAAGTTAGATTTCCAAAGAATATTTGGAAAGTTAACTTTTAGAATTTCCTTGAATCTTTTAACCGGTTATTGAATTAGCATTTTTATAAATTTTCTAATTCATTTACAATTTGAAATTAGGAAGAAATATTAGAATTTTAATTAACTTATTTTCTTTCAAGAAATTTGATTAAGTTAATGAAACCTTCCTTGATTAATTTAGGTAACTTTTAAGGGAGATTAATTACCTTGAATGCAAGGAAAGTCTAGTGGAATAATTATAGTAAATCCCCAAGTTTAGTTCATTACCAAATAGGGCAAATAGTAAATCAGAATATATATATTACTAAAGAAAATATTAAATTTCAGAAAATAGAAAATCTAGATAATAATAGTAAAGCCAATGGAAGTGTAAGAAAAATATAATCTGGAATTTAAAGTTGATAATAATCATAATAATAGTAAGAATAAACAAATAAAAAGAAAAAGAAAAACCGAAAAATAGATCATAACAGTTATAATAATAATAAATACAATAAATTAAAAAGAAACAGAAACAGAAACAGAAAACTAGAAATATAAAACAGAAATTAAAACAGTATAAGTGTTTACCAGTGACCGTGGCGGCTCGGCGGCAGTGGTGGTGGTCGCCAGCGGCAGCAGCGGCGGAACAGGAAGGAAAAAAAAAAGAATATAAAATAAATTAGGAACAAGGATAATAGATATAACAATAAATAAAAAGGAGATGAAAAGTAGATTTAGGAATTTTAAATAGAAAGAAAGGAAACTCTTACCGTAGAAGAAAATATTCCAGCTGAGACGTCGGCGGCGGTGGAAGCGGTGTCTCAGCGGCGGCGTGGAGATCTGAAAAAAAAGAAGAAGGAAAAACAAAAAGAAAAACAAAATAAAATTTAGGGATTTAGTAATTAATAAATTGGGGGAAATCAAAATAAAATTAAAATTAAAGAAATTAAAAGTAAAAAGAAAAACAGAGAAGAAGATGGGGATAATTGTTACCAGAGGATGGGGCGGTGTCGGCGTCGGTACCGCGGCGGAGCTAGGTGACAGTGCGGCGGCGGCGGCGGCTGAAGGCTCCAGAAGCGGAAGTAGGAAGAGAGACCGAGAGAAGGAAAGAAGAAGAGAAGAAAAAAGAAAAGAAAGGAAGAGGGAGAGGAGCTGCGGCAGGAGGAGGGGAGAAAAGGGGGAAGCGGCTGAGAGGGAGAGAGCAAAAGGAAGAAGAGAAATGAAATTTTAGGTTTAGAGTTCTCTCAAGAGAGTATATATACTCAGGACTAAAGTAGCAATTAAAATAATATAACCTAAGTCCTATAAAATAATGAGCAAGTCTTAAATGGTCCACTTTACTTTTTTAATATTTAGTTGGACCAAAAATATAAAATAAATATTTCTGAAAATGATTAAAATAAAATATATCAGAAAATTTATATTCAGAGATTAGAATAACTTTTAAAAACTATGATTCAGTCCCTATAATTTTATATTATACTTTTAAGACCCGTTAAACCTTAGAAACTATTTCCGGAGAATTTATAAGATTAGTAATAATATATATAGGCTAATTATGTCTTCAAAAGCACAGAAATGTCATAGAATAAATATTTACAGTTTAGTCCCTAAGCTTTAGGAATTTACACACAAGACCCAAAATCCTAGAAACTTAGTTTGAATATGTTTAGGCATATTAAAGTCTTGCATATTATTAAGTTTTATAAGTATTTCCTAAAGAGTTGGTATTTGTGAAATAGGTACAAGATCTGAAAGAAGGTATGCACTATAAGAGGCTAAGGTGAGTTCCCTTGCAAAACCGGAGAACTTGTTTTATAAATGTGTTTTATGAAAATTGTTTATAAATAAAAAGTTACAATATTTCTGAAATAAAATGCTGGAAAATGTTTCTGAAAAGTATTTATTGGAAAGTATTTCTGAAAATGTGAGTTTCCTCTCAAAACCGGAAAACTTGTTTTATAAATGGGTTTTATGAAAATGGTTTACAAATGAAAAGTTACAGTATTTCTAAAATAGAATACTGGAAATTATTTCTGAAAATTATTTCTTAAAAAATATTTCTGAAAAATATCTCTAGAATTCTGAAGAGGAATGTTACTGGAATTCTGATAAAAAAGGGCGCTTACACTGCACAAATATGGTAGTCCCTCAACCAACCATTGGGGGATCTGCACTGGTACGAGGCTGGTCACCCGTACAAGGGCATCTCGAACCTTTGGTTGGGGAAACTCTGTTTATCTCTTGGGATCCCAATACCGTGTGGAAGCGTTAGGGGCAGGGAAAGCAACGGGCTGATTGTATCCCCTGCGTTACCACATGTGGAAATCGTAACTGCTGACATGTCTCCGGGGTTAGGAGGTTTGACTCAGGAGCTGTTAGTATGGTACCAAACTGGCGGTACCCCCCAGTTTGTGGAATAATTCTGAAGTGGGGATAAGGTTGAAAATCATAATTATGTATGGCGTGAGGATGGTACTGACTAAAGAGTATTTGACTTGGCCGGTCATGCACTCTTTTATTTCTGAATCTGATACCCGGAATGGTGTTTTTATTCCGGTGTATATTTCTCTTTACCCGGAATGGTCTTTTTATTCCGGTGGATATTTCTGAACTTGAAAAGAAAGAGCATTCCAGTTAAAGCAAAGGTTTTTCTAAAACTAAATAATTTCTAAATTGTTTTGGAAGAAGATAAAGAAAATGCTTTCTGAAATAAAATGATTTTGGAAAAGGAAAAGTATTTCTAAATTAAGGAAGTTTTTCCGTGTCTTCAAAATAAAAATGTTTGCGAAATACAATGAGTTTCAAAATCACTATCACACACTTCACTGGGGACTCACTGGGCTATTTATAGCTCACCCTTTCTCTATTTTCTGTTTTAGTTCTTGCAGGATTGAGCAGATAAAACCAGAACATTTTGAGGAGTAGAGTTGAACCAAGACACAGGATTGAGTCAACTCTAGACATATATCCAGATTAGAAGATTTTGGTATCAGAGTGCACAGCGAAAGCTTGGGATTAGAAATCTGTACAATGGGATTCAGTCAAAGACCGAAGTCAACCTAGAAGTCATAGAAGAGTTTAGAAAAAAAAATTTCACATGTAAATTATATTGTAATAGATAGAACCCAGTGCCGAGAGGCACGCGGCGTACCCGACCCGAGAGGGACGGGGCGTCACACCGGTTGTCTTTTTGCTACAATAGATCATAAGGATTGGTATTGCAATGGTTTCTCAATTGATCACATGGCAACCAAATTTGTTTATTATTTTGGTTTTTTACTTGTTGCTCCAATAGGCAGGTGGTGGAACTTTTATGTGGTGTTACTGGCTTGGACTTTGAGGCATGGTTTTTGTTTCTGGTTTCGACCATCCATGGCCCATGGCCTTGTTACGATGAGTGGGAAGGAGTAGCACTTTTGAGCTTTGGTGAAGAGTTAGTAATCGAAAAAGGACAGAGTGAGGCTTTGTGACCCATTCTGCCACAAGTGAAGCAAATTATGATAATACCCTCATATAAGACATTTTGGGAGTGTTTACCTATGAAAATGCTTGTGATGAGAGAATTACCTAAATGTACTTGTATACATACCCGACATATTTCTCTCTAGTTGTAGATAGAGTTGAAGCATCAATTCACAAAAAAATTCCTAACATATTCCCCACTTTGGTCAGTAGATCAAGGTCAAAATATTATGGGGGAAGTTCTAGTAATCGTGCTCATATTGCAGTTGAGGTGAAAGTTTCCTGGGAGGGTTTAAACATGGGCTCCCATTGTGTAATTGCTAGAAATTGTATCCTATAAACCATGGCCCATTATGTAGAGCTTTTTTGTAATTTTCTTCCTTGATGAATTTGATTATGTAGAAATCCTTCCATAGATCCATCAATTTAAGGTCCTCTGTAGACTTTCATCTTTTAAAGAAGGAATCTATAGCCAATAGTGCATCCATATACTTTGATTATGAGGGTGGATTTCCATTGTTTGTAAACTCTTTCCTTGTCCAGAGCATTTAGTGGGATGAAGTTGTGATCAAAGTTTGTCAATATTGCAAATTTGATTCGGAACGGAAGGGGTCTAAAAAATCGTAAACACGAGGATCGTAACACGAATCGACAGATCCGACAAAACTATTAAAATAATATTTCATGATAAATTTATGTCAATATGACAACATTTTATATGCACTGAGCAAAAATATATATATATATATATATATATATATATATATATATATATATATATATATATATATATATAACAATGCTTCAACGGGAAAAAAATAAGAATACCAATAGAACTAACAAACTAAAATTAAATCACATACTAACAAGTAATAAACTTCGGAAGCAAACCAACAATTCATAAGGTCTTTTACTCAAAAAAATTTCATAACAACAAGTCTATCTTTCTAATGTTCTAATCTAGCAAACCATTGAAGGTATTATTATTATCCTCCATGTAATCTCCACCTCCACTCACATCGATGATGAGCGATGAAGCTGGGAGTTTGAGACATGAGAGAGTTGAGATGTTTGCTTGAATACAAGAGGATGTTTTTTTTTATTTGAGATAACTCGTTACCGACCCAGTTAAAAAGAGGCAAGATTGAATCGCACCGAATCGTGCGATTCTACGATTTTACGATCTAGACCGACGATCATTTACGATTCAATCCTCCAGCGATTTTTAGTACGATTTAACTCGATTTATACCCTTAGGATCGTAGGATCGTAGAATCGTACGATTTTACGATCCAACTCGCGATTTTAACAACCTTAGTTGTGATAACCTGAATTATTTGAAATTAAATTATAACATACTAATTAAATTTTATGTGTTATTTGATTATTAAATGTTAATTATTGTGTATGTTTGTTTATGGGTGACTTTAATATTATGTATAACTTAGGGGACTTACGTGTGTGCCTTAGAAGACTCATGGGAGTGGTTTGACACCTTTTGAAAATGTGTGTCTCTTGGTAGTTAGTGCAGGGATTTTTAGAAGTTAGAAGGGAAAAATAAGTTAGAGAAGAAATACAAAAAAGAATAAGAAAAAAGAATCTAGAAAACAGGAGAGTTGTGAGGGAGTCACATAATTGAATTAGTAAACGAACTTTGTTTAGTGTATTATTTAGTGCGTTTCAAAGCTTACTGAAAGGACTATGCATGAGAAGTGACGGAGGTGCATTTCAAGTTTTTAGTGAATAAGAATTTGTATTTGAAGTTGAGGCATTTTCTGGAATTTTTGTATTTTTCTTGCTTGCTTCTAATATCAAATAAGGATTTTCACCCTTCTCTTTTCGACACTAAAAACTCATGAAATTTGTTACTTAAAGTTCTGGAAATCTACATTGGAAGAATTTTATAGCATGATTTACTGCATTGGATTAAATGTTCAATTGTTCATACTTGTATGTTGATAACATTGAATCTAATTGCGTATGTTATTTGGATTCTCTTTCTTGTCATCATTGATGTTGAATATTTAATGATTTTGAAGTTTATATGTGTAAAACACAAGAGGGGGGGTGAATTGGGTTTTAACTAATCTTGCTAACTTTTTCGAAATCTAATCAAGGCAAGTGATAGATTGTGCAAGATGAATAAAAGCTAAAGCAAAACCCAAACAACAAGACAAAGGATTTAGAGTGGTTCGATTCACTTAGAATCTACATCCACTACCTTGAGCCGCACCCAAGGATTTCAACAACTTCACTAAGAAGACTTTTTACAAATGTGGCTAACTCACTAAGAGTTTTACACAACAACCACAATACAAAAGCTCACTAAGAACTTGCCCACACTAAGTAGGACTTTTACAACAATTACCCAATCACTAAGAAAGGGAAATAAGATGAATAAAGAACAAGATAATTCACTCTTCTAAGTGAGAAAGATATACCTTTGAAGTACAAGAATATTAAGCTCTTTGAACATATGAAGTTCACTCTTTGTCTTGCTTTTTGAAAGAATACTCTTGAATGATTAGATCATAGAGATGAAGAGTATTTTGCTTTGTAAGTGTTTAGACTTGATAAGATATCAATGTAAAATGTTTGTGCAAGTCTTGGAATGATTTTCAGCTATAGAGTATATATACATTTCAAAATATGGCTGAAAAACGAGTCTCCAACGGTCAAATAACGGCTAGTAAAAGCAGAGTTCGGTTGACCGTTCAAGAGACCTCGGATGACCGAACCACACTTCGGTTCAACCTTATACAGGGTCGGTCGACCGACCCCATGCTTAGGTCGACCGAACTTGCCTCTTGGTCGACCGAAGCTGATTAGTTTAGCTCTCAGTTTTTGCTCGGTTGATCCGACCTTGGCTCGGTTGACCGACCTTCCTGAGCATATTTTTCACACGTTTTGAAATCTTTTGAAGTCTAAAAGGTTTTCCTAAAAGGTAACAAGTAAGAACACTTGGAAAACCATTTTAAAGGACTTAGACTTAGAAAACAAAGGCTTTTAAGATATGAACACATTTAAGAATCCTTTTAAAACCTTAGCCTTTTGAAAATGTGTTTGTGTGAATGCAAGACTAGAGTGTAGAGCTTATGTTCATGAGAGCTTTGGTTAGAGCTATATAAGATAAAGACTTATGATGACAAAGCTAATCTAACCAAACCTAAGTCTTCAATCTTCAATCTTGATAAATAAGCCTTGTATAACTTTGAATCTTGATATCAATGGCTTGATTGAAGTACTTAGAGCTTCCATAATGAGTTCCGATATTCTATCACAAAGATATAAAACATTAGACACAACATCAAGTGTTTGTCCATTATCAAAAACCGAGTTCGTTCGCCCTTAGGGCTTACAATATGCTATATATGTTGGAGTCGTCACTAATTGAGCTCTTGTCTAGAATCGATTCCATTGCAAGGATTCATTCTTTTGCATTGTGAGTGTGTTGTCGTTGAACCCGGGAGTTCTCGATATGTGTCACTGTCAATGAGCTCGCTCCTAAACGGGAAAAAATTTAGGGACTACAAATGGTTGTTGTGGAGTCCCCGGTGGTGGGGCAATGACAATACGAATGGATCTTTAAACATTGTGCTCTTCGTTCAGGAGATATACTGGACCCATGTACTGCATATTGATGCATTTCCCTTCTAGGCGTAAAGTTGGGGCCATTGTAGTAATTGCTTTAGAGTTTGTTTTTTGTTCCCATCCAGTGTCCAAGCCCGACAGACTTGACTAATCTGGACCGGGTACTGCAGATGCCCAAGAAGGGGGCGACCCTCCCAACATCAATAACTCCATACAACTGTCTTGGGTCACGGTGTAATTGCTTTAGAGTTGTGAATAGACGATTAGGCTCTATCGTGTGAATGTTCGAAGAGTCCAACGTTGTGTATGTCGTTTGTTGTTTGTCTTCATTCCAAAGTGTAGATGTTGGATTTCGACGAGTATAGTTTTTCGCTAACTTGCTCAAGTTTTGGTATGTTTATCATAGGTGCATTGGTGTTCAAAAGTGTTTTTTAGAGTTGGGAATGTTAAAGTGCAGAAATGGACATTTTGTGTACATTTGGGGAAATTAGGGGATTTGGGGAAATTTCTTCTGAATATGCGACGAGTTTGTGTTAATGGGTTCGGGTACCATAAGTAAATATCAAATTTACCCTTGGTAAATTGACCACAAAATCTTAACGGGCGTCGAAAATTCAAAAAAAAAGAAGAAGACGGAATGGCCTAAATTTTAGCCCATAATTGAATGAAGACCTAAAAAGTCGCAAATAATCATTAGAGACTAACCTTTCCAAGAGATAAATGTTTCATGATTAAATACACCATTTGGCCACAAAAAAATAGATACTTTATTTTTTCGAATGAGAAAATATGAACCTAAACAAGAATAAAAAATAATGGCCTATGCAAGTCTCGAACATGCGACCTTCGCGTTATTAGCATGACGCTCTAAACAACTGAGCTAATAGCCATTGATGTTATAAATCTTGCGTTACTTTAATAATTTCGTGTTTACTTTGTTTTTCTATTAGTCTTAAGGAAAACGAGGTCTTTAATGAGTTTTTTAAAAGATCAAAGGCCGATGAACACAAAATTTAAAACTATTTCATAACCTTTGATTTATAGCAACTTGAGTTCTAATACAATTTACCGTCAAAGAAAAAAAAAGTTCTAATAATCTTTTACAGTATCCTACTAAATAAGGTATATTGGAGGAAAAATAAGAAGTATGCATGTGGATCGGAATTTTATATCTCTGTATACCGGTTAAATGTATCAATTTCTGAAGAAATAAAATCAAAATCTAAGTAAATGTTTAGTAGGGTAAAAAATTTCAGTGGCCCTTAAACTTATTCAAAATCCGTATGGTGTGCTTTAACAAAAAAAAATGCACTTAAGTTTCCCTTCAACTACTAAAATGAGTAATTTTGCACCGACTACGTCCATAGCTTCTAAAGATGCTACTGATTTGATGAGCGATGAGGGTAATTTTGTCCTTATATCTAAATTTGCACTGGTTGTAGACTTTTTGTTCTCGTAACATCGACACCCCAACAAAATCTTAGGCACCATTTGATTGGTAGGAAATGAAAGTAATATTGTGGAGTTTAAACACTAAGAAATTAAAATTCGAATAATATGATTCCAAACAAATTGCATTCGAGCGTGTGGAAAGTTTAAAATAATTTTGAAGGAAAGTAATGTAAAACTTGTTGTTCATTTGTGCTTAACATATATCATTCTCAAACAAACCTACGATTTGCGGATCGGCCTGTAACCCCAACTAGATGGATTGAAAATATAGGTCCGTTCAAATACAGGATCTTTTGGTTCAAGATCGTTTTGGCTGCAAACTTTGCGGACTAGATCACACACACACACACACACACACACACACACACACATATATATATATACTAGTAAATTGTGTGTGTGTGATCAATTTTTGATGATTCATATGGGGCTTTAATTAAATCTCTCTTTTTTCTTTTTGAAAACAAAACCTGGTTATTTCTAATAAAAGTATTTAGACAAAATTTAGTGTTTTTGTATGGTACATATTTACTTATTTTCCAATAATATAATTTTTATATCTTAGTATATATTTAAAGAATAATATCATGATTATATTAAATAAAAGTATTTTGATGTTCATTTAATTCTGATACAATATTTATTTACTTATTTTTTTATTTTTAACAGAAAAATTCATCGTATATCATTAAGTGATATCAGGTAGTATATGTGGTAGGATAAAACTCGTTGGATCTCCAAACCATTGACACGATATATATTTATTGTTTATCAATTATAATTTTTTAACAACTAAAATTATCAACAATTATACTTGTGATGACTTGAACTTTTTGCAATTAAATGAAAGAATGTTAATTGATTTTATGTGTTACATTTCTATTAAATGTTAATTGTTTGGGGTGACTTTTATGTTGTTTCTAAGTTGAGGGACTTAAGTGTACGGAAGTAGAAACTAGTGGGGCTGGTTTGTCACCTTTTGAATAGTTGTATCACTTGGTGGTTAGTGTTGGAAAAATAAGAGGTTAGAGAAAAAGAATAAAAGAGAAAATTTGGAAAAACAAAGAGAACAATGAGTATTTTGCATAATTGAAGTAATAAACAAACTTCATTTTGGATGTTCTTTAGTGCGTTTTGAAAGTAATCAAAAGGGCTACGCGTGAGAAGTGACAGTACTAAGTTTTGAGTTTCCAGTATACGGAAATTTGTGTTTGAAGTTGCTGATTTTTCTGAAATTTCAGCACTTGTATTTGCTTGCTAAGAATTACAAATAAGGATCTCCACCCTCGTCTTTTCTTTCCTAAAATTCATGAAATGTGTATTTTTAAAGTTGTGGAGAATTGTGTTTGAATGATTTAAAAGCATGATTTACTACATTGCATGAAATGTCAAATTATTCATTGTTGTAGCAATATATCTAATTGCTTATGTTATATGCATTCTTCATCTTGCCTTGTGGCTATCGAGTTTTACTGATTTGGAGTCATACATGTTATATGTAATTTAGAGTTGTCACCGGTTTTGAGCTCTTGTCTAGAATCGACCTCATCGCAGGATTCATTCTCTTGAATGTGTGTGTTGTCGTTGAACCCCGGGAGTTCACGATTGATGTGCTCAAGTTGTGAGCCCGCTCCTAATATGGATTATAAATTAGGGGCTACAAATTGTAGTTGTGAACTCCACAGTGGTGGGCAATGACACAATATGAATGAATTTTAAATTGTGAGTCCTTCGTTCAGGGAGAATCTAAACTCATGTATTGCAATCTTAGAGTTGGGGATTGTTATAGTAATTGTCTTAGAGTTGTGACTTGTCAATAGACGATTGAGCTCGGTCGTGTAATTTGTTGAGTCATATCATGAATCATATTCGAAGGGTCTAACGTTGTGTATTTTTGTATGTTGGTATGAACAACACATGTTGTTTGTGTCACATTTCCGATGTATAGATGTTGGAATTCGACGTGTATGATTTATAGCTTACTTGTTCTTGTTTTGGTGGTGTTGTTGTGATACCCAAAACTTTTTTAGCTTACGTGTATAGCATTATTATTTTATTTTATATAGTATTTGTTTAATTTGTGCTTTTATGTGTTAAATTAATGTTGAGGGTCACTTTTACTTGGTTTAAAACATAGAGCACTTAAGTGTACGAACTAAAACTTGTGGGGTCTTTTTGTCACATTTTAAAATATATCATCTCCTTGGTAGTTAGTGCTGAAAGAAAGAAAGAGGTTAGATAAAAGGAAGTTAGAAGAAAACAAAAAAGAGATAAGAAGAAGAAGAAGAAGAAGAAGAAGAAAATATGAAAATATGAAAAACCAAAAGTGTTGTGAGTGTATTTCATAATCGAAGTAGTAAACGAACTCCGTTTTGACCGTTCTTTAGTGCTTTTCAAACGTCTTCGAAAGGGCTACAAGTGAGAAGTGACGAATCCACATTTAGAGTTATAAGTAGAGAATAATTCGACTTTGAAGTTGCTGCATTTTTCTGAAAATTGTGTGCTTTGATTTGCTTGATAAGAATCACAAGTAAAGATCTTCATGTTGGAAATGGAGTGTAATTTGAATGAGAAAATAGTTTCTCAAGTGGTTAGAAAACAGAAGTTACGAATCCAAGGTTGGTCGAGACCAAAATAGCTTGAACTTGTGTGCGGGCGCGTCATGCGTGCACGAATGTCGGACCAAAACTCGCGGGGCCTGATCAACCCACGTTTTGCTATTGATTTTATTATTTTTTCGAAATCAAGAGAGATGCATGTACATATGAATTCATTGGATAGTCTGGTTCATTGGATGAAGATGAACAAACTTTAATTTCGACCTTTGAACGTGAGAGATACATGTACAACTGAATTCATGGGATAGTCTGGTTCATTGGATGAGAATAAACAGAAATTTAATTGTGTTAAATATAGACCTTTGAATTCAGTACAATATATCTCCTGAATGTATCTGCTCACTCCTATCAGCCTATAAATAGAGCCTTTTTCCAATGATTCTACACACTACTTCTCATACTAAAAAATACTTCTGATTTTTCAAAGCTTTCTAAAACACCCTAGTTTTGTAAAACTTCTGGTGTTCATCAACAGTCCTAGTTCATGTTCGCCGGTGAAACTGTTTAGTGCAAAGAAGTTCTACATAGTTGTTGTATACTGGGAGACAGACGCTGCACGAAACTTCAACACTAACCGGGGAGGAGGCGAATATGTTTAAGGAAATTGTGTAGAACACAAGCCTCAGTTTATCTTTCTGTTTACACATTTTCCTTAGTCATTTACAATTGTTGTAATCTTGTTATAACACATGTTTTTGTTCCCTAACAGTTGTTGAGTTTGTATATTTCACTCGTTATATAATATATTAACAATTGTTGCAAAGACTCCATACAGTTGTTATAGTCAATTAGTGTCAACAATCTTAAAACAGATTATCTATTGAAATCAAAATGGCAACTGAAAACCAAACTACTAGCGTTGATACTTCCAACAGTACTAATGCTGCTGCTGTGAATATCATATTCCCTACTGTTCCGACGAGCCATATGGAGAAACCAGAAAAGTTCAGTGGTGTGAACTTTAAGAGATGACAGCAAAAGATGATGTTTTACTTGACCACATTGGTTTTGGCAAAGTTCTTGAATGAAGATGCTCCCATGATACCTGAAGGGGACGTTGATGCACCAACGTTTATGGCTGTTGAGACGTGTAAACATTCTAAAAATTTATGTAAGAATTATAATCTAAACGGTTTACATGATAGATTATATAATGTCTACAGTGCATATAACATGGTTAAAGAATTGTGGGAATCTCTTTACCGTAAATATAAAACGGAAGATGCTTTCACAAAGAAATTTGTAGTCGGTGTTTCCTTGATTATAATATGGTGGATTCCAAAATTGTGATAAGTCAAGTGCAAGAATTTCAAGTAATCTGTACGACATCTATGCTGAGGGAATGATGTTAAGTGAGACATTTCAAGTGGCTGATGTGATGGGGAAATTTCCTTCGGGTTGGAAAGATTTCAAAAATTATTTGAAGCACAAGTGCAAGGAAATGTCATTGGAGGATCTCATTGTCATATTTCCTATTGAAGAGGACAACCGGATTTCTGAGCGCAAGGCTTTAAGTCCTATGCATGCTAAAGTCAATGCATTGGAGCACGACAGAGGTCAATTTTCCAGAAACAAGACCAAGAACAATGTATACAAATGGAAGCTCGGGACAATTGGTGGTGTCTCGAAGCAGAAGTACAAATTCAAAGGAAAATACTTCAACTGTGGCAAACTAGGCCATAAGTCGAGTGATTGTAGATCACCGAAAAAGAATAATGAGACCAACGTGATTACTCACATGGCTAAGGAGTTGGAGGACATGAACCTAGTTGATGTGGTATCGAGCGAATTTGGTCGGGTCAAACCCTAAAGAGTTGTGGGTTGACACTGGTGCTACTAGACATGTGTGCACCAATAAGGACCATTTTCCACCTTTGAATATGTTGAAGGGGAAAATATATTTATGGGAAACTTTGCCACGACTTCGATCGAAGGGCAAGAGAATGTTCTTTTGAAAATGACTTATGGCAAGATTTTAGCACTGAAATACGTGTTATATGTGCCAGAAATTCGAAAGAACCTTGTATCTGGATTCTTGTTAAACAAGCATGGCTTTCGCATGATGTTTGAATAAGATAAGCTAATTTTGGGCAAAGCTGGAATGTTTATAGGAAATGGGTATGCAACTGATGGGTTGTTTAAATTAAATGTAATTACGATTATCAATAAAGATACCTCTTCTATTTACTTGCTTGTGTCTTCTGATTTATGACATAAACGGCTTGGTCATGTTAAATTCAATTCGTTGCGATGATTAATCAAAATGGACATATACCTACATTCCAAATCATTTTGAGTGGTAAGTGTGAAATTTGAATTGAAGCAAAATTAACAAAGTCTTTGTTTCACTCAATAGAAAGAAGCACTGAACTACTTGAATTAATTCATAGTGATGTGTGTGATTTGAAATCAGTTCAAACACGAGGAATAAATAAGTATTTATGTACTTTATTGATGATAGCACGAAATATTGCTATGTGTATTTGCTAAAGAGCAAATATGAAGCGTTGGAGAAATTTGTTCTCTTTAAAGCTGAAGTTGAAAAACAAATTGATAAAAATATCAAAAGATTAACGAGTGATATATGTGTTGAGTATGAGGCGCCTATTGGCGACTGCTTTGAAAACATGGAATTATTCATGAAAGAACTGTACCATATTCTCCTCAATCTAATAGAGTAGTTGAACGTAAAAATCGAACATTGAAAGAAAAGATGAATGCAATGTTGATAAGTTCAGGATTACCTTCAAGTATGTGGGGTGAAGTTATCTTGTCTAGCAATTACTTATTGAATTTGGTACCCCGGAAGGAAAAGGACAAAACTCAATATGAGCTATTGACATGCAATAGACCTTCATACAAACACTTGTGAGTGTGAGGGTGTCTCGCCAAGGTAGCAGTGTCAACACCTAACATGATAAAGACAGGTCCTAAAATTGTGGATTGTATCTTTATATACTATGCCATAATAGTACTGCGTACCAGTTTCTTGTGCATGACTCAAAGAATGAAGACATTCACAAGAACACCATAATAGAATCAAGGCATGCATCATTTTTTGAAAAAAAATTTCCTTGTAAGAGCAATGAAGGTTCTAAGTCAACAAAACGAACTATTGATCCACTTGTAATTCAAAAGGTTGGACCAAGACATAGCAAAAGAGCTAGAGTCAAAAAAATCACTTGTTGATGATTTTATGACCAACTTATTGGAAAAAGAACCACAAACTTATGCTGAGGCTGTAAGTTATTTTGAAGGACATTTTTTGGAAAGAAGCCATAAGGAATTAAATTGATTCTATTTTGCAGAATCACACATGGCAGTTAGTGGACCTCCCACCGGGTTGTAAAACCTTAGGATATAAATGGGTCTTTAAAAGGAAATTGAAACCCGATGATTCAATTGACAAGTATAAGGTCAGACTTGTGATTAAAGGATTTAAGCAAAGAGAAGACTTAGATTACTTTGATACATATTCTCCTTATACTGCTCTTGATTGCTTGCAAAATCAACCTTTTTTTTGTCATTGGTAAACTAAATTTAGCATTTGGTGTCGAGCAATTTGGGCAATACCTCGTGAAAACAATGTAAGGAATCTCGCTGTTTTTGTCTACGGGACATGATTATCAGGTTCTTATTTATTTCACACTACTATATTCATTCGTCTTCAGATGATACGTTTTGTGGAAATTATAGACAGCTAAAATGTGATAATTCCATCAAATATACGGACATAAACCCTCAATAATAGACCATTCTTCTCGTCAATGCTTGAAGTTTGCTCGAACGATAAAACCTCTGCATGAAACTGAAAACGCCTATTCTAGACACCATCTTCAGGGGCATAGATGTTTCGTCCTTTTGAATTTGTATATGTTCTTTGTCGTGTCTGGATTGAATTTGCTCAAATTTCTAATTTAATTTGAATTCCACAGATCCAGGAAGTCACTGTTGACCATGTAATTGTGGATTTGAACTATCTGCCATCGTTCAAGGAGGTTCCGGATGATGTTGCAGTACCTGCCTTTTGGGAAGCTATAAAGAGAAGATTGGAATTGAAGAATAGTAAGCAAGAAAGTCCCAAATGTTGATGGAAACTTCAGAGAACAAATCTTCATTACCATCTCAGATATGTATTACTCCGAAGACATGCAACACCTGTCAAAAAAGTGTTCAATACATACTGACACTTTTGGCGTTCTGTACTGTAGTCGCGGCTGTTCTAAAGAATACGAAATGCACATCTGTCAATAAGTGTTCAGTACATACTGACTTTTGGCGTTTTGTACTGTAGTCGCGGCTGTTCTAAAGAATACGAAATGCACATCTGTCAATAAGTGTTCAGTATATGCTGACACTTTTGGCGTTCTGTACTGTAGTCGCGACTATTCTAAAGAATATTAAATGCCAATAATTTGCTCTATTTATAGTCTTCTTGTCTCTCCCTTTCTCGTATTTGCTCATCATATATTTTGTAAAAAAAGAACATATTTTTTGGTTATCAAATCATGCTAACAGAAAGTAAAAGAATTGTATACTCCTTTAGTAATTGAATTGGATACAACCTGAACAAAAAATAAAAATGAAATAATCAGAAAATTATGCATTCCCAATTTAGCTTCTTGTACTAATTTTACATGCAGTTGCACGCATTTGTGGAATATGACACAAGTGAACTGGCTGAGAAAGCGGTATGTGTTCTCTTTTCAGAAGGATAATGCTTTTTTCCTTCTTATTACTGGAATGTTAATTTGCCCTTTACTCCCTCTGTCTCAAATTGAATGTTCACTTTTGATTGCTTTTTGCGTTACCATATCCAAATACGCCTGTGGATTTTCTCTATGAATTCTAGGTGTGGCAATGTTGAAAGAGTACCATCCTAAAATCTTTTCCATCGGGAAATGGTAAAGTCTTGGACAGGAGTTCGGAGTATGAAGATTCATTACAGAACGATGTAGACAGATAACCACATAATTTTGGGTTTGGCTCAGAAAACGAAACCATCCTGCTGTAGGAAGGAACCAGTTGAGAATTTTGAACATGGTAAGCTTTTCAGGGGGAAGGTCTTTGGCTTGGTCACAGCACCAGAGATAAGAGTATAGTTTTTGGGTGTTGAAGACAAAAGATATCTGGTGTGCTTCAAGAAGGTACCAGAAATAGCAAAGTGCCAGTTTCGGAAGAGACCACAATTTACAGATGTGAAAGATTGTGGCAAAATGGTGGTCTGGGTGGTTTGAAATACCTCGGAAAATAGAAGGGCCATGGGTTCGCAGAAGAAGTCTGTGAAACAGTTTATAATTGAGCGTACTTCGGAGGGGAAGAGTAAGATCCAAGATGGATTCAACAACTTCAGGGGGAAGTGAGGAAAAGTCAAGTGTACAGATACTGGGTTGTATCCCCGGGAGTTGCGAAACCTGTAATGGGTGATGAGAAAACCTGCCTGAGAGACATAATCTTCCTTCACAATGGATGGGACCTAATCAGATGGAGGTGTCGTATGAAACTCGGAGTTTGTCCAGTGTTCCAACGTACTGGGGACCCTGATAATACTCTTAACTGACTCAAGGAAACTCACTACAAGAAAACAGGGAAACAGTGACGGCCGTTTCCGTCGGTAATCGGTCGCTAAACTGATTAACGACCGAATGACGTGGTCGTGTATTTTTCGTCGCTAAGCAAATTACCGACCGAATACCGACGGAATATATAGCGACCGAATATTCGGTCGCTATTTACCGACCGAATACCTACCGAATCGTCATCATTGTTGACTTTTGACTTTGACTGGTTAACGACTGAATACCGACGGAAATTCTAGCGACCGAATAATCGGTCGGTGAATACCGACCGACTGGTCAACATTGTTGACTTTTGACTTTGACTATATAACGACCGAATACCGACGGAAAGTCTAGCCACCGAATAATCGGTCTCTATTTACCGACGGAATAGCGACCGAATGGTCAATATTGTTGACTTTTGACTGGTTCGGTCGCTAAATTGTTTTTTATTTTAAAAATTAAATTTGAAATTAAATTAAATCCCTATTATAAAAAACAGCAATACGCACAGAAATACAAACCAGAAACAGTATTAATAAGATCCCAAATAGCAAAAATAATCAATAAACCCAAAAAACACAAGTTTACACTTCTCATTTACAATACAACACTCACAATCAAAGCGTGCACTTCTCATTACATTTCAACACTCACACACTTTGAATTATCAAAACTCACATATTATACAATTAGCATACATTTCAATAATACACCAAGAAAACCAATAATACACCAAGAAAACTACATTGGATGTTAAAAAACTACATTTGAAAAACAAAGAAAATTATGAGAATTGGCAAAAAAATTGCAAGAAATTATAAGAATTGACAAAAAAAATTGCAAGACATTATAGAAAACCCATATATTAAAATCCAAGCAGAAATCAGTACTACCTCCCCTCCATTTTTGTTTTAATCTTCTCAAAATAGATGTATTTATTCCAATTGTTAAGAAAAAAAGCTAGAAAATGCAAGATTCTCACCTAAACCCTAAAAAACCCAACTGAAATCAGAGGTGGTGGCGATGCCTTGGAGGTGCCGGAGGTGGTGGTGATGTCTTGGAGGTGCCGGAGGTGGTGGCGCTGGAAGGAGGGAGGGGATTTGGGGGGAAATCGCTGGAAGAGGTGGTGGTGAAGGTGGAGGTCGCGAGTCAGGCGGAATGAAGAATGAGGGAGAGGCTTCTCGCCTTAGATATATTTATAGAAATAAAACGCACAAAACGACGTCGTTTAGAGATTTAATAATAGCGACAGAATAGCGACGGAATTTTGCAAATTCAGTCGCTATTCGGTCGCCACTTAGCATGCTTAACACTTGTCCAAATTTTCAAATAAATTAGCCCGCGAAATAGCAAACGATGTCGTTTAGGCATTTAATAATAGCGACCGAATCGCGACGGAATTTTCCAATTCCGTCGCTATTCGGTCGCCACTTAGCATGCTTAACACTTGTCCAATTTTTCAAATAAATGAGCCTGCGGAAAAGCAAACGATGTCGTTTAGGCATTTAATAATAGCGACCGAATAGCGACGGAATTTGCCAATTCCGTCGCTATTCGGTCGCCACTTAGCATGCTTAACACTTGTCCAATTTTTCAAATAAATGAGCCCGCGAAAAAGCAAACGATGTCGTTTAGGCATTTAATAATAGCGACCGAATAGCGACGGAATTTGCCTATTCGGTCGCCAATTAGCATGCTTAAACACTTGTCCAGTTTTCAAATAAATGAGCCCGTGAAATGGCAAAAAGACTTCGTTTAGGCATTTAATAATAGCGACCGAATAGCGACGGAATTAGGGTTAGGGTTAGGGTTAGGGTAGGGCGACCGAATAGCAACCGACATAGCATATTCGGTCGCTATTATTCTCCCGAATTCCATTTTTTTGTAAAATAGCGGGGTTTTTAAGGATATATAGAAACATTTTACCTAATAGTAACTAACATAGGCAAAATGTTTCTATATATCCTTAAAAACCCCGCTATTTTATAAAAAAAGGGAATCCGGGAAAATGATAGCGACCTAATAGCGACGGCCTTCGCAAATTCCGTCGCTATTCGGTCGCCCCTTAGCTTAATAGCGACCGAATAGCGACGGATTTAGTAAAAACTTATAAATCCGAAAACCGACATCGTTCTAAATGTGAGTACGAACTAATATGAATATTTTAGTAATTATTTTTTTATTAATAATCAATTAATAAAATTTTAACTCCATCACTTAATGATTCACATAAATGCACACACAAACGTAGCGCAGATTCGTCGTTCCGCTGACCTAAGACTTTGTATATGTATTTTTCCTATTTTAGTTACTATTAGGTAAAATGTTTCTATATATCCTTAAAAACCCCGCTATTTTATAAAAAAACGAAAATCGGGAAAATAATAGCGATCGGAATTGAAAATAATAGCGACCTAATTTCGGTCGTTATTCGGTCGCTATTCGGTCGTTATTCCGCTCGGTATATTTTTCCGATCGTGAATCCGTCGTTAAAGTCCGCTCGGTAGTCGGTCGTTAACGAAAATAAAATGACGCTGCTTTTGTGTCCTTCATTTATTACTATACAAATAAACACCGTTATGTATTCCGTCGGTATTCGGTCGTTAACTTCCGTCAGTATTCGATCGTTATATATTCCGTCGAGTAAAGCGGTCGTTAATATCCGCTCGGTATTCGTTCGGTAAGGGTGAACAAACCGACGACGCTTTCAATTTGGTCAGCGAGACCGATGTGGCCGACGGATGAGCGACGGAATAACGACCGATTTGTTTTCGGTTTCTATTCGGTCGGTATTCCGTCGTTAAATTTGTGACCGAAAATTTCAGTCGCTAAAGTCGGTCGCTATTTAACTGTTTTCTTGTAGTGCAAGCTCACGTGTTGATACTGAGCTTCAATCTTTGACACAAGGCCCAAGGAGGTCAAGTCATGTATATCAACAGCCTGAGAGATATGGATTTCTCGTGACTGATGATCATCACGTTGAACTGATTGATCAAGACGAACCTACTACCTACAAAGAGGCAATTCATAGTTCTGAGTCAGATAAGTGGCTAGAAGCTATGAAGTCTGAGATGCAATCCATGTACGATAACCAAGTGTGGACTTTGGTTGACCCACCCGAAGGGTGTAAGGTCATTGATAACAAATGGTGTTTCAAAAAGAAAACCGACATGGATGGTAATGTACACACTTTTAAATCTCGACTAGTAGTTAAAGGTTACAGACAAATTCATGGTATTGACTATGATGAAACCTTTTCTCCTGTCGTTATGATAAAGTCTATTAGGATTTTACTTGCCATGACCGCATATTATGAACATGAGATATGGCAAATGGATGTTAAGACTTTGTTTCTTAATGGAAACCTTCTTGAGGATGTGTATATGACACAACTTGAGAGGTTTGTTGATCCATCAAATCCTAGCAAAGTGTGTAAGCTTCAAAGGTCCATTTATGGATTGAATCAAGCATCTCGAAGCTAGAATCGTCGCTTTGATGAAGCAATTAAAGAATTTGGATTCATCAAAAATGAAGACGAGCCTTGTGTTTATAAGAAAGTAACTAATAGTGCAGTAGTGTTCCTTGTGCTTTATGTGGATGACATCTTACTGATTGGAAACGACATTCTCACATTACAAAGCGTAAAAGCTGGGTTAGGGAAGTGTTTTTCCATGAAAGACTTAGGCGAGGCTACATACATTTTGGGTATAAGAATCTATAGAGATAGATCTAACAAAATGATTGGCCTAAGCCAGAGTGGATACAATGACAAGGTACTGAAATGGTTCAGTTTGCAAGATTCCAAAAAGGGATTCTTGCCCATATCACAAGGCATTAAACTCAGCAGGACTCAAGGACCTTCCACAAAGGAGGACCGAGAGCGCATGGGTCTATTATGTATGCCATGATATGCGCTCGCCTTGATGTCTCGTTCGCTCTAAGTATGACTAGCAGATATCAATCTGACCCTGGAGAGTCACATTGGATTGCAGTCAAGAGCATTCTTAAGTACTTGAGAAGGACTAAAGATATGTTCTTAGTTTACGGAGGTCAGGAAGGAGGTCTGGTTGTAAATGGTTACATAGACGCAAGCTTCCAAACCTACGTCGATGATTTTAAATCGCAATCTGGTTTTGTGTTTTGTTTGAATGGAGGTGCTGTGAGCTGGAAGAGCTCAAAGCAAGAAACCGTGGCTGACTCTACAACAGAAGCAGAGTATCTGGCTACCTCTGAAGCAGCTAAATAAGCTGTTTGGATCAGGAATTTTGATGATGAATTAGGTGTCGTCCCTAGCATTGTGAACCAAGTGGACCTTTATTGTGATAGTACTGGTGCCATTTCACAAGCTAAGGAACCTAGATCTCATCAACGATTCAAACACATTCTCAAGTGTTTCTATCTGATTAGAGAGATCATTGATAGATGAGACGTTAAAATTTGCAAAGTTTATACAGAGGACAACATTGCAGATCCATTGACCAAGCCACTCCCGCAACCTAAACTTGAGAGTCATACTAGGTCAATGGGATTGAGGCTCATGTATGATTGGACCTAGGGCAAGTGGGAGATTGTTTATAGTGCCCTAGGACTATTAGCATACGTTGTACATTTTATTTCTTTTGAACATGTCTTTGAATAGTTAATTTTGCTTCTGAACATCAAATGCGTGATTTGATAGTAAAACTAATTAGCTTATGTAATTACTATTCTAGTTGTCCCTAGTTTTATGTAAGGTTCTTTACAATGAAATAAAACTAGTATGATGTTTGATTGATGATTATGTTTTAATTATCATGTGTAATGAATACAAATCATATCATAGATGCAATATATATGGATACATTATATTGTACGTGATCCGTTAGAGAAGTAATACTTCATGGTCCTTAGTCATAAGTATTACTTCCTCAATACTATTTTGGAATCCTTAGACCTTATGTCTCCATTGATTCTAGCATGAATGGAGCCATGTTTTGACACAGTCGAACGTTACTTTTAGTTTAGTAATCAATACGACTGATGATCGGATGTAGTGTCCTATCATGGATTGAATGTGAGAGACATTGTAAGGGATTTGTCCCTCTCTTATTAGAGAGAGATATCCATGGGCCCCTCGATGGGGATAGACTATTTAAATGCACGGCCGTGCTCAAATGTATTTGATAAAGTGGTTATCAAATACTATTGGTTAGAACAGTCTACCTGGAGATTGAGCATAAATACAATTAAGCTTTATAAGGGTGACGACTACCATGCCTTATGCTTAATTAGGATATCGCGAGACAAAGGGATTAAATAGTGGATTGATATTAGGTTCCACCGTAAATTCATTCACTTTGGGTTGTCACAATGTCCTGCTAGGGACCGCTTGTGATTTATGAACACATACTACTACTAAGTATGTTTTCATTGCCATTGTGATATGAACCTACAGGGTAACACGCATAGACGAACTAACGAGCTTCATGTCTAGATTCAATGAATCTAGAATGTGTCTAGGTTCATTGTATCTGACATTTATTTTTCTAAGAATAAATAAATCGTTATTATTAGAATTAGAGATAAGGGGCATTTTCGGTATAGCTGGGATTATGTGGGAGTTATTATCATAAGACTCTCACTACCAGCAGAAGACTAGAGGGCGTGGGAGTTATAGACTCCCACTGCCAAAAGAGTTGGATATGACGTGGGAGTTGTTCTTGAAACAAACTCCCACTCCCTATATAAACTCTCTTGGCCGAAATCCTTAAGACTAATGCTTCAGCCGCAATAAACTAAGAATCCTGAAATCAGATTTCTGAATTCTGCCTCTTCCTTTCTCTCTAAATTCCCGAAACTCAGAAAAACGAAGAGCTAGCAAACGCTGTTCGTTTCGTCGCACGGATATCGGTAGGGGTAATTCCGCAAGAGAGGACTCAAGGTGATCTTTGCTAAGAGCCCAAAGATAGAATCTTTCATTCAAGAATCAGATTCTTGAAACGTAAAATGTAGGTCTTTTTGTATGCTTTCGATTCGTTTTTGTATGAGCGGATCCTTCAGGAGTGGACTCATGGGTGTTTAGAACGAGTTTCTGCCATAACTCCCTTCAGAAATGACTCAACCAAAGCGGATCGTCCTCATCTTTAAGGTCCAGATGGAACTCTTCACCTGTTGTTCACAACCCAAAGGCTTCGGCTTTTGCTTCTTTCTCGAATCCTAATTCTTTGCTTCCTTCCTAAGGTCTTATAGGGCTGACAACTAGAATTTATAGTTTTCATAACCCAGGGACTTGCTTTTATCTTTAATAAGATAGACTTTCTTGGTGGGCAAAAAGCGCCTTAATCAATGAATGGTGAGTCTCTGTTTGAACTGAAGATAAGGTACTCTCTCTCACAATTACAAATCGCAGAGCCTATTGAGCTTCACATTTGGCATAATATTATATTATTGGTTAGGAGTGAGATTCATGCCACATACGCTGACTAGGTGAAACAGCTAAAGAAATGTTCTAGTCAGGTAGAGAGGAGATATGATACACTGACAACACGACGATGCATCGTTGCACATATGTTCGTTACTCTAAATAGCTTGGAGGTTAGGCACAGTAATGAAGGTGTCCGAACTACTAACAATATGAATGGATGCGGAAGAAATACAAATTACTACTCATACACGTCAACGAAGTTGTTTGACGCCTCAGCGTTGAACTCAAACCAAGTGAGCCCTAACAAGGCTCACGGCCACCACAAATATGTTACCTATAGACTTAATTGGACCTGCCTGTCAATGAGTGGAATTGAGAGAAAATTTGAAGGGAATAAATAAGTATATGGATTGTTTATTTTATCAAAGTTGAAGTCTATATATGAACTAAGTATAAAAACCCAAAAATATAACAAATTCCTAAAATAATTAAAAATCATAATTCAAACATTACTAAAATAAATAGTCATAATAATAAATAAAACATATAAATAATAATCTATTTCTTTTGTCCCTGTTGTGCTAGCTATTCATTTATCCTCCAACGACTACTCGTTCCCATCATCAATTCCTCATCCTCTTCATATTCTGCACTCGCCATCACCGTCATCATCATCGGAAGAAACTAATGTTGATGATAAAGAAAGATTTTCATCATCGTCATCATCATCATCGAAGAAACCGATAATGAAGATAAAGATGAATCGCCATCATACTCGGTCACTACAACAAAAATAGCTTTTTGTGACTTTTTTTTACCAACGTTTTTGTCAATCGTCGCTTAAAATTGAACAGAATAAGTTAGAGCAACAATTTTTGCGAACGTCGCTATTTTTGGGTTTTATACGACGTTTCATAGCGACAATTATAGTAAATGTTGTTCTTACCGACATTTTGAAGTTATTTAGCGACAATTACATTAAATGTTGTTATATTTTTTTAAATGTTGCGACTCATATAGCATCACTTATATACTATGTCGTTAGATCTTGCGACATTTTCATACAAAAGTCATTATAATACAATGTTTTACGACGTTTCATAGCGACAGTTATAATAGTTGTTGTTCGAATCGACATTTACATTAAATGTTTTTATAAATTGTTAAATGTTGCGACTCATATAGCATCATTTATATACTATGTCGTTAGATCTTACAACATTTTCATACAAACGTCACTATATTTCAATTTTTTACGACGTTTCATAACAACAGTTATAATAGTTGTTGTTCGAATCGACATTTTTATGTTAATTAGCGACATTTACATTAAATGTTGTTATAAACGGTTAAATGTTGCGTCTCATATACCGACATTTATATACCATGTCGTTACATCTTGCGACATTTTCATACAAATGTAGCTATATTTCAATTTTTTACGACGTTCCATAACGACAGTTATAATACCTGTTGTTCGAAACGCCTTTTGATGTTAGTTAGCGACATTTACATTAAATGTGGTTATAAATTGTTAAATGTTGCAACTCATATAGAGTTATTTATATATTATGTCGTTATATCATGTGACATTTTAAGACAAACGTCGCTATATTTAAATTTCTACGAAGCTTCATGGCGACAATTGTAATAAATGTTGATCACATGGGCATTTTAATCCAGTATAATTCTACATAAGATTTTAAATCCACAAGTCATATACAAGAATATCACTCATATGAACCAATGACTTTTCTAGTCTAAAGTGGATATTATTTCAACGGCATGACAAAGTTGAATTTTACTAGAAGAAGAAATACATACAAAATAAAAAGAAAAAAGAAACGGAAAACGAGACAAATAACAATACAAGCGAATGTAAGCTAACTAAAACAAACTGTAAAATTTCTATGAAGATTGAAACCCTGCATTTTCCGACCAAGAAGGGAAATAAAAAACATGTCCTGATAACTAATTATGAAAGTAATAATCAAAGACAATTGATGAATCTTGTTAACGGTACAACCAATAACAAGCCACTGAACCAAAATTCTGAATTTACAAAAATAACATTATCATTCCTTAACAATTCATTTAGAATATATCTAGATCTCTACCAATTCTATTTAATATATCACTCACCATCCCTCCATCATCTAAACAAAAGAAAAAAAATAAAAAACCAAAGAAATAAAACATTACTTTTCGAACTTATGGAGTTGAGAATATCAAATTTTATTCTCAGGAGGGGTCATTAGATTAGCCTTTATTGTTCTCAACTCGAATTATAGGAAATTTTGCGATTCAAACTCTAACGAAATTGCATACTGCACAAAATAACAAGAAAAAAGAAACTAATTCAGATTAGGAGAATAAATAAGAAGAAACAAAGTTTAAGTTCGCATAATCAAACATCTTAGTTTGGCACAATACAAGTTACACAGATATAGCAATTCTAAATAAGGCTACACTTAAGGGCATAAAAATATATATATTTTTAAAAAAGATATTAAAATTTGAGAAATCAAGTGAATTACCATCATCACAAATAGCTCTCTGATCCATTACAATAAAAATGCTATGTTACTCATCTTTTGTAGATGATAAAGAATGTACTTCATTTTCTTCTGCACCAACATGTCTACCATCTATGTCGTTTCTAATCCAAACAACATCGTCAATTCTTGTATCAGACTCTCCTATGATCTCATCATTATCAAATTGGTGATAACTATTTCTTTCAAATGTCAATTGATCCCCCATCTCATAAACATCTCGAGGCTTAGTTCTAACAACAACATGCCAATCAGGCTTCAGTGCATCCCTAACATAGAAAACTTGTTCAACTTGTGATACAAAAACAAAAGGCTCATCAATCAATTTTTCTCCAGTGTGAACCAACTTTGACAAATTAACAAGTGTATATCCAAAGTTGTTTTCTTTACCCCTTTACCTCGCTCCACATCTACCCAATCACATTTGAACATCACAACTTTAAACCTATCATAATAACTCAACTCAATTATATCATTCACAACGCCGTAATAAACAAGTTCATCTAAACTGGATGTTTTTGTCTTGATGACAACACCGCTATTTTGAGTTTTTCTCATCTCTTCAGTTGCTTTGGTATGAAACCTAACACCTTTGATTATATATCCTTTAAATCTCCTTGCTACTTTATTCGGACCTCGAGCCAACCACTGAATCCAATCAGTGACTTTTGGACTCTTCATTTCTGTTAACTTTGCAATCTGTAAAATAGATAATTATAATCTCTTAATTATATATACAATATAAAAAAATATATTTATAAAAGAGAAATTTTTTAGAATAAACAAAATTTCACTTACATGAGATTGAAACCAATTATTAAAATTTGAGTTATGAATCCTTTCTATTTCCACTTGATTCAAAGGACGTTTGCGATTTTTACTTCTTAGTTGTCTTCTAATCTCATTTTGGTGCTCCCTAAATAATATGTAATTATGTAATATTAAGTTAATATATTCTAACTAAAAAACTTACATAAAATATAAAACAATTATAGATGAAAACTTACTCTATGAATGGAGTGACCGAATCACAGTTGTACAAGACATATCTATGTGCTTGAATGAGTGTTTTATCGTCAAGGATAACATGGTCAAATTTACCTAGATGACGTCCGGTAACTATAGAAAATGGAGCATTTTGCACGGGAGAAGGTTCTATAGTATCATCGTTCCTTCCTGATTGATTGGACTTTGTTTCAACACCTTCAAAATACTTTGAACAATAAGTTATACACTCATCTGCTATGTATCCTTCTGGATAATTTCTATTTTTCACATATGACTTAAGTGTCAACAGATATCTGCAACATAATATTTAAAGAATTGAATCAGTTGACTTAATAAATTATTATATATAATCAAATACGGTTAGAAATAAAAACTATAAATAAATATAATATGTGTACCTTTCAATTGGATACATCTATCGATAATGCACAGGACCAGCTAGTTTTGCTTCTGTTGCCAAATGGACTACTAGATGCACCATTACAGTAAAGAAAGACGACAGAAAAATCATTTCTAAGCGACAAAGAGTTTCTACAATTTTCACCTCTAGCTCTTCAAGACGGCTTACTTTTAAAACTTTCGAACAAATCTCTTTAAAATAAGCACATAAATCAGTTATTGCTCGCGCCACATCTTCTTACAAAACTCCCCTAATAGCTATTAGAAGTAAATCTTGCATCAAAACATGGCAATCATGACTCTTTAGTCCAATTAATTTCCGTTGCTTTATATAGACACATCTAGAGATATTTGACGAATAGCTATCTGACACTTTTATCCCTTTCAACACACGTAACATTTGTTCTTTTTCTCTATTTGTAATTGTATAACATGCTGGAGGGAGTACAAATTTTCCACTAGAAAGCTCTTCATGGTGTAGCACATCTCTTATGCCAAGTCGTTTAAGGTCAAGACGGGATTTCAAGTTGTCTTTTGTTTTCCCATCAATGTTCAATATTGTCCCCAAAATATTATCATACACATTTTTCTCAATATGCATGACGTCAAGATTACGAACGAATCAAATTTGACTTCCAATAAGGTGGAGAGAAAAATATACTTTTCTTGTTCCATCCATCACTCATCGGTATGACCTTACCATCTTTATCATCCACAGTTATTTCCCCATTTAATTGGCAAAAGAAACAATACCATTTTGTAAAGTTGGTGCTTCTCCCCATTCTTGGCTACAATTAAAATTACATATATCATGCCTGTAAGGATGTTCTGGTGGTAAAAATCGACGATGTCCAAGAAAACAATATGTCCACCATGAACTAACCATTCTGAACAAGTATGAAATCCGCAAGGACATGCAAATCTTTTCTTTGTATTCCACCCAGACAACATTCTATAAGTCGGGAAATCATTAATAGTCACATTAAAGAAGCCCGCATTTGAAAATTACTCTTAGAATGAGTATCATATGTATTCAAACCATTATCCCACAGTCATTGAGCTCATCAATTAAAGGTTGCAAAAATACATCAATTTTATTTGATGGTTACGTCGAACTAGGTATAAGTAAAGACAATATGAAAGAAGGTTGTTTCATACACAGCCATGGGGGAAAATTGTAAGCAGTTAAAATCACAGGCCAAGTACTATAGTTGACATTCATACTTCGAAATGGATTAAGTCCATCACTAGCTAATCCAAGTCGAACATTACGAGGATCTTTTGAGAATTCCTTATGTAAAGAATCAAACTCTTTCCATGCACGAGCATCAGCTGGATGTCTAAAAAAACCATCTTCTACCCTAGCATCAAAATGCCAACGCATTAAAAAAGCTGTTTAGAAAACATAAAAAGTCTTTGAAGTCTTGGTTTTAAGGGAAACCAACGCAGAACCTTGTTTGGCCTTTTTTTTTTTTTTTTCTTAGTCCTTTTCCTTTTAGATGATCCAACATCAGAAGGACTTTCATCTTCCATCCATCTAGAAGCACCACAAATTGAGCACACAGAATCATCTGTTCTATCTTTCCAAAATAACATACAATTATTCGGACAAACATGAATTTACTTATACCCAAGCCCTAGTTCATTGATCAATTTTTTTACCTCAAAAGATGATTTTGGCAATTTTTCTCCACCGGGAATGTCTCTCTTAGCGAGTCAAGCAAATCTTTGAATGATTTATTACTCCATCCATTCATACACTTTTTATGAAATAAGTCTAGAATGAACGAAAGCTTGCTATGTTTCTTTCACCCATCAAAAAGTTCTTCATCAGTATCTATCAAAATTTTATAAAACTTTTTAGCCTCTTCATTTAAATCTTCACAGTGTGGGTGGATGTAAGATGTTTCTCCAAAATTAGAAAAGTGATCGTTATCATCAACAACACTTGATCTTACCCCACACTATGCCTGTGACCAACAACTATATCTTCTAAAAGTTGTCTAACATTATGTTGTGTGCGAACCTCATAATGTGTGATTAGGTCGAGTAGTTTCAGTACCGGTTAGACCCCATTATGGTTGAAGATGATTCACCATGGAAATACCAATGCGTATAGCTTGGAGAAAAACCATTATCTAAGAGATGCTCTATGACAACGTCTTTGTCATACCAGTCTACCATTAACACATTTGACACAAGGACAAGCAAGTTTTCTACCTTTTGAAGATTTAAGTGCAAACTCAATAAACTTTACAATTCCCTACAAATATTTAGCACCAACCCTGTTTTCTTCATGTATCCAATTTTTATCCATCTAGCAAAAGAACAATTTAACGCTCAGTATTTTATGGCATTTTACCTCTTAGAAAAAAAATGTTAATTACGGTGCAAATTGATAGTAAAAGATGATTCTTCTAACTATAAATGAGAAGTAACTATAACTGACTTTAGAAAGAAAAAACAATAAGAAGTAACTATGTTGTTCAAAATTATGTCCTGAACAAGGGTAGCTCGGTCCATTAAGCAATCACATATCTCTAAGGGCTTTCTTTCTCTAACTATTCATCCTATCTCTAAGGAGATAATAGAAGAACTCAATTATGAATAATCCATAAATTCTTTAAAATGCATTTATTTTCAAGATAAACCATGCATCAATCCTAGTCTAGTACTCCATTTTATGCTAAACGTCTTTTAAAAGTTTTCTATCAAATGAATTTGATGCACTGCAAACTGAACTTTTGCTGCAATTTTCATATGATCATTTGATACGTAAATGACATGTCACCTAGAAAACAATATTCATATGATTCTATCAAATATAATCAGGACACTCAATTATTTCAAAATCTTTTTACAAATTACTAATTCCACACAATCCTATTAACATTTAATCAATAAATCACCCCCCTCTCTCTTCTTCACAGCCTCTTGAGCAATATCCTACAGTACAAAAAGTACCTCAAAATTAAACAAAGATAAATATAATCGATGACAGAGACTGGAGGTGTTAACCATTAAAGGTCTTGCAAAATAAAATATGCTTTACACTAATGTTCCTCACATTTATATTTAACATCACTTTACATTTTCATCTGACTGTGAGAACGTGCTCTTTACTTGTTCTTTCACAACTAGAAACTACCTAAACTATTTTAAGTGTCAACAAACAATAAGTTGACAAGTCAATTTATGTCAGGAATTCTAACCTTTTATGCTCCTTCACAGTATTAAATTGGAACTGATAAAATAGTAAGTGGTGGGTGGCATGTAGGGGTGTCAATTGTGCCCAAGGACCCAGACTCAGGCTCAGGCCCAACATATTTGATTTGGATCTAGACTCATTTTTTTTATACCCAAATCTAATTAGGTTTGGACTCATGGATTATCAAAGTAAGTAATAATGGATTTAAAAGACCTACTAAGACTCACTAGACCCACTAAGACCCAACAAGACCCATTATGACCCAAACATGACCCATTAAAACGAAATAAAACAGAATGAATTTGGATCCAATATGGCACTGCCAGTGTGTCACAAAGGACTACATGGAATTTCCATTTTAATTTCAAAAAAAAATCCATTTTATAATAAAAAATACAGAATTTCTCCACATTGCTGTTATTTCCAAATACAACACAACAACAGCTTACCTCTTTTACCTGGGGACAGTTTAATTTCTTATAAAACAACAACCAAACAAGTGTTAAAAAGATTCAGCACATTAAATCGTAAGGATTTTTTCCTCACTTTGGATGAATTAAGCCTTGGTTGTTGTTGTTGTTTGGATGAATTATTTTTTCTTAATAGAATATTATTCTTTTTATAAGAATATTCCTTTTAATTAAATAAATAAATAATTATAATTACTCTATTATTTCATGAACACTTTTTAAAGAAAAAAAATAAAATATCATAATCGGTCAAGGAAAATAGATTAATTGATTAATTCAATTTCCTTTAAGAACTTATTCTTTTGTTTTAAAATCAAGAAATTATTATTATGATCATCATCCATTCACGAAAGTTGAGTCTGTATTAGTGATGGCAATGGGGCGGATCAGACAGGTTTTAAATATCAAACCCCGTTCCGTGCAATTGATCTATTGTCCCGTGATCCGTAACGGAGCAGTGGCGGCGGAAGTGGATATCTGTAATGGATGACCAACAATGAATTTGTTTATGATGCTTTCTAAGAAGTATATGGAATAGATCCAGACTCATCCAGACCTAATATAGTTGGATTTGGGACCTGTAAGTGAAAAGGTCCAGCAGCCCAATATAATCGGGATTTGACTCAAATATTTTTTTGGTGAGTCCGGGTTTGGATCCAAAATTATGGACTTAATAGACTCATTTGACACCCCTAGTGGCATGAGTAAAATAACGTGGCTCGTGAAGTGTGGGTTCCTTTGCTCAGATTCCCAACAACCAGAAGCACCCCAGTGCGCCCACTTCTCTATTTCTCTGAGTTTGAACCCCTTTCCCTTCTTCCTTTTATCTCTATCAAATATCTCTCCCTTCTTTTTCAGTCTTTGCCAACACTCAATATCGTTATGTACTTACTATACTTTTCTTGGAACTTATGGAACTCGGATAAACATATGTCAGTCCTACTCCTACCCGTGTCAACACGACACAACACGAGTATGAGTATGAGATATTGTCACGCCCCGAATCTAAAAGGCGAGACACGACCGTGTCAATAGCCCATACTACTGACACAAGGTCTCTTACTTCTTAACCTCAAGCTTGTTAAAACAAGTATAAGGACTTGAAAACTTCCATAAAACAAAACCTCAAAGAAAGCTTCATATATCTTAACAATATCTCAAGATAAATTATTACATCGACATAACTCGCAACGGAAACAAAACATAACATAAATTGTTTATCAAAATTAAACTAAAACATAAAAGAATCACTCTCTTCACCAAAAGGGGACTTCCTCCCACTCTCCTAAATCATTCTCTTCATTATTAACTTTACCTGGAAAAAATTAGGGAAAGGAATAAGCTTCCAACTTAGTAAAATAACGGATTTCTTCTGGAACCAAGCACTTGAGAATCGAAACCTTTTATCATCAGACACTTAAATAATATATATCGAGGCAGAAAGAATAATTACCTTCTTCCAGTAAATAGCTATTAGTTAGAAAAAGGCTGATTTTAACATTTTGATAATCTGCTAATCCCTCTAAAGTTTTAGAAAAAAAAAAAAAAAAAACAATCTACACAACATTCTCCAATTTATTTAAAAGAAAACATTTTCGTTTCCAAAACAACAACATGACATACTACTTGGCTAACCATCAAGTTAAATGCAGTAAACTTTCAAAGAAACTGTTTCTGGAATTAAATATAATTTTTCAATTTTAGAGTAAATTCATATTCCCTCTTTACTCCAATCCAGTAGAGAATAAAAATGAAAAGAAACCCATAATACCCTCAGCAAGGTTTCGGAAATAAATACGACAACACATTTTTCTCCAAAACGTCTCCAATATCCTGTAATCTTTTGAAGAACATATATGTCAAACATTATATATTATAATCTAATTTTTATTATAATAATGTAATCTCCGCAAAATATTGCAGAAACTTAACATAAACTTAACTTCAGTTCATAATTAGTGATAACAATTAGGTTGACCAAAAGGTCCTTCAACTGGGGTTAGTACTTCGATCGATCGTCTTCAGTTGTCTTTAATTGTTACCATCAATTTGAGAGCCGCAAAATAAAATTCTTTTCTTTAATATATAGACATCATATTTCAAATTAATCATATGCTTGATTCCTTTTTATTTCATAAAAATATAATAAAAACGTAATCTTCTCATCAATACCTTTTCGACATAAGAATATAATATTTTCCATAAATACTTCAATTTTGATAATATCGTAGACTTAAAAACAAGAAGAAATATGTTATCGTACCTCGAAATTGTGATATCTTCCTAAGTGTAAAAATTCTAGAGCCGCTTCCTAATATCTGTCTCACTCGCTTCTGCAAAAACATCGAGAGATACTTGAGAATACAGGCTCCTCCCTTTTTATTTTATATATATTCCGCAAATGAAACTTATGTTTTCTTTTCTTCTTGACGATGAGGAGGGAATTATATACCCCACTACTGACTTCTAATACACACACAATCAATACCCCACTACTGACTTCTCCCATCCCACACGATCAATACCACTTCTCCCCTTCCTAAAATTACGGCACACGTTACACAACAAAAATGCAAAAGAAATCCTATTTGCACTTAAATCCCTAAAGAATGTACTTATTTTCTATCAACCCGATTCTTAACTCCCTTTTTTTTTTAATCCTTATTAACTAAATTAGTACGGGGTTTCACAGATATTTACCGTATTTGATCAACTTTGATTAAACACTTTATTTAAGTACTCAATATTTAAATATATAACTGTACACGACACTCACGTCCGAGTCCGACTAACATAGCTTGGAACAACATTGGGGTGACGAAATGAATACGAAAACATACATTTAATTATTTTAAAGTAAAAACCCATATGCAAGGAAGTTAAATTCTTTATACAATCTCCAAAAAAGACCCATCAAACTTATCCAAAAACAAAAATCAAAAATTAAAAGCCAGTTATACCTTAGGGAAAAACTGAGCTGGAACTCTCGGGTTGGTATGTTCTATCAACCGATCCAAATTGGCCAAATTCTCAACTTTACTAACTTGTTGGGGTCGCTGATAATGATGTTGATGAAGCTGACTATTAAACTACCACTAAATGGCCTTTTTGTTGGTTTCAAACTGACTTCCTGTAGAGAGATGAAAAATCTTGATCAGCTCTAATCCAAATTGATGATTTTTTGTGTTAAAAAAAAAAAAATACAAGGCTAAAAAAAGATAATTAGAAGGAAATAATACCCTGGGGCATTAGACTTTTCCGAGAATGAATTTTGAAGATATAATAATAAACACAATTTCAAGAAAACTTCAATTTGCTTCAGCTCTATTTAATTTCAAACGCTCTGTAGAATAGAAATTTTTTTTTATTAAAAAATTATTGAAACCAGAATGAATAGAATTTAAGATGCAACTTTTTACCCTTCTTCCGCGTTGCTTCTCTCCTTCGATGCGAAATCCATTTTTTTGGGGTGAATATATTGTTAGTCCTTCTGTTACTAATATAAAAGTAAACAGAACTAAAATATAAACAGAAATGATTTCGGATTTAATCCTGGACGAGGCAGTAGTTAAACCAATTGCCCTTAAACTCTATTTGCTCGCCTATTTGCTTCAGCCTACAAGAGCAACAAGTTCCCAAGGGTACAACGCCCATACACTCGCTACTGTAAGCTTAGTAGCGTAACTTCGAACCTTTCTGTGTCAGAACTCTCTTAACTAGTATGTATGGAATGCATAAATGTAGAAGGGAGAATTATTTCGTAGCAGTGAATTATGAGAGGGAGATCGCTTTTATAGCGATCGAATCGCAAGGTAGCCCTCTCTCCTCACCTCGTAGTGGAGAACGTGGGTAACTCCCACTTCCCGTAGTGGGGGTAATGTGGCGCTTCTCAAAAGCTGTTGGAGAAACCGTGGAAGGACTATTCTGCAATTACACATAAGTTATGTGACTCATTTGCAGTTACTCAATACTTTAGGGACTATTACGGGAATTTTGTCCAAAAAGATATTACTGCCTTCCCGGCAGGGACACGCGCGACGCGACGCGACGAGGCGTGGCGAGGCGAGTCGAGACGAGACAGACGGACGGACGGCGCGCGAGGGGTACCCCCTTACCCACTTGTTTAATATCACTAGTCTAGCTAGTGCTTATAAACAAGTTTTAATCGATTCCCACAACCGATGTGGGATATACCATCACACCTCCATCCATAACCTCTCCACTTTAACCAAATTTTTCATTCACACCGAGAATTAGTTTCCTCACGTGTTATATATCATCACGAAACTTGCGCAACCCACTACGCGATGAATTCAAAACACTTTAAAACTAAGCGGTGGAACACACAATTAAATTTGATCAAATTAGTCCACTTAATTAATTAATTCTCCAACAATCCCCCACATGAATGATATTTGGTAGGAATGATGCACGTGTAGCCTAAAATGCAATTTCGAGAGTTCAACGAGAAATCGCTGCTTCGGGATAAGTGGTTGTGAACCTTGAACCTTCCCTAGTGAAATACCATCGGGTACACTTGCTAACCAGTGGACGCGATGCCTTGAACTGTTCAGCTTTTTATGTGTACCAAGACAACGATACTCACACAACGCTTTTCTCTACACAATTAGTCGGGTTCTTTCGTTGTTGTCCATTTCGCCCTGGACTGCCTTGGAAATATTCATTGAATGCTCTAGAGATTTAGCCCTCAAGTAATCTCATAGAAGTGGCCCCTTCACATTCAATATAGGTGATCTCTTATTAGAAGTATCCTGACATACTCCACATATTACGTATAAGGATCATTAAAAGTTTAATACTTATCCTTCGATGGACAGGTCTATCACTCTTTCATCACAGGAATGGGCTGGGAATTCTTTTCCCGAGTGCTTTGTTCGATTCCCCCCACAATTCGGTTTTCCCGTTGAACCTGCAAATTGGGTTTTCCAATTCAGGTTGGGTTGCCATCATGAGTGGTAATCAATTTCACGGGCTTCAACCCCATTCCCCTCGATGAACTCTCTACTAAGTCTCTTGTTAGACATTTCGTTAAAGGGTCCGCTATGTTTTCTTTGGATCTCACAAAATCCAAAGCAATAACGCCGGTTTTTAACAGAGTTCTAACGGATTTGTGTCTTCGACGTATATGTCTAGACTTCCCATTATACACGTTGTTTGTAGCTCTTCCAATAGCTGATAAGCTATCACAATGTAAGCTTATTGATTGCATTGGTTTTGAATACATTGGAACGTCCTCCAAAAAACTACGTAGCCAATCAGCCTCTGCTCGCTATATCCAAAGCTATGAATTCCGATTGCATAGTTGATCTTGCAATGCAGGTTTGTTTGCATGATTTCCAAGAAACCGCTGCACCTCCCATCACAAAAATGTATCCACTAGTGGACTTTATATTTTTGGAGTCTGAAATCCAATTCGCATCAGTGTACCCTTCAAGTACAGCTGGATATCTCGTATAATGTAACCCATAGTCAGCAGTGTATCGTAGATATCTAAGCACTCTAACTAATGCTTTCCAGTGCTCGTGACTGGGATTACTTGTATACCTCGCCAGTCTGTTGACTGAATTTGCTATGTCTGGTCTAGTACAATCCATGAGGTACATTATACTCCCAATGATTCTAGAATACTCCAATTGTCGCACACCTTCTCCGCGATTTTTGCAGAGATTTGAAACCACTTCCATAGGTGTTCTAGCAATTACATCACTTCCTTTATCAAATTTGTCTAGAATCTTCTCAACGTAGTGTCTTTGAAAAAGTGAATATCCATCTGCTGTCTTGGATACCTTCATCCCAAGAATTAAATCAGCAGGTCCCATGTCCTTCATATCGAAGTTTTGCGACAACATTTTCGTAGTAGTCTTGATGTTATCTTTGTTACCAATGATTAACATGTCATCCACGTATAGACATACTATTACGTAGTTATCTTTGTTTCCTTTCACGTAGACACACTTGTCACACTGATTTATTTGAAATCCATTCAAAAGCATTATGCTATCGAATTTCTCATGCCATTGTTTAGGGGCTTGCTTTAATCCATATAAGGATTTAACAAGTCTCGCACACTAAGTGCTCTTTACCTGGAACCACATACCCTTCAGGTTGTTCCATGTAAATCTCCTCTTCCAGCTCTCCATTGAGAAAAGCTGTTTTTACATCCATTTGATGGATTTCCAAGTCAAACAAAGCTGCAAAAGCTATGATTAACCTGATTGATGTTTTCCTCGACACAGGAGCATACGTGTCGAAATAATCCACACCATGAGTTTGTCTAAAACCCTTTATTACAAGTCTTGCCTTGTATCTATCTATCGTACCATCTGGTCTAATTTTCCTTTTGAAAATCCACTTGTGGCCTAACGCTTTGAGCTCGTTGGAAGTTCCACAAGTTCCCATGTATGATTTTGAAGTATTGAATTTATTTCACTATCAATAGCTTCTTTCCAGAGGTCAGCATCAGAACAAGACATTGCTTCTTTATAAGTCAAAGGGTCTTCTTCTACCAGATAAGTTAGAAAATCTGGACCAAACGATTTTTCAATTCTAGCTCTCTTCCTACGCCTAGGCTCTTCAACTTCTTCTTCAAGATCTTCTTCCCCCACATTTCTCACATCCCGATTGACTTTTGGGTCTAATCCAGAGCGATCAATATAAGGAAAAATTCCCTCAAAGAAAGAAGCATCCCTAGCCTCGATTATTGTATTTTCATGCACTTCAGAGTTATCTGATTTGTGCACTAAGAATCTGTATGCACTACTGTCTTGAGCATACCCTATAAACACGCAATCTACCGTTTTAGGACCTATCCTAGTCCGCTTAGGAGGAGGAATCGGAACCTTTGCTAGACATCCCCATACCTTTATAAATTTATAAGTAAGGTACGTGTCCTTTCCACAATTCATAAGGTGTTTTGTCTAGCCTTTTATGCGGTAGTCTGTTTAAGATATGATTTGCGGAAAGCAAAGCTTCCCCCCACAAATTCTGGGGTGAACCAGAACTAATTAACATGGCATTCATCATTTCTTTTAATGTTCTGTTTTTGCGCTCCGCAATTCCATTTTGTTCTGGAGTATATGGAGCAGTTGTTTCATGTATAATGCCACTTTCGCACACAATTGAGCGAATGGATATTCATATTCTCCACCTCTGCACGCTCCTTAACCTTTTTATTTTCTTACCATGTTGGTTTTCAACTTCATTCTTATAATGAACAAACATGTTTATTGCTTCATCTTTACTTCCCATTAAGTAGACATAGCAAAATCTCGTGCAATCATCGATAAAAGTAATAAAATACTTCTTACCGCCTCTTGATTGTACATACTTTAGATCACATACATCGGTGTGTATTAAATCTAAAGGTTCCGAACTTCTCTCAATTGATCGGAAAGATGACTTAGATAACTTTGCTTCTACACAAGTCTCACACTTGTAGTTTTTATCAACATTAAATTTTGGCAATAGGTTTAATGAAATTAATTTTTGTATACTTTTAATATTCACATGACCTAATCTATCATGCCATAAATTAAAAGACTCAGCCAAATAAGCAACTTGTTTAAATTCATTAGCCTCTTGGGCAACATTCTTTCCAAATTGAGCTAGTAGAAGCCTCGCTACATTCACGCCCGTAGGCTCGGCTCTCGGGAGTACAAATCATTACATTAACTTTAAACATGACTATCGCCTAAGTACCCCTTTCCTACATACATTCCATTCTTTGTCGAATAAATTTGTTTACCTCAAACACAAGCCTCGAATCCTTTATTGTTTAGCACAATCCCGTAAATGAGATTCCTTCGAATGTCGTGCACATGGAGCACTTCAGTGAGAGTCGACTCCTTCCCGAAGTCATCTTTAGAACAATACTGCCCTTTCCTTCAACTTTGGAGAATGTAGAGTTCCCCATGTAGCATACTTCATCCTTAACAGTTTCATACGTTTTGAACATCCATTTATTGATACAAATATGGCGAGTGGCCCCCGTGTCCACAAACCATTCCTTTGGATTTCCCCCTATCATATTCACCTCTGAAATAGCAGCAACTACGTGCATGTCCTCCATTCCAGAGTTCAGCTTACCGGCCTCTGATATATGAGCTTGGCCATCCTTTTGGTACTTGTTCTTGTTCCCATTCCCATTGAACCTCTTATTCTTGTTATAGTTATTAGTTTGACCGTCTACACGACTTCGACAGATCCCTTTGCTTTGTGGTTTTGTTTACCACATACGGACGAGCTTCCCGTGAACCTCTTGTTGGAGTTCGATGCCTTTGAATCGGTCAGCGCTTTCTCTTTCCCAAAGCAGCTTCGACAACATTTGCCTTTGAAATGTAGTATAAGGCCTCTTTGTTGCCTTCCTCACATCCCTGTTCAATTCTCAATTTCAAAATTAGATCCTCAAGTGTCATTTCCTTCTTTTTTATGCTTAAGGTAGTGCTTGAAGTCATCCCAAGAAGGGGGTAATTTCTCAATCATCAACGCCACTCGCAGCTGAGTCGTTGATTCCTATGCCCTCGGCGGCAAGATCGTGATAAATCTTCCGCAGCTCTTCACTCGCTCGAGGGACGATTTTCCATCGACCATTTTAAAGTCGTGGAAGCGAGCAGACAATGAACTTCTTAGCACTCGCATCATCTACTCGTATATTTCTTAGTTAGTGATTCCCACAATTCTTTTGCACTATCCTTTTGATAGTAAATTTGGTACAATGAATCATCTAAACTAGTAAGAATAGTATGACGACGCATATAAGCATTACTAATCCAAGCATTATAAGCTATTACAGATTGAGGATCAGATTTATCCTCCACAGGAGTGTCCTCTTTTACATAGCGAATTAAATTCAGCGTAGTAAGATAGAACATCATCTTTTCCTTCCACATTTTGAAATTGCAACCCCCTTTAAACTTCTCGGGTTGTGCAAACTGTCCAAACTGAATAGGACGAGAAGCCATTGGAGGCACAAAAGCAGGCAACTTTGACATAGCAGCCTCAATACCGCTTGTCTGACCAGCATTCAGATTAACTCCGTTTGCCGGAGTCTCAGTTGAAGGAACGAGTCTCGGGGCTCAGATATCAGTAGCGTTTGAATCATTTGCAGCCATTTTTGTTTCTCTATATATTGCAAAACAAACAGTTAGTAGCAATATAAAACAAAACCAGAAAGGAAATTAAACTGAATATGTAATCTGATTTTCCAGTACTGTTGTTTACGTTTCTGTTTTAATTTATTAAATCAGTACAGAAGAAAAAAAATAAATAGAGTTTAAGATTGTTAGTCCTTCTGTTACTAATATAAAAGTAAACAGAACTAAAATATAAACAGAAATGATTTCGGATTTAATCCTGGACGAGGCAGTAGTTAAACCAATTGCCCTTAAACTCTATTTGCTCGCCTATTTGCTTCGAGCCTACAAGAGCAACGAGTTCCCAAGGTACAACGCCCATACACTCGCTACTGTAAGCTTAGTAGCGTAACTTCGAACCTTTCTGTGTCAGAACTCTCTTAACTAGTATGTATGGAATGCAGAAATGTAGAAGGGAGAATTATTTCGTAGCAGTGAATTATGAGAGGGGAGACTGCCTTACCTCGTAGTGGGAAACCGTGGAAGGACTATTCTGCAATTACACATAAGTTATGTGACTCATTTGCAGTTACTCAATACTTTAGGGACTATTACGGTAATTTTGTCCAAAAAGATATTACTGCCTTCCCGGCAGGGACACACGCGACGCGACGCGACGCGACGAGGCGTGGCGTGGCGTGGCGAGACAGACGGACGGACGGCGCGCGAGGGGTACCCCCTTACCCACTTGTTTAATATCACTAGTCTAGCTAGTGCTTATAAACAAGTTTTAATCGATTCTCACAACCGATGTGGGATATACCATCACACCTCCATCCATAACCTCTCCACTTTAACCAAATTTTTCATTCACACCGAGAATTAGTTTCCTCACGTGTTATATATCATCACGAAGCTTACGCAACCCACTACGCGATGAATTCAAAACACTTTAAAACTAAGCGGTGGAACACACAATTAAATTTGATCAAATTAGTCCACTTAATTAATTAATTCTCCAACATATATATATATATAAAAGCCATTGATGGTGGTGGAGCTGAGTTATGAGTATTGGGTTTGTTTCTTTGCCGATTCAACTAAAAAATCAAACTATTGTATAAAAGTGGTATTTCTAGGGCTCGTAGAAGATTGGGGATGAGAAATCCGCTGGTGTTGCAACGGTGAGATTGGGAATGAGGTGATAAGAAATTAGAGAACTTGTTGATTTATGTTCTTTGTTTGAAGGGGAAAAGATTATGGTAGATTTTTTTTCAAAATTAGTAACAACCTTCCTCACAAAGTGGAATGTGCTTTCCACTATTACTCCTAATTACCTTTTTAGGTTTAAAGTAACTAAAAAGGAATTAGTCCCCTAATACTTAGCAAAACAAAAAAAACTAACTATAAAGAAATTTGTGCGCCATATTTAGCGCCAATTTTTTTCATTTTGTGCGACTTTATTTGGTTTAAAACGTCATTGTTTTACAAGGCACATAGGTTCATTGTGCAATAAATATTTAATTTCTTTTGTTTATTTCAATGGTACTATCGTTTGTTAATATTATCAGTTTGACCATGACTAATGGAATATCATAGCTTGATGCGAATCAATTAAAATAATTTATTGTGATATTCTTTTAAAAAATTATTGTGACATTTTTTCGGTATGTGATTACCGAGTTTGTGTCGACTTGTACCTGTTGGCATTCCTACCTATTAGATCCCAACAGGATTAAGCGAATCATATATCTAGATACCGGTCACATACACAAAAAACAAAAGATATATATATATCACAAATTCTTAATATGGAGATGGTACTCCAAGCGCAAACAAGGTAACGATGTCAAAATTTTTGTACAACATCACTTATTGTGAATCAAAATGTAACTTCTAAAACATCACGTATTTATAATTGGAAAGAGTAACATTTTGTTGTATTGAAATGTATAACTTATTCACTGAGTTTTGTAGCCAAACGTTTATATATATATATATATATATATATATATATATATATATATATATATTTATTTATTTATTTATTTCATATGGGCTCGCTTAAGAATACAATATCAAGATTATGTTCGAATTCGTACTCGAACTTAAACATTCGTACTCTAACTGAATTCTTATTGACATTAGTCGGAACAATTCGATAAAGACTCGATTTAATTAGAAATTTAATATGAACATGATTACATTATTTACAACTTTACTATTAAATAATTCACTAAGTCACACTTCATTACATATATAAACCAACATGTATACTCTCTCTGTCCAAATTATCTTTTCACTTTGACAAATGCGCAGGTATTAAGGTTTTGATAGTAAAATATAAGTAAAAGTATAAGATACTGTCATTAATTTTATTAGTCTCATTTAAAATTTATATCTTTCTATCTCATTGCTCTAACACAACATTCAACTACCTCGGAAATATGTGTTGGAAAGTGATAATTTTAATTAATCAAAAATATTCAATGAGGAGTTGGGAAAGAGTAAAAATGGAAAATTTTATATTTGACACGTTTCTTTCAATTTTACCCTTATTCAACTTTATTTAATGAAATTTTATTTATCCAACAATCCCACATTACCAATACACATGAAAACACGAACTCTTACAATGACTCTAAACAATTCAGGATGAGACTTGGACTTGGACTTGTAAGTTATATGATTAATTAATTTGAGTGATTTTTTAAATAATGGGTAATTTGGACATTTTACTTAACAATTATTAACTTCTAATCATTTTATTGGTCTGTGCAAAAAAGTGAAATGTATCAATTAATTAGGAACGGAGGTAGTACCAACATGGTGTGAATAGTGTTTAACTTGGATTTGTAACCAATTTTAACCAATGTTGTTTAACCATTAATCATTTTCATATATATATATATATATATATATATATATATATATATATATATATATATATATATATATATATATATATATATATATATACACACTTTTTTTTGTTGCTAAGTATATATATATATATATACACACACATTACATACATACATTTAACAACTCATGCCAGCTTCCACGGTCACCCATCTTTTCAACTTTTCCCAATAATAACCCTCTTTCCCCTTTCTCTTTTGACTAATTTTACTCATCTTCTTATACTTCACTTGTAAGAGCTCTCCGGCACCATTTTCAAGATTCAAGAAAAAAGATGTTCTTGTTTCTTTTTGGTAATTTTCAAGTCAGTATTGCTACTTTTTTTTTTATTTTTTAACTCTGCTTCTTGGTGGGTTTTTTTTGGGGAAATTCAAGATTGGGGTTGATTTGAGCTGGAAAAAACTTGATTTTTTTGTGGTTTTTTTAGTACAGATGTTGCTTGTTGCATGTACAAATATGGGGTTGTTGACCAGGTTCTTCAGAGGGGCATATATTATGCTTGTGAGTTGGAGCTGATTGTACTCAAAATTATATATAAAAAAGGTGCTTTTTTATCTATGAAGTTCTAATTCTTTCTTTTTGTACTTTCTTGTGTTAAAATTTGCAGCCATGGCTTCTGGAGTTGTTTATCGAACTAGCCCAGGTACTTGGGTTATCTTTTCTTAGCTATGCTCTGTTTGCTATGTTTTGGAAGTGGGGAGTTTTTGCATAAGACTTTTGGGTCAGGAAAATTTTTTGTGTTTAGAATTTTGCAAATTAGGGCCAGAAAATTTATATTTTAATAGTTTTTATCTGTCCAAAATATTATTCTTTTTTTACGATATTTTTTTTATTAAATACTATTTTTCTTTTTAAATACTCAGAATAAAAAAGTAAAATTATTTCAATAATTAGTGCAAAAACACCTTAAAAATGTTTCTTTAATATTTTTCACAAATATCATTTCATATTGACCTAAATTTTAACACCCCGCCCACTAATTTAACCTCTAAGTTGAAAATGAAAATTTTAGCCGCCTACTATTTTTTCAACGCCATGAAAATCACCCGCTCAATTTTTACTTCCCCATTTTATCCCACACACTCCCTCCCCTCTTTTTAATCACCAACCTTTCACCCCAACTGCTCATGTCTTTTCATCCCTCTCTACTCTCGTCAGGTTATCTAGAAAGCTTCAAGCTTTTCTTAATTGCAAATCGGAGGCGGATAGTACAAGAATTGCTCTTGAGAGGTATTACTTTTGTGGTTAAAATCTGTTTTGAATTAACCTTAAGCAAAGCTGCGATTTTAGGGTTTTAGGAGGGGAACAATTATATTTTCCTCCTTTAATTTCATTATATATATATATATATATTCTGTTTAAGTTTTCCTATTTTATACCTATATTTTTTAAAATTAGAATTCCTCTCCCATACTTTTATTTTGCTCTCAACTGTGTTTTTTCATTATTTGTTATATAACCCCTGAGCAATTTTTGTTTTTATTTTAGAATCTTCTGTGTGATATAGAAAGGGAGTTGGGTTGCTATATGTAGGAGTTGGTGTTGAGCAATTTTCTGTTTGTTTTTGTTGTTTTTGGAGTGAGGGGTAGTTTGACAAAATAAAAATAAAAATTGATGGAAACTTATGAGCATTGTGATCCAACTAAGGCATGATGTTAACTTTTGCAGATTGGAGCCAACTTGAAAATTTTTTCATGAATTGTGAATTGAAATATATGAGGAGATGACCAGAACTTTGCTGATCTTTTGGTATTTTGGATGTGCAGAGATAATATTGTCAGGCTTGTGTCTATTGCAGCATTTTTCTGTTGAACATAAATAGGATGAATTCCTCCCCCCACCCCCTTCTTTTCACCTTTTACTTTTTTTTGGAAAAGAGTCTATTGTCTCGTGTTATTCATATTCTTGATTCTTAACACCGACTCAAAAGAGTTTTATAGTGTGTTGATTTTACTGGCTTCATATTCCTCTTTAATTTGACCAAGTATTTTGTTGTTCATAAGCTAATTTAATAGGGATTTAAAGGATAAAAGATAAAACAACACTTTCGAGGCCTAGCAAAAGATAAAAATGGAACATGCATCTTTTGTTGATAGGGGTGTGTCAAAGTGTGTATTTCTTTTCCTTTTTCTTAGCTATTTATATTCTCTTGTCAATTGAGAGATTTATATTGAACACATCCTTTTTTCTGTTTGTGTGCGAGTGCTCTAGCATATTTTCTCTGTCTTTACAATTTATTTTTTGATGCGTAACTCATTTATCTGTCGAACATTATACAACTAAATTTTAGAAGAATTGTCGGTTTTACTTATTATTAGTCATTATTTTAGACTATTAACTTTTGAATCCTAAATATACATTTTGTAGGATGTTGAAACGTATTCAGAAGAAAAAGCAAAGTTCACTCCACTCTTTACTACTTCAAAAGAAAAAGATGGCGAACAACAACAATTCTAATAATGTTCAGGAATTAAGTGGAGCATCTCAATTCAACATTTCTCCACCCGATCGTGTTCAAAATAATGAATTGCCGAATATTCAACAAGGTTCTACTGAAAACTTTGTTGTTGACAATATGGATGATGATTTGGATGATTCTTATATTAATGATGAATGTAAGCCTTTTTTTGGGTTTATTACCATAGCTCATTTCTAATTCTAACTATTACATTTTGTACCATTAGTGCATTCTGACTTACCAAGAAATACTCGAGGACCCACAACGCTTTCGGATATTTGGAATAGAGGTCCTGATGAAAAATTACCGGAACAATTTAATGCATTTGATCAATGCGTAGATGATGGTGAACTTGGAAAATTTTGTGGTACTGTAGCTAGAAATCCCGATTTGACACCACTTGAATATGATTATTGGAGAAGGGTCCCTTCTGCAGTTAAGGACGAAATATGGAGACTTATCAAGGTAATTTAGTAAGTTATTTTTTATCGAAAAGAATATATCTTAATCAATTACTTTGTTATATTCAAATTTTATTTAGTTAAATACTCGTATATTCTTAATATTTTTTTTTTATCTCAGACCAAATTCGATATAACTTCGACTGATGGTAGAAAGTCTTGGGTTCTTAAAGAAGTTGGCAAACTTTTGAATGAATTTAGGACAAAATTGTATCTTGATAATTTTTCAAAGTACAAGTCTCCTGCTGAACTGAAAGCAAATGTGGATAGTAGAACTCGTAAAGATCAATGGGAGAAGTTAGCAACTAAATGGGAGAAGTTAACAACTAAATGGTATTCTCCCAAGTGGCAGGTAAAACTCTTTTTACAATTTGAATAAAATTCTTTGAATTTAATTGTTATATGAGTGAATGGTATTGATTAGCTTATCATACAATATATATACTATTTATCAGGTGAATATTTGATATCTAGACTAGTTTATGTTATAACTAATCTTATAATGGGGATTTATTCACTGAGAAACAACATGTACCATTATTCCCTCGTAATGTAGAATCTTCTTGGTTTGCACAAGAAAAATTTACTAAATAATTGATATACTATTTAATTATTTTTACAAAAAAAAAAAATTACTTTTTATTATAGGAAAAATCTGAAAATGGTAGAAAGTCACGAACAAAAATGATGATTTCCTCACACTTCTGGTTCAATTTCTTTTGCTCGTAGAGCAGAGATCAAGGTATACACTTACATTACTAGATTTCTTACTATCACATTTATATTAACATATATTTCAATAAAGTGAAATTTGGTAATTGTTTTCTAGTTTAAAGCTACTAGAAAACGACCTAGCAGAGCACAATTATATGTAGATCATCACAAACACAAAGATGGAACACCAGTTACAAGTGAGGCAGCAGAAGCTATTGTAAGATTTTTTATTATTAATAGTTCCTTAATTTTAGTTATTAATAATATATTTATCAATTTAAACAGAATAATATATTTTATTACTTTTTTAATATGACGTAGACAAAGATTGAAAGAATTTTGCAAACTCAAAGAGAAGTTGAATCTTTTCAACAAGCAGATGATTTTACTCATTTAGAAGTTGATGCTCTCAGTCAAGTTCTTGGTCCGGAGAAAAGTGGGTGTGTTCGTGGGATGGGATTTGAAGCGACTCCAAGTATGTTTTCGAAATCAAATCTGGAATCTTTGAGGGAAAATGAAGAAATTAAAGAAAATAATAAGAAATTTGAAGATAAAGTAGTTGGATTGACTGAGGAACTTGTTGGACTGAAGGATATTGTTCTGAAGCAGGTATGCAAATAATCTATTGATTGTCATTATTTTTATTCCAAAATTATTAAAAAATTCATTAAATTATATTCATTGTTTTATTAAAAAACATTGTAGGCTGCAGATATTAGTAGTCTTGGTTCTCGCTTGTTTTCTTCTCATCATTCGCATGACAGTTATGTTTGTGCTACAAGTAAGTACTCCTAACGTTTTCAAATTAAACTTTAATACCAATAAAAATTTATTAATTTAGTTATTATTATTTTCGTTTTTTTCAGATGGAACTTTACCATGATGGTTCATAAACCACTAGAAAGAATTCAAGCTTTTATTTACTCTTTTGGCAAGTTAGAGATTCTATAGTTAGAGGAGTCATTTATTTTAGTTGCAGATGTTTTGCAAGTTAGTAATTTACACTTTTAGATTAATTTTAATTGTTGATAAAATATCATATATATTTGTGATTTTGTGTCACATGATTAAATGTTTATATTGTTACATTTGTGTTATTCTACTTTATTTAATGTGATCATTTAAAATTGTCGAGATAAATATGTTTTGACACTGCAAACGTAGCGAAAATTATGTATTTATACTATTTACAAATGTTGGATTAATAATTTATTTTAATTTATTTTTATAGATGTTTGAATGTATTTCTTTATTGAAACTATTTATAAATGTCTAAAAATTATTAATTGATACAATTTAACATGACGTAAAAAATATCGGAATAATTTTTTTTCCAACTCTTTATAAATGTCGGAACAAAGACTTTTTGATACACTTCAAAATGACGTAAAAAATGTCGTAATAAATAAACGTTACCACTATTTTCAAATGTCGCAAATGGGATTTCAGCAACATTTACGATTGTTGAAAGAAACATTTTTTGAAACACTTTGAATTCACATTACAAATGTCGGGAAGAATATTTATACCGACTGTTTACAACGGTCGTTAGAGATGTCTTATTATGACTATTTAAAAGTGTGGGAAAACCTTTCTTTTGATACACTTTAAAACGATATAATAAACGTCGGAACAAATATTTATTCCCACAATTTATAAATGTTGTATAAGACTTCTTTTTGCAAATATTTACAAATGTCGGAGAAAATCTTTTGTTACACTTAAAAGTGACGTAACAAAAGTCGTGATAATAATTTATTTCGACTGTTTATGAATGTCGTAATGGATGTTTTGTTGTGACTATTTTAAAATGACGGGACAAATATCTTTTGATACAATTTTAAATGACGTAACAAATGTCGGAATAACTGCTTATTCACATTATTTAAAAACGTTGCAATAGGCCACTTGTTGTGACTATTTATAAATGACGGTAAAAAGACCTTTTGATACACTTTAAAATGACGCAACAAACGTCGCAATAGATAGGTACCGGCGCTTGTTACAAATGTCGTAAAAAACTATAACGACATAGGCAAATGAGTCATTTATACGACATTTGTTATAAACGTTGGTATATATCTATATCGACGTTTTTTTTGACTTATTGCGATATATGACAAACGTCGCAATAGACATTTTTTATTGTAGTACAAAGCGGATTGAATAAATTTTGTTTCACAAAACCGCACCGTAATGCACACCCCTATATAAAGTAATACAATTTTTTCTCCAAATGATCGCTCAAAACATTCATATTTGAACAAAGAGCAGAAAACAAGCTTAACGTGAGCCCAAATATATATATTTTTTTTTACTTTGGTAGGATTAGCCCAGATCTAATTATTGGAGAGGGAGGGTAGGAGGGGCTGTATTTATATGTGGGTTTGTTGGATCTCTTGAGTTTAATGGGTCCAATATGGATCTTATTAGATTCATATTAGTTTTTTTATTTTGTGTTGGGCCCAAATCTTAATTATGATTGGATCCAAAAAATATTATCTCATATTTGATTCGAGTATAGTAAATATGAGACTAAATTTTAAAATGACGGGACAAATATCTTTTGATACACTTTTAAATGACGTAACAAATGTCGGAATAACTGCTTATTCACATTATTTACAAACGTTGCAATAGGCCATTTGTTGCGACTAATTATAAAATGACGGTAAAAAGACCTTTTGATACACTTTAAAATGACACAACAAACATCGCAATAAATAGGTACCGGCGCTTGTTACAAATGTCGTAAAAAACCATAACGACATAGGCAAATGCGTCATTTATACGACATTTGTTATAAACATTGGTATAGATCTATATCGACGTTTTTTTGATTTATTGCGATATATGACAAACGTCGCAATAGACCTTTTTTATTGTAGTGATACAAGCGGATTAAATAAATTTTGTTTCACAAAACCGCACCATAATATAAATTAAAACAATTTTTTCTTCAAATGAACGCTCAAAACATTCATATTTGAACAAAGAGCAGAAAACAAGCTTTTTTTTTTTTTTTTTTTGAAACCCAGCTGGGTGCAATATATTAAGTAATCAAAATGCGATCATTAAATATCGCAGCAATTACAGAGGAAGGGAAATTTCGGTCCCATAACATGGAAGGAAAAAAGTGCCCTTACTGAGCCAAGCAATGAGCAACTTGATTACCAGAACGTTTAACAAAGACAAGTTAACAAAACCAAAATCCTGCAAGAGGGATTTGGCAAGATCATAAATGACGCCAAGAGAGGAAAGGTCATGCCCCTTGGCATTGAGGTGAGAAATAACCACCTGGCAATCGCCTTCAAGGACAAAAGATTGGAGACCAAGAACAGCATCAAGCTTCAGGCCTTCAATTGCCGCAAGCAACTCAGCCTGAGTAGCAGTAGAGTAGTTGACGAGTTGGCCACAGCTAGCCATCTGCGGCACCCCGAGATGATCACGAACAATGCAACCAAAAGCAGCCAAACCATCATTCCAGGATGCATCAAAATTGATCTTATAATCCGGTGGTCCCGGTGGCTTCCAAACTTCCAGTGGAGGTCCATCCTCAGAGACAGGTATAGGCTGACTCAGCATGAGAGTCTCATACTCCAATGTCGCTGCACACGCATCAGTGTAGATGGACGATGGCGGTGACTGCTTTCCTTCAAAAACATAAGTACATATAGATTTCCAAATTCTCCAAGCAATGTGTGCAAAAAGGGCAACCTCTTCTTCAGATGAATTATCCAGAAGGAAGTGTAGGAGGCCTTTGAAGGTAGGTATATGCAAACATAACCATCTTGAGCTACTACTCCATTGGGACCAGACTTGCAGGGCTTCTACACAATGAAGTCTACAGTGATACCCTGTTTCAAAAGGTTCATGACAGGAACCACACTTGGTCGAGATCCCGATTCTTTTCGCCAAATTCACACCCGTCGGCAAACTCTCCAAGGATGCCCGCCAAAGAAATTGTGCAACTCGCGGGGGAATATTTAATTTCCAAAGCCGCCTCCAGAATTTATCTTCCACCTGCCTCGATGAAGGTTCCCCAATCCGATCATTACGGGATCTATCCTTCATAAAGGCGTGATAACCTGACCGAACCGAGTAAACCCCATTCCTCGTAAGATGCCATATCAGCTTATCCGGAACATCACTGTCACAAAGGGGGATAGATCTGATTGCATCAATTTCATGCGGCCAAAATTTTTCTCTTAATAATTCATCACTCCATCTCATTGGGGAAGGGAGAATGAGCTCGCTAACACGATTAAAAGCTGAAACGTGATCACTGCTGCGCCTAATCCTGAAATTCCGAGGCATAGGTACCCATGGATCGCGCCAAATGCTCACAGAATCCCCATTGCTAACCCGCCATCTCAGCCCTAGTTCAAGGACTCTCCGCCCCTTTATCAGACTACGCCATACACACGATGCTCTCGGACTGCATGTCGCAGTGAGGAAGGAACCATGGGGAAAGTATTTGGCCTTGAGTATACGAGATACTAAAGACTCGGGAGCCTGAATAACACGCCACCCTTGCTTGGCTAATAGAGAAAGATTAAATGTGCCCATGTCTCGGAGGCCCAATCCTCCACGTGCCTTCGGCAAGCATATCTTGTCCCACGATAACCAATGAATACCACTATTACCGCCCGTCTTCCCCCACCAAAATTTCCTGATCATAACCATAATGTCGTCCAAAACGGAACGAGTAATAAAGAAGGTTTGCATGACATACGTAGGGATGGCTTGAATAATCGATTTAAGAAGAATTTCCTTACTTGAAGGAGAAAGATATGTTTCCTTCCATCCTTGAAGCTTTTTCCACACACGATCTTTGATAAACGAAAAAACCTCCCTTTTGTTGCGACCAATTAAGTAAGGAAGGCCCAAGTATTTCCCGTCTCCACGACCCAAGCGAACACCCAACTCCAAGCAAAGGGCATCTGCGAGCTCCGAATTAAAGTTCTTGCTAAAGAAAATAGATGACTTCTCGTAGTTGACTGATTGGCCCGAAAAAGTTTCTTAGTCATTAAGGATGACACGAACTGCTGCAATATTATCACTGGTTCCCTCCAAGAATAATAAGGAATCATCCGCAAATAAGAGGTGGGTTATAGATGGCCCCGAACGCCCAAACCGTAACCCATGGATCAACTCCGAAGCTTGGGCTTTACGAAGCATGGCCGAAAAACCTTCGGCGCACAAGATGAATAAAAATGGGGATAAAGGATCACCTTGGCGAATACCTCTGGAAGGAGTTATAAGACCCGATGGTTTGCCATTAATAAGGACCCGATAAGTCACAGACCGAACACAAGACATAATGAGACCCTTCATTCGAGGCGGAAATAACATAGCTTCCAGCATAAGTTCTAAATACCTCCACTCGACCCTATCAAAGGCCTTACGCATGTCAAACTCTGGGATGGATCGATGACTTGTGGTAGCACACATTTTAAACGATTTACTAAGATGCGAGATATCAATTTATAAACAGAATTACACAGGCAGAAAACAAGCTTAACGTGAGCCCAAATCTTTTTACTTTGGTAGGATTAGCCCACATCTTATTATTGGAGAGGGTGGGTAGGAGGGGCTGTATTTATATGTGGGTTTGTTGGATCTCTTGATTTTAATGGGTCCAATATGAATCTAGATTCATATTAATTTTTTTATTTTGTGTTGGGCCCAAATCTAATTATGATTGAATCCAAAAAATATTATTTCATATTTGATTCGAGTATAGTAAATATGAGTCTAAATTTGGGACTTTGAATCCCATTGACAGCCCTATATATGAACATTCGGGGTCATGGTTCAATGCATTATGCATATTTGATTTCTATATTCTCCGTTTTGTACAACTAATGTAAAAACACTTTATGAATCATTATAGGTCGACCTTGACTTGATTTCCATAAAAGAAAGTGGACCTTGATTTGATAAATAATACTCAAATTATTTTCTAAACATTTCTTATCTTATTGTTTAGTATTTTGTTTTATAAGCATCTCAAAATTAATTGATAACTGAACGTTTTTTCTATTATTATTTATTGGGGAGGGAAACTTATCTACTACGTAAAATATGAAAATTTAAGAAATGGAGAGGAGAATTTGAACGCGTGATTTCTACGTCATGAGATCTCAGATTTGACCACTAAACCAATACCCATCGGCACTAAGCGTTAGTTAGCAGTACTTCTTATATGTGGATTGTGTGTAAATTGGGTATTACATGGTTTCAAACCCTTCAAACTATGTAAAAGTGAAATTTTCTTTTGTGTAAGAATGTATTGGTTTCACGAGTGAAAAGTTCGATTTTGAGTCTAAAATAAACTAAATTAAACTAAACTTAATTGAAGGGGATAATCGAGTTATTTAGGATAAAGTATAATAATTTCTTTATTAGTAATGTGCCTGTTCGAGATGAAGTTCGTAATTTAGATTGTTGGCCCAATAGTTAATGGTCAAGCATTTGAACATGTTTATAAAACAAAATCAGAGTTTGATCCTAGAAAATTAATCTTAGGTGAAAAAAAAAGAAGCAAAAGATAAAGAGCCATTTTTCTTTTAGATGGAAAACTAACTCTTGCAAAGTTATATACTGAACTGGACAAGTTTGGTCTCTCTGTTTTTTCCAGTGAGTGAAACAATTGTAAATATATTTTATTATTAGTTTCATAACTATATTCGATAACACTAAATATTGAAAAATAGTATTGGTAAATTCTTAAATATACGAGATAGAAAAGAAGAAAAAACACAATAAGACACTAATGTTATTGTACTAATTTATTTTTTCTTTTTCCAAACTCCATCTGAGTCTGATGATATGATGAGTCTAACTAGTCATATAAGTCTGATGAGCCAAACCCTCGTTCCCTGAATTTTACATATAATAATATTAATATTTTATTATTAGAATATAATTTATTCTATTAGTATATGAAAACCTTCAGTGACAACTGTTTTGTGACAATATACCATTTTGTCACAAATAAGAGGTTTATTGTGTCAAAATACTCTGTTGTCACTAGTGTACTTACTAATTGTGTCAACTTACATATTTGTCACGTTTGTAGTGTTAATGGTGACAATTAAAGTCTTTCATAATTAAATTGTCACTATTACTATATTAATAGTGTCGTAATTTTTTTTAGCACTAAAGTTTTGACACCAATATTTTATAGAAGGGATGAAACTTAGTTGTGACAAAATTTATTTTGCTCACTAGTATTCTAATTTATTGTGACAAAAAGTGCTTTGTCACTGTACTTACGCCTTTTTGTGATGAAAATTTGTGACACTAAAGTTCAATAAGTTAGTGTTAGCTGAATGTGGACACGAATAAGAGGTTTATTGTGACAAAACATGAATGTTCATTATTGTTTGTACTAGTGGTGATGACTTATTTGTTTGTTACTACCGCAAATTGTGACGATTAGTGTTTTCCATAGTTATCTTGTCGTTATTAGTGTATTACTACTGTCTTGTTTTTTGTTATTAGATTTTGTCACTAATGTCATATGAACTATGGTGGGTGGAAACTTATTTAGAACAACTTGTCTTTGTCGCTAGTATTTTCATTTGCTTTAACAAAAACTCCTTTTGTCACTCAAACGTTACCATTGTTGTCGAACTTTTGTGTCACGAAAATGTTAATCAATTATTTTAATTGAATAATGTCACCAAAAGAAGAAAAATGAAAAAGGAAAGTTGTATTGCAACACAAATTGATGGAAAGTATAAATATATATATATATATATTTTTTTTTGTAAAAAAAAAAAAATAAGAGTATAAATAATAGGAGGAACATCTATTAACACATGATCAACTAGCCCATCGGCCTACCACACGACATATATGCAGGAGGTCACGGGTTCAATTCTCATCCTTTGAGAGATAGATACTTTATTCTACATTATTTAAAGGTGTCTTGACTTGGCAGCTATGGGAGATACTATATTCTACATTTATTCGAAGGTGACCTGACTTGGCGGCTCGGCTCAGTGAGGGGAGGGAGTCGGCTCGGCCTAAACTACGTTGACACTATTTCAAAAATAATTAGTTATGAAGTAGTTGTCATTAATTTGAGTAGAATGCTTGACAAAAATTTGGCTACTATTAACTAGTATTATAGTGTCAACGATGTCGTCACTATAAATATAAATATTGTGACGTCTTAATTTGTCACATATTGTAAAGTTTTTGGTGTCAAGAATTTAGTCACAGAAGAATTGAGTAATTGTGACCAATCACAAAATGTTATCACAATTTCATCAGTGATGAAGGTATTTATGATGATAAGTGACGACTTCGAAAAATGGTCACAATCGATAATAGTGACCTAAACTCGACAATTTAGTGACGACTTTCGTGCTCACTAAATATCATTTTCCTTGTATAAGACTAATATGTTTTATTTTCCTAAATCCAAATCTACCACAATTTGCGTTTCTCTCATAGCCAGTTAATCATGCTTTGTAAAAGAATTGAAGGGAAAATATATATTTCACTCTTCCAAAATAAAGAATTAGTACATGGGTATTTATACATGTGTTCCTACACTACATTAGTTAATTACCAAATACACTATTTAGGTAATTACTATACATTGAGTAGAAACCAATTATGTAAATGTCCTAATTAATCAACTACCAATTAGGCACTTCCTAATTAATTAGCTAACACTAACATAGCAACTTCCAATACTCCCCCTCAAGTTGGAGTGTGGATATCGAGAACACCCAACTTGCTAACCAGATAATTAAATTGTCCTTGACTCAAAGCTTTGGTTAACACATCGGCGAGTTGCTCATTTGTTCCAACATGACAAGTAACAAGTGTTCCATCTTGAACCTTTTCTCGAACGAAATGACAATCGATCTCGATATGCTTAGTTTTTTCATGGAAGACTGGATTGGCGGCAATATGGAGCGCCGACTGACTGTCACAATATAATTTAGCGGGTCCTAAAGTGACTCCAAGAGATTTGAACAGCTCTCTTAACCAAACTAGCTCACTTGTTGCATTGGCCATAGCTCTGTATTCAGCTTCAGCTGAAGATCGAGAGACAACTTGTTGCTTCTTGGATCGCCAAGAAATAGGAGCGTTTCCTAATTGAATAAAGTACCCCGTAACGGCCCTCCTAGTTGTTGGACAAACAGCCCAATCAGAATCACAATAAGCCACTAGTCCTGCATTGGGATTGTTTATAGGTAGAAAAATTCCTCTGCCAGGATTGCCCTTGATATAGCGAACAACTCGAATTGCAGCATCCCAATGTCTTTCCCTTGGATTTTGCATGAACTGACTAAGATTATGGACTGCATAAGTGATGTCGGGCCTCGTTATGGTGAGATAAAGTAATCGCCCCACAAGTCGCCTATATTGTCCCGAGTCTCTGATTAACTTTCCACTATCATCCTCGGTTGTCAACTTGAGTTGTGTCTCCATTGGTGTAGAACATGGTCGTGAACCAGATAAACCACATTCTGTTAGAATGTCGACATCATACTTTCTTTGACATAGAAACAGACCTTTGGGTGAATGTGCTACTTCTATGCCCAAGAAGTATTTGAGAACTCCAAGGTCTTTGATTGTAAATTTAAAATCCAAGTACCTTTTTACTTCTTGACATGTTTTGTGGTCGTTTCCTGTGAGAATGATGTCATCAACATAAACTAGGATCACAATAAAAATATTACCTCTTTGATAGATGAATAAGGTAGGTTCTGTCACAGCCTGCCTAAAACCAAATTTGGAAAGCTCTGTGGTGAGCTTACCAAACCAGTTCCTTCCCGCTTGTTTCAACCCATATATTGACTTTTTGAGCTTGCAATAAAGATTTGGCCTAGGTGGCGGAAATCCAGGTAGTGGTTCCATGTAAATATCTTCTGCAAGATCACCATGAAGGAATGCATTGTTGACATCTAATTGGAAGATGCTCCAATTTTTGGAAACTGCCAAAGCCAAAAGACATCGAACGGTGGTCATTTTGGCAACTGGAGAAAAAGTCTCAGTGAAATCCTCCCCCTCGACCTGAGAGTAACCTTTAGCCACCACGCGAGATTTAGGGCGTTCTAGAGAACCATCTGCCCGAAACTTCAATTTATAGACCCAGCGGTTGGAAACAGGCTTCTTTCCATGAGGCAATGGTGCATAAATCCAAGTGTTGTTACTCTCAAGGGCGCGAATTTCGGCTGCCATAGATGCCCGCCACATAGGAGAATGAGCGGCCTTTGCATAGCTACGAGGCTCGGTATAGCGGGAAAGAGAAGCCAAAAAACATTTATGGGAAGAAGAAAAATTCTCATAAGATAAATAATTATGTAGTGGATAGACCATACCTGAAGAAGCCGTTGGAGAATTGTGAGCTGAGTGGGCAACATTGTTGCAAACATAATCGCGAAGCCGAATAGAAGGTTGAGTGTCTCGTGTGGACCGTCGAAGTGGAACAGTGGGATTGGACGGATGGTCACTGTTTTGGTCACTGGAAAGCTCGGAGGGAATTGGACCAGGCTGGTGAGATGGACTGGGGAAAGCAGGTGGTTGGGCTGGTCCACGAGGAGGTGGACTGAAAGGTGGTGCGGCTAAAGGTGGGCTGGAGCGAGAAATTGGGCTAGAAGGCTCCACAAGATCTGGGCTGACTTGTCCGCAAGATGGAGGCCCAAGCAGAGAGTTTGCTGGTTCGCGGGTCAGCGGGTGAACCGGGTTGCCAGACCCGCGAGAGGGAGAACTGGAGCGGGTGAGGGCTTGCGGCCGGACTGGGCTAGGCTGCCCTAGGTCTGTGTTGACTGGGTCAGCATTGGTGGCTGGACTGGGCTGTTTATTGTCTGGTACATTGGGTCGAGGCAAGGCTGGGCTGAAGTCGTCTGGGCTAGGCAGATTTGTCCAGGTTGCGTCGGCTGGTGACTTCCCTATATTTTGAGATGGAGTTTCTATGGAGGATTTTTCTGGCATTTTTTCGGTAGTGTGTGAAAGATTATTTGACAAGGATGCGAATGGAAAAATGTCTTCATAAAAGTGAACATCTCGGGAGACAAACTTTTTCCTAGATTGAAGATCGTAGACTGTCCAACCCTTTTGTCCCATTGGGTATCCGATAAAAATACATTTGGTGGATCGCTCGGTGAATTTATCTCTCGTAGGATTTGTGTTATGTGCATAACAAAGAGATCCAAAAACCCGAAGATGGCTAAAGTTTGGTGGTTTCCCAAATAGAATCTCATATGGAGTTTTGTAATTTAAAAGCTTACTAGGAGTGTGATTGACAAGATATCCTGCTGTTAGAATGCACTCCCCCCAAAAACGAATAGGTAAATGTGCCTCAAAACGAAGGGCTCGTGCGACATTTAGAATGTGCCTATTTTTTCTTTCGACCCGCCCGTTTTGTTGAGGAGTGTAGACACAAGATGTTTCGTGAAGTATTCCGGTTTGGGAAAAGTAGGCTCTAAGACTTAAAAACTCAGTTCCATTATCACTCATAACTCTTTTAATAATTCCTTAAAATTGGGTAGAGACCATTTTATGAAAATTAATAAAGACTTTCTTTGTTTCACTTTTTTCTTTAAGGAGATAAACCCAAACAGACCTAGAAAAGTCATCCACCAAACAGAAAAAATAATGTGCCCCAGACAAAGATGGTGTTTGATATTTACCCCACAGGTCACAGTGTATCAGTTCAAAAGGACGTTTCGCCTTATTATTACTAAGAGGAAAAGGTAACCTGGAATCTTTGGAAAGATGACAAACATCACAAGGTATAGATTTATTGTTTGAGAGATTTATTGGAACATGAATATTAAGTAAAGTACCAAAAGATGGGTGCCCAAGTCTTCGGTGCCACAGTTGACAACTTTCTTACGAACAGACTGATCGCGATTATTTCGCCTTGGTGAGTCACGTCTTTGAGACGATAGATGCCCCCACTTAACTCACCTTCCCCAATCAGCGTCTTCCGAACTAGGTCCTGCACAACACAATACTCATCAAAGTAGGTGATACAACATTGTAACTCCCGTGTTAATTGAGAGATAGAAACCAAATTGCACGAGAATTGTGGCATATACAAAACTTTAGCGAGACGAATATTGGGATTTAGAGTTACTGTACCATACTGTTGTGCCCAAATACGCTTACCATCAGGCAAACTCATGCTAATAGGAATTACCAGATTTTGCACGTTCTCCAATTTATTTTTCTCGCAAGTGATGTGATGAGAGGCACCGCTATCAAGAATCCATGGAAAAGAATAAAATGCGACGTTCTTGCCAGTGGTGTGAAAGGCCACAACTTTATTTTCTTGGATTATTCCAGCTATATCCTGAGCCAATTCTCTCAATTGCACTTTGTCCAAAGAGTTGGTAGCTGTTTGCTGCACCGAATAGGCCGCACCGTGTGCTGGTCCTTGCTGCACTAAATAGGCCGCGTCTTGCGCAGGTCCTGAGTAGCTCGCGCAATGCGCTGTGGTGTCAATGACACTACTTGTCTCCGACATATTGGTCTAGGAGATAAATTTGTTTTTTTTTTTAACCTCACTTTTTTTTTTCTTAGGACCGTTTTTGCTCTGATACCATAAAAGAATTGAAGGGAAAATATATATTTCACTCTTCCAAAATAAAGAATTAGTACATGGGTATTTATACATGTGTTCCTACACTACATTAGTTAATTACCAAATACACTATTTAAGTAATTACTATACATTGAGTAGAAACCAATTATGTAAATGTCCTAATTAATCAACTACCAATTAGGCACTTCCTAATTAATTAGCTAACACTAACATAGCAACTTCCAATACTTTGTTTTCAAACATTGCCTTGCATAGTAAGTGTTGTTTCTTCCGTGTCAACTTCTACATCTTCAACCCTTGAATAATATAAAATATAAAGTAAATAGTGATTATCCTTTCTAAAAAAGATATTGAAAATAATTACTTAATTTAATAAGAAAAGTAAAAATAATAATTTATGTTTTATTGTCAAAATTCCTGAGATGTTCGTTCATCGTTGTCAGACGACTTTCATGAGACAAAGAAAGAACATGGAACTGCGCCACTGGAGCCATATGTATATGAATTGATTGATGCAAAATGTCTTTAAAGTTAAGAAATGACAACAGTAATTATACTAAAACATAGAAAATTAGTTGTCCAATGGAGCGATTACTGACCTTCTAAAAATATTCTTATTCTGTTTAATTAGTTACTTTCTAAATTTTGTTTTTACCAGCTACCAAAAACATAAATAAACTTGTTTAACTTTTTAAATTTCTAAAAAAAGAAAAGAAAAAATTATTTTCTTGAACAATTAAACAATTTAACTTTGAAGAACAAAAAAGAGTAATATTAAATAAATAAATAGTGTTATAACTGTTCAAGGCAAATTTGTACAAAAGCATGCATTCTAGTGAATCATTGTTTCTATTTTTTGAATGTAACTAGTAACATTGAAGAATATTTATTATAAATTTGATAAAAATCATACTAATAACATTACCTAATCAAAAAACTTTACCAAGAACACATCTTAAATATATTCACAATTCACCTCTTTGAAAAGCACACTAATAATATATTCACAATTTGAAGAAATATATATTTATGTAGTTCCACCGTAAAATTATACTAATATAAAATTATGTTTAGTTGTCTGAGAAAAGGATGAGACTTTATTATGGGTAACGAATACTTTATCAACTCAAAATTTTCCTTGACAATTCGCAAATTTTCACTTTCTATGTTATAGATATCAAGTTAGCGATTAAATATAATTCTTTCTCTGATGAATATAGCAAACCTTAATTATTTTGAGTTATTTATTTTTATGAAATTAGATCTTAATTATATTAATCATTAAGAGTGAAAATATACTTTACAACTTAAGGACAAAGGTCTTTGTACCTATTTGAGTAGCCTCATAAATCTCCTATACAAAATGCAAGATAATATTTACATTTATATTAACTGGTGGTAATTGAAATTCAAGTTCAATTGACAAACAAATCTTTAACCAATTTTACTAATACTAACTGAGAACGACAAAGGTCTCCTTACACAAAACTTTTTGCGGTAATTGCTATATATATATATATTTTTTTTACACTCCGATTCTACCAGATTTCGATTTTACTTCCGATTCAAATCGTTTTCCTTCCGTAGAATCATAAAATCATAGATTTTACGATTTAAATCGGGATTTTAACAACATTGCTTCCTCTTCCTCTTCCTCATTCTCTAACTCGTCCTCTTCCTTAGATTCATCAACCTCGTAGTCTGCCTCGTCTTCTTCTTCATCATCGCTTCCCTGGAGTTCTTGGTCAGCCAAAAAATCCGCTGAATTTTTCATTATTACAATATTAATATTTATTATTATCATGTACGTACTTTACTCTATTAACATAAAATAATAATTATCTTTTATTTACCCATATTAAAAAGCTGTGCATATTTTTCCATGTTGTTCCATAAGCAGGTAACCACGGCTTGTTCTCCAACATTACCATGTACGGTAATTATTTTATACTGCATGTCAATTTCTACATCTTCAACCCCTGAAAAATAAAAGAGTAAGTACTCTTAAATATCACGATTAGACTAAAAAAGACATACGTTCAAATGAATAATTACCACATTCAAGAATAGAAGTAAAAAATGTTTAATTATTACCAGCAAGGGTTCCGAGGTGATAGTTCACTCCCGCTTCTTCAAAGGGCTTCAAAGAACCAACAAAAAAATGTTGCACCATTGGAGCAATTTAATGGACGCGAAATTACTGAAATTTAGAGCGGTGAATAAAAATATTGCACATTGATGAAAGTACCTATAGAATAAGTGTCTCTGTGTGTTATATATACATACATTTAGTAGAGGCTTCCTAAAGAATGTATTGTTTTGTTTTAGTTACTAAATTTATTTTTGTAATCTACTTAAGTAATAAAATTGTTTAAATATGTTAATTACCGAAAAGGTACTTTTTCAAATTATTACACAGTTCAACTGTGCAGAAAATAAAATAGTACCGTTAAATAAAGAGTATTGCTACAGATTAATATAAATTCGTTTTAGCATCAGACCAGTCACCTCTTTAGCATAATATAGTTAAGCTGTGTTCTAGGTAAAGTTTTTGGATTAGATAATGTTATTAGTTTGATTTTTATCAAATTTATAATAAATACTCTTCAATGTTACTAGTTACTTAAAAAAAATAAAAACAATGAATTCATTAGAATGCCCACTTTTGTACATATTTGTCTTGAGCAGTTATAACTTATAACACTATTTATTTTATTAATGTTACTCTTTTTTGTTCTTCAAAAGTTAAATTGTTAAATTGTTCAAGGAAGTAATATTTCCTTTTTTTATGAAATTAACAAAGTTAAACAAGTTTATTTATGTTTTTGGAAGCTTATAAAAACAAATTTTAAAAACTAACTAATTAAACAGAATAAGAATATTTTTAGAAGGCGAATAATTTTACCATTAGATACTATATTTTCTGTGTTTAGTATAAGGCAAATTGGCTCTACAGGTCCAAAAACAATTTTACTTTGGTGATTTTTGTTCAAAATCTATTTTTTTGGTGCAGAGGGTCCAAAAACAATTTATGTTTGGTGCAGTAGGTCCTTCCGTCTAAAATTCCGTCAGTCAACTGTTAATTAAATTTTGAATTTGGTCAACCCTAAAACTATCAAGGGTATTTTTGAGATTTTACATTAACCCCACCCCACCCCACCCCACCCCAACCCGTGTAAGCGTAAGCCCCTTCCCGCCTAAGCCCTCCCCCTCCCCCTTAACCAACCCCCTGAAACAGCCCTCCCCTTAATCTTCTTCCTCCAAATCGACACCACCCCCCCAAGCCCAAAGTGAATACACCCGCAGACCATTTTTAGTTTCTACATTCAATTATTGACTCTCTTTTTTTTTTTGAATTTTTTTCCTTTTTTGGAAGATAAAAAAAAGAGCACCGTTGATTTTCTGTTTCTTGACGGTTTTTTTTTTTGCTAAGTAAATTCTGTTTCTTGACGGTTGGATACTCTATTGATTCGGTTTATAATTTAGTTTCCTGATTTTAGCTTGAACTCCGTCCATTCAATAATATAAATTGTTTTGAAAAAATAACAAAAAGTAAAAAGTAAAAAAAAATATTTTTTAATTAAAATATCAATAATACTCTTTTAAATAGAGTTAATTGTATAAAAGTTCTATCTAAAAGTATATTATTGATATTTTTACCAACAAAATATATTATTTTTTATTTCTTTAATTTTCGCTATAAAATGACTTTTATTATGGAACGAATGTAGTACCTTTGAAGAAAATTTTATTGAGTTTTTCTTTCTTTTTTTTTTTTTTTTCAAAAAATAATGGAAAATGTGCATGAATTTTTTAAACGGAAAGTTAGAGAAAAGCACAAATCACTCAAGGAAAAAGCTAGACCCCTAGGAAGATGAAGCAGGGGTTGGGGTTGGGGTGGTATCGATTTGGAGGAAGAAGACGGGGGGGTCGCTGTTTCAGGGGGTGCTTAAGGGAGGGGGGAGGGGCTTAGGCGGGAAGGAGGAGGAAGATGAAGAAGGGTTGGGGTTGGCGTGGGGTTGGGGTGGGGTGGGTTTTTTGGGGTTAATGTAAAATCTCAAAAATACCCTTGATAGTTTTAGGGTTGACCAGATTCAAAATTTAATTAACAGTTGACTGACGGAATTTTAGACGGAAGGACCTACTGCACCAAACATAAATTGTTTTTGGACCCTCTGCACCAAAAAAATAGATTTTTGACAAAAATCACCAATATAAAATTAGTTTTGGACCTGTAGAGCCAATTTGCCTTTAGTATAATTACTATTGTCGTTTCTCAACTCTAAAGAAATTTTGCATCAATCAATTCATCTCCATAGGGCTCCCAGGGGCGGCTATGAGGGTGTTCGAGGTGATCGACCGCACAGGGCCTCCAAAAATTAGGGGCCTCCAATTTTATGTTAAGTTTATATATATACTTTAAAGAGGGGGCCTCCAAAGATGGGCTCTTTTTAAGTTTGTTACTAGGGAGCCTCAGGTTTCAACTAATAATGATGTTGAAGATGTTGTAAACTCGAATGATAATGATGATATTGATGGTGGTGTATCTTTGAATGATGAAACTGTTTATGGTGGTGATGGTAATGTTGAGCCTATTGTGAATGATGATGAAACAGATAATATTGATTTGATCATTTGGTATGAAATATTATATGCAATTAATTTAGTGAGCAAGCATTTACAAACAAAGGATATGCTTATCGATGTTGCTATTGAAGAAGTGAAGGGGATGATTTCCTTTTTTGAGAAATACAGAGAAAGTGGTTTTCCTGAAGCTATGAGTATTGCTAAGGAGATTGCCATTGAAATGAATATTAATTCTGTGTTTCCTGTAAAGCGTGAAATTCGAAGAAAGAAGCATTTTGATGAGAATCCAAATGATATGTCATTATTATCTCATGAGGATTCATTTAGAGTGCATTATTTCTTATACATTATTGATTAGGCATAAGAGATTTGAATAATATCAAAATATTTTTGGTTTTTTGTTGACATCAGATAGGTTGCATTCTTTGGATGATTTGAGCCTCAAGTCTTGTTGTACTCATCTTGAAAACTCCCTTAAGAATTGTGGGCAATCTGATCTCGATGGAAATGATTTGAATGTGGAGCTTAAGTTGCTTAGAGAATTCTTGCCTAAAGAAAAGATGGGACCTATTGATATTTTAATATTCTTGAAGCGTGTAGATTTCTTTTCTAACACAATAATTGCATACAGAATTTTGTTGACTATTCCGGTTACTGTTGCATCTGCTGAAAGGAGTTTTTCAAAATTAAAGTTGTTGAAGCCATACATGCGTTCTACAATGTCTCAGGAAAGACTCAATGGATTAGCGATGATAGCAATTGAAAATGATATTTTGGAGCAAATCAAATATGAAGATTTAGTTGATGATTTTGCTACAAAGAAAGTTAGAAGGATCGCTATTTTTAAGTGAAGAAAGTTTGTCTGTATTTATTATTTTGAAAATCTTGTTTAAAATGCTTTATTATATTTTGGAGAAAAAAAATTATAATACAATAGTACTGATTTTTTTGTTATATTTACATGAAAGTCATTTTTCTCTGGTTATGTAGGGCCTCATTCTTTTATTTTGCACAGGGCCTCCAAAATGTTTGAGCCGCCCCTGAGGGCTCCAGTGGCCCAGTTTCATGTTCTTTCTTTGTCAACATCACAAGAATTTTGACAATAAAAAATTATTTTTTTTACTTCTCTTCTTAAATCAAGTAATTATTTTCGATATCATTTTTATAAATGATAATTAGTATTTACTTTATATTTTATATTATTCAAGGATTGAAAATGTATAAGTTGACACGGAAGAAAGAATACTTGCTGTGAGACCCACATTTAATCTTTTATAATAATAATAATATTAGTATAAAGAAATAAATAAAATAAATAAAGATGAGGACTTGTTTGGTAAATTTTAATAGTTGAGGGATGGAAATTGTAAATAGTACATTTAAGGTGAGTCAAATGAACACTTGTACAAAGAATTGGGGTGGTTTGCTCCACCTCCTGCGTCGTGGCTCCTATGCGGACCCTAAAAATTTCGTACGGTGCGGGCCACGATCCCAGCCGTTGGATTTTATACTTTTTGATCCAACGACTGTATCAAAATAGGGGGTATTTTAGGGATAAACTTTGCGTGTTACTTTTTGTTCCCGAGGTGAGAGAAAAATTGCGGCTGAACAAAAACACATATTCTTCGTTAGAGAACACATGTTCTTGGGAGAACATGTGTTTTTGTTCAGCCGCAATTTTTCTCTCTCCTCCTGTAACCCAATCGATGTGACAGTTGCAGTGTTACTTTTTTGTTCAGGGAGAGAGAAAAAGTTGCAGTAACAAAAACACATGTTCTTCTTTAGAGAACACATGTTTTTGGTTAGAGAAGACTCTAACAAAAAACATGAACATGTGTTTTTGTTCAGCCGCAACTTTTCTCTCTCCTCATCGGGAACAAAAATCATTTATTTGTAAAATTACATATGTACCCTTTTATTATATAACATTTATTTATTTATTTTTTTTATTGTCAGCCGCAACTTTTCTATCTCCAGATTTGAACCGTTCAAAATTTCATCCGACGGCTAAGATGGTTCTGCAGGTGAGGAACTTTGGGGGTTCCGCACTGGAGCCGGACTGCACCTCCTGCTTCATCAAATTAAACCATCCCCTTCTCCAAAGATTTTTTTTTTCTTTTGCTGTAATTTTTTTCTTCTGCCTTCTCTCTCTCTCTCTCTCTCTCTCTCTCTCTCTCTCGGTTCTTTTTCCTTCTTTAATTTTTTGTTTTTCTCTCTCAATTCATCAATCAATCTTATTCACAAAAAAATCAAATACTCCATTTTCACATAATCTTCAAGGTTCTAGATTCTTAATTTTGGTAAGTAGAGTTATTAATTTTATTTGGGTTTTCTAATATTAGTTGAAATTCATGTTTAAATTGTTGTGTTCTATTTGGTTTGGTAAAGTATATAGTTAAAGGATTGAATGATGGTTAGGAAATTAAAAATTGTGAAGGGTTTTTCTTCTTTGCTTTCGGCTTCTCTGTTTTGCCTGTGTATGTCTTCTGTTTTCTGTTTCTGATATTTTTTTTCTGTTGCTGTTTTCTGTTTTTGCTTGCTTGCGGCTTCTTTTCTTTTTTCTTGCTTTTGTTTCTTGTTCTGTTTCTTTTCTTGTTCGTGCTCCTGCTAGGTGATTAGCATTTTGGAAAGAAGAAGTTTAATTTATGTTTTCTGATTATTTGGGTTCTCTGTTCCCTCTATTTTCTGTTTTCTGTTTCGGATTTTTTTTCTGTTTCCTGAATGTTTCTGCTTGCGGCTGTTTTCTGTTGCTGCCTGATTTTTTTTCTTTCTTCTATTCTTTGAGTAGCAGTTTGGAAAGAAGAAATTTTAATATGGATGTCGATTAATGGTGCTGTATATCTATACCTTATTATAGTTGAATAGAAATTTAGGGATATCATGTGTTTTTAGCATTATGTTACAATAGTAGTCAATTTCTAAATCAATATCTTTCTTGGCCAAATTCTGGGAGTCTTTGGAATTGTATTTGAAATATGAGATTGTAATATGAATTGCTTCTTCTGATAATGACTTTGTCCATGATGTCATCTTATAATGACTATTCCTTTGCCATTAAGTTACACAGCGGGTTGTCTAGAGATAACAGTTCTACATCTATTTTGGTTATCTGGTGCTCAAGAATATAGCATTATTATGTTCCAACTCTTTACTAGAAATCATATGGTTTATGTCTATGAAAGTAATATGTTGTTAGTCAAGTATCATTCATCTTAGGTTTAAAGATGTCAAGTATTTAACCATTTCCATGAAATGTTAAATTTGTACGTCAAATGACTAGTTAATTTGATTCACCAATTGTATGAGTACATAAGTGGAATTGTGTGTAAGATAGAATGATAGTCAAGTGCTTGACATATTTATTGGTCGACATTAAAGTAATTTTGGTTGGTGAATCTTATTATGTGATAGGAGCCAAACCGGAACATCCCGATACTTCGTAAGGCGTTAGGAGTTTTAAATATTATAAGGTGAGTTCCTCTTTTTCTTAAACCTTTTTAAATTGGTATTTAGGAGCCTGTGAGTTCCAAGCTTTCTTAAACTGTTTGAATTGGAATTTAGGAACCTTTGAGTTCCAAATATATTTCTGTATTGAATTTAGAATTGCTTTCGTATAACCATATACAGACATTGATCATTCTTGCATGTTTTTATAAAGTTTCATACATTCTGTATAGGCCCAGGCCGGGTGTCGATTTAATATTAAGAAATATTATTACAAATAAAACCCCGAGCCGGCCAGTTGTAACTAATGGAATTAACGGATTGTTTCTATTCTGGAATACTCTGAAATTCACTATTCTTGTGGGCCCCAAGGCTGTAGATGTCTTACGCCATTGTCGGGAAAGCAAGGGCTGACGACCTTTGGCGTATAGCTCTGCAGTACTAATTGAGGTTGGCCAATTCTGGGTTAGGAGTTTTAACTCGGGATGGTCAGATCTAGGTGAATACAGGGCTAGTAGGTACCTTACCCTGTGATTTACCCGCTGAATTTCTGGTGGATAAGGTAGCAAATCGCGCGCGTATCTGGTGTTCGGTTGGTATCTGGTTTTCTTGTACCTGGACTTCTTAACATCTGGTTCTCTGTTAGATGAATCAATTACTATTATGTTGTATACATAAATGAAACAAAACTACATGATTTACAAAACTGCATGAGCACTTTTTATCTTAGAATTTTACATTACATGTACACTGTTGCGCACGCACTGGAACTCACTAAGCATTAGCTTACACGTTTTCTTTCAAACTGCATCTTAAAATGCAGGTATTGTTAGTAGTGCCCTAGGACCATTAGCATATGTTGTACGTTTTATATTTTTGAGCATTTCATATGAATAGCTAATTTTGCTTATGAACATCAAATGCGTGATTTGATAGTAAAACTCATTTGCTTATGTAATTACTATTCTAGTTGTCCCTAGTTTTATGTAATCTATTTTACAATGAAATAAAACTAGTATGATGTTTGATTGATGATTACGTTTTACTAATCATGCGTAATGAATACAAATCATATCATAGATACAATATATAGGGATACATTGTATTGGACGTGATCCGTTAGAGAAGTAATACTTCATGGTCCTTAGTCATAAGTATTACTTCCTCAATACTATTTAGAATCCTTTGACCTTATGTCTCCATTTGATTCTAGCATGAATGGAGCCACGTTTTGACTCAGTCGTACGTTGCTTTTAATCGAGTAATCAATACGATTGATGATCGGATGTAGCGTCCTATCATGGCTTGAATGTGAGAGGCATTGTAAGGAATTTGTCCCTCTCTTATTAGAGAGATATACATGGGCCCCTCGATAGGGAAAGACTGTCTAAATGCATGGCCGTGCTCAAATGTATTTGATAAAGTGGTTATCGGATACTATTTGTTGGAACAGTCTACCTAGAGATCGAGCATAAATACAATTAACTTTAATAAGGGTGAAGACTACCATGCCTTATGCTTAATTAGGATATCGCGAGACAAAGGGATTAAATAGTGGATTGATATTAGGTTCCGTTGTATATTCATTCACTTTGGGTAGTCACAATGTCCTGCTAGGGACCGCTTGTGATTTATTAACACATACTACTACTAAGTGTGTTTTCATTGCCATTGTGAGATGAACCTACAGGTTCACACGCATAGACGAGCTAACGAGCTTCATGTCCAGATTCAATGAATCTAGAATGTGTCTAGGTTCATTGTATCTGACATTTGTCTTTCTGAAAATAATAAAGTGTTTATTATTCGAATTAGAGATAGGGACAATTTCGGTATTTTACCTATAGCTGGGATTACGTGGGAGTTATTATCCGATAAGGACTCCCACTACCAGCGAAAGTCTAGGAAACGTGGGATTCTGAGACTCCCACTGCCGAGAAAAGTTGAGTAGAGGTGGGAGTTGTTCCAGTAACAAACTCTCACACTCTATATAACATCTCTTAGCCGAAACCTAGTAGGTTAATGCTTTTCAGCCGAAATTATAAAAGGAGTCAGAAAACCGTTTTCTCTTCTGCTTCTTCCTTTTCTCTCTAATCCCCGAAATTTGGAAAGACGAAGAGCTAGCAATCGCTGCCCGTTTCGTCGCGTGGATACCGGTAGAGGGACATTCCACAAAGGGAATTCCGTTGGTGGCAGATTAGCATCCAAGAAACGTCATCCTCCATTCAAGAAGTAGCTTCTTGAATCCAAGAAACGTAAGTTTTTACTGTTTTACCGAATCGAACTTGTATGAGCGGATCCTTCAGGGGAGGACTCATGGGTGTTTGGAACGAGTTTTCGCCCATGAATCCCTTCAGTGGTATCAGAGCCTTGCTCATACGATTCGAATTCGATATTGTTTATCAGACAATAACACTATCAATTCCGATTTGATATGTGTATGTTTGAAAACAAAAAAAAATCGTTTCTTTGATCATGAAAGATGCATAAACTGTTTAAATGCGTTTAAAGAATTTATCTTTTGATGAATATATGTGATATATGCTTAAATTGCTCTCGGTTTAATCATGTTTGTACGGTTATATGAACTGTTATGATATAAACAGTTTTCGGGTTTTGATTATGCATGAACTGCTTAAGCATGATTCAGTTCTGTGTATTTAATTCGATTATTTGGCATAAACTGTCTGTGAATATTGATTCTGCATAAACCGTTTCTGTGAATCTGAAATTAATTTGATTAAATTCTGTTATTGCGCATAAACTGTTTCTGTTAATCCGATTAACCAATACATAATCCGATTATGTAAGTAAGGCAATTGAAGGGTAAATCTGGGAGGAAAAACTCATTCGATGAGCTGATGTAGAATCAGATTTTCTTTCCAGGGGCGTCGCTCCGATTCGTCGTTACGCAGACTTAAGACTTTGAATTTATATCCGCGAATTATTTATGTCATGTTTTATGTGATATTAGCATGGTGAATAGCATGGCCTATTATACCTCTTGTTTTACATGTTTGGGTTGTAATTTTATAATACGCCATGCTAGTCGTTTGTCTTTATGATGTAATATTGTAACTGCTTTCTTAGATTAGTCATTGAAGGCTGGGTATGCCCAAGAAATTATGTAACAAGACTGGAGGCTGCTGGATCGAAGACATTATCCATGAGATGGATTTTGACCTAGATTGACCCTTGACTCCCACAAGGCTCGTGGGAGTCATTATAGGAATAAGCCATGCTATATCACATTTACATTTTCGCTTTATATCCTGCGTGTGATGTTTATTTTATGTCTGGATGTATTTATTTTAGACGTCACATCAAATGATTTTAATTAAGTCTTAAAGTGCCTACCATAACCTAAGCACTCCATAAGCTTGGATCATCATTTTTCTGCTTGCCAAAGCAACAGATAAAGTGGTTACCTAAGTAAAGGGAGATGGGAAAATAGTGATTTCCATAATGCTTAGACATGGTCCGACTTAACTAGGCTATCAAAATAGTTTTGGGCCTAGGGCATAGAATGGGAAATAGCATGGGATATATATATATATATATATATATATATATATATATATATATATATATATATATATATATATATATATATATGTCAATCCCATTACGTGATTTTACGTTAATTATGGGTGTAAAGCCAAAGCTTTCCCATAACTATTGTAAAATGATTTTTCCCCACTATTTATCAAGTGTTGAAATTGTGGAAAATATTTTTTGCTCAAAACTAATAAACTTTGCAAATAATTTAATGCAGATAATGGCAACCAATTCATCACACAATTCACTGCGATCCGTCCTTGAGAAGGAAAAACTATGCGGGATCAATTTTCTTGATTGGGCCCGCAACTTAAGGATTGTGCTTAAGCAGGAAAGAAAGCTGTACGTTCTTGATACGGACATTCCTGAACATCTTACAAACAACGCACCTAGGGTTGAAAGAGATGTTTGGAAGAAGCATTTGGATGACTCTAACGACGTGACTTGTCTCATGTTAGTCACAATGAGCACTGACCTTCAAAAACAGTTTGAAGGAGTTGAGGCTTTCCAGATAATGGGTCAGCTCAAGGAAATGTTCCAAGAGCAAGCTCGTCATGAAAGATTCCTCACAACTAAGGCGTTAAATAGTTGCAAAATGGCCCCTGGCACCTCTGTAACTGCACATGTTCTGAAGATGAAGGGTTATTTTGACCAACTTGAGAAACTTGGGGCTCCCGTAGGTCATGACATGTCCACATATATGATCTTGGGCTCACTCCCACCGGAGTATGACCAATTCGTTATGAACTTCAACATGCATGCCATGGAGAAGACCATACACGAAATTCACGGGATGCTCAAGCAGGCTGAATTGAACATTAAGAAAACCCCTGAAGTCTTAATGGTTCAAAAAGGGAATTTCAAGAAGAAAGGCAAGGGAAAGCTCATGGCCAAGAAAGGCAAAGGCAAAGGCAACGAAAAGCCCAAGCCCAAGCCCAAAGCCAAGGCACCAAAGGAAGGGGTTTGCTTCCATTGTGGCGAACCAGGCCATTGGAAACGGAACTGCAAACTCTACCTGGAAGAAAAGAAAAGGGAGAAAACCAGTTTGACTGTCTCTCCAGGTATTTATGTTATAGAAATTAACATGTCTGCTCGTACTTCATGGGTATTAGATACCGGTTGTGGATCTCACATTTGTGCAAATGTGCAGGGTTTCAAAAGGAGTAGATCACTGGCAAAAGGAGAAGTGGACCTCAGAGTAGCCAACGAAGCAAGCGTTGTTGCTGTAGCTACTAGGACATTTAATTTAGTTTTGCCAAGTGGCCTTATTATAGAACTGGATAATTGTTTGTATGTTCCAACTTTGAGTAGGAATATTATTTGTATGTTCCAACTTTGAGTATGAATATTATTTCAGTTTCTTGTTTGGATATTGAAGGTTTTGAAATTAATATTTTGAATAAGATTTGCACCATTCATAAAGATCGTATCTTTTATGGAGATGCCTCTTTGATGAATGGGCTTTATATTCTTAACCTCGATGATTCCATTAAAAGGCCCATCTATAACATTAATACTAAAAGGTTTAAATCAAATGACTTAAATCAAACCTACTTTTAGCACTCGTCGTTTGGGGCCACATAAACGAGAACGCATATCAAAACTCCATACGGATGGAATTTTAACATCATTTGACTTAGAGTCTTATGAGACGTGTGAATCTTGCTTGTTGGGCAAAATGACTAAAGCTCCCTTTACTGGACAAAGTGAGAGAGCTTCCGATTTGTGGGGCCTCATACATACAGATGTTTGTGGACCAATGAACACAAGTGCTAGAGGAGGGTTTCAGTACTTCATCACATTCATAGATGATTTCAGTAGATATGGCTACATCTATCTAATGAAACATAAATCAGAGTCTTTTGGAAGATTCAAAGAATTTCAAAATGAAGTACAAAATCAACTTGGCAAAAGTATTAAGATACTTCGATCAGATCGAGGTGGCGAATACCTTAACCAAGAGTTTGACAAATCATCTTAGTGGTTGTGGAATTGTTTCACAATTAACTCTTCCTGGCACACCACAATGGAATGGCGTGTCAGAACGGAGGAATCGCACTTTATTAGATATGGTTCGATCTATGATGAGTCAAACAAGTCTTCCAATTTCCTTTTGGGGGCTACGCCCTAGAAACTCGCTGCATTTATATTAAATAGAGTTCTTTCTAAAGCGGTTCGTAAAACTCCATATGAGATATGGACCGGGAAACGACCTAGTTTGTCATTTCTCAAAATTTGGGGATGCGAGGCGTACGTAAAACGCTTGTTATCTGATAAACTCGCCCCTGAATTTGACAAGTGTTTGTTTGTGGGATATCCTAAAGAAACTAAAGGATATTACTTCTATCTTCCATCAGAGAACAAAGTGTTTGTTGCTCGTAATGGTTTATTCCTTGAAAGGGAATTTATTTCCAAAGAGGATAGTGGGAGTAAGATCTATCTTGAGGAAATTCAAGATCCCCAAACAATATCTGAACCAACTTTAAAAGTTCAAGCAAGCTCACGTGCTGATACTGAGCTTCAATCTTTGACACAAGGCCCAAGGAGGTCGAGTCGGGTACATCAACAGACTGAGAGATATTGATTTCTCATGACAGATGATCATCAGGTTGAACTGATTGATCAAGATGAACCCTCTACCTACAAAGAGGCAATTCGTAGTTCTGAGTCAGATAAGTGGCTAGAGGCTATGAAGTCTGAGATGCAATCTATGTACGACAACCAATTATGGACTTTGGTTGACCCACCCGAAGGGTGCAAGGTCATTGATAACAAATGGTGTTACAAAAAGAAGACCGACATGGATGGTAATGTACACACTTTTAAATCTCGACTAGTAGTTAAAGGTTATAGACAAGTTCATGGTATTGACTATGACGAAACCTTTTCCCCTGTCGTGATGATAAAGTCAATTAGGATTTTACTTGCCATAGCCACATATTATGACTATGAGATATGGCAAAATGTTAAGACCGCGTTTCTTAATGGAAACCTTCTCGAGGATGTGTATATGACACAACCTGAGGGGTTTGTTGATCCAACAAATCCTAGCAAAGTGTGTAAGCTTCAAAGGTCCATTTATGGATTGAAGCAAGCATCTCGACTGAATCGCCGCTTTGATTTGAACGTATTAAAGAATTCGGTTTCATCAAAAACGAGCGACTTGTGTTTATAAGAAAGTAACTAATAATGCAAAGTAGTGTTCCTTGTGCTTTATGTGGACGACATCTTACCGATTGGAAATGACATCCCCACATTACAAAGCGTAAAAGCTTGGTTGAGAAGTGCTTTTCCATGAAAGACTTAGGAGGCCACATACATTTTTGGGTATAAGAATCTATAGAGATAGATCTAACAAAATGATTGGCCCGAGCTAGAATGGATACATTGACAAGGTATCGAAAACGGTTCGGGCTTTGCAAGACTCCAAAAAGGGATTCTTGCCCATGTCACATGGCATTAAACTCAGCAGTAACTCAAGGACCTTCCACAAGGGAGGACCAAGAGCGCATGAGTAAGATCCCATATGCTTCGACCATTGGGTCTATTATGTACGCCATGATATGCACTCCCCGGATGTCTCATTTGCTTTAAGTATGACTAGCGTGATATCAATCCCGACCCTCAGTGAGTCACATTGGACTGCAGATCAAGAGCATTCTTAAGTACTTGAGAAGGACTAAAGATATGTTCTTAGTTTACTGAGGTCGTGGGAATGAAGTCCGGTTGTAAATGGTTACACAGACGCAAGCTTCCGGACCGACGTAGATGATTATAGATCGTAATCTGGGTTTTGTGTTTTGTTTGAATGGAGGTGATGTGAGCTGGAAGAGCTCAAAGCAAGAAACCGTGGCTGACTCTACAATGTAAGTCGAGTATCTAGCCGCCTCGAGCAACTAAAGAAGCTCGTTTGGATCGGGAAGTTTGTTGATGAATTAGGTGTCATCCCTAACATTGTGAACCCAGTGGACCTCTATTGTGATAATACTGGTGCCATTTCACAAGCTAAGGAACCTAGATCTCACCAACGATCCACACACATTCTCAGGCGTTTCCATCTGATTAGAGGGATCATCGACAGATGAGACGTTAGTATTTGCAAAGTTCATACAGATGACAACATTGCAGATCCATTGACTACGCCACTCCCACAGCCTAAACATGAGAGTCATACTAGGTCAATGAGATTGAGTATCATGTATGATTGGACCTAGGGCAAGTGGGAGATTGTTAGTAGTGCCCTAGGACCATTAGCATATGTTGTACATTTTATCTTTTTGAGCATTTCATATGAATAGTTAATTTTGCTTATAAACATCAAATGCGTGATTTGATAGTAAAACTCATTTGCTTATGTAATTACTATTCTAGTTTTCCCTAGTTTTATGTAATCTATTTTACAATGAAATAAAACTAGTATGATGTTTGATTGATGATTACGTTTTACTAATCATGCGTAATGAATACAAATCATATCATAGATACAATATATAGGGATACATTGTATTGGACTTGATCCGTTAGAGAAGTAATACTTCATGGTCCTTAGTCATAAGTATTACTTCCTCAATACTATTTTAGAATCCTTAGACCTTATGTCTCCATTTGATTCTAGCATGAATGGAGCCACGTTTTGACTCAGTCGTACGTTGCTTTTAATCGAGTAATCAATACGACTGATGATCGGATGTAGCGTCCTATCATGGCTTGAATGTGAGAGGCATTGTAAGGAATTTGTCCCTCTCTTATTAGAGAGGGATATCTATGGGCCCCTCGATAGGGAAAGACTGTCTAAATGCATGGCCGTGCTCAAATGTATTTGATAAAGTGGTCATCGGATACTATTTGTTGGAACAGTCTACCTAGAGATCGAGCATAAATACAATTAAGCTTAATAAGGGTGACGACTACCATGCCTTATGCTTAATTAGGATATCGCGAGACAAAGGGATTAAATAGTGGATTGATATTAGGTTCCGTTGTATATTCATTCACTTTGGGTAGTCACAATGTCCTGCTAGGAACGCTTGTGATTTATGAACACATACTACTACTAAGTGTGTTTTCATTGCCATTGTGAGATGAACCTACAGGGTCACACGCATAGACGAGCTAACGAGCTTCATGTCCAGATTCAATGAATATAGAATGTGTCTAGGTTCATTGTATCTGACATTTGTCTTTCTGAAAATAATAAAGTGTTTATTATTCGAATTAGAGATAGGGGCAATTTCAGTGTTTTACCTATAGCTGGGATTACGTGGGAGTTATTATCCGATAAGGACTCCCACTACCAGCGAAAGTCTAGGAAACGTGGGATTCTGAGACTCCCACTGCCGAGAGAAGTTGAGTAGAGGTGGGAGTTGTTCTAGTAACAAACTCTCACACTCTATATAACATCTCTTAGCCGAAACCTAGTAGGTTAATGCTTTTCAGCCGAAATTATAAAAGGAGTCAGAAAACCGTTTTCTCTTCTGCTTCTCCCTTTTCTCTCTAATCCCCGAAATTTGGAAAGACGAAGAGCTAGCAATCGCTGCCCGTTTCGTCGCGTGGATACCGGTAGAGGGACATTCCGCAAAGGGAATTCCGTTGGTGGCAGATTAGCATCCAAGAAACGTCATCCTCCATTCAAGAAGTAGCTTCTTGAATTCAAGAAACGTAAGTTTTTACTGTTTTACCAAATCGAACTTGTATGAGCGGATCCTTCAGGGGAGGACTCATGGGTGTTTGGAACGAGTTTCCGCCCATGAATCCCTTCAGGTATGAAGTGCACTAAAGAGCTCAAATGAAATTTGTTTTGTCGAACCTGGAGTGCATGTTCAGATTCCTAGTAGTTATAGATTAGCCGTTTGTTTTGGATTAATGTAAATTCATGTAAATTATGTATTCTGGTAATTCCGCTGTATTGTATTAACTATTACTGTTAAACAGGTGTTATTAAATATATTTTGAGGATGTATAGTTTATAGATGTGGATATTCTGTTTATAAATGGTTTAGTCTTCTTTTAAGCGTCTTGTACATGAATGTTACTTCATGTTTACTGCCGAGAGGTAGGTAGATGCCCTATTCGGCCCCAGTTGTACCTAGGGGTGGAATTGGGGGCGTCACACTTGCTATGCATGGCAATGTTTGAAAACAAAGGTATGAGAGAAACGTAAGTTATAGTAACCGAATACTTTTTGAATTTAGGTAAATTAAACATATTATGAAGGGATTCATGGGCAGAAACTCGTTCTAAACACCCATGAGTCCTCCCCTGAAAGATCCGCTCATACAAAAACGAATCGAAAACTACAAGAAAAGACTTACGTTTCTTGGTTCAAGAATCTGTTTCTTGAGTGAAAAGGTTCTGTCTTTGGCTCTCGGTTGCAACCACCTTGAGTCCACCCTTGCGGAATTACTCCCATACCGGTATCCACGTGATGAAACGATTATCGAGTGCTAGCTCTTCTGATTTTCTGAGTTTCGGGAATTAGAGAGAAAATGAGAGATAGACAGCAAGAAATCTGATTTCTTTGTTTTGGTAATTTTGCGGCTGGAAAAACTCACTCCTAGGGTTTCAGCCAAGAGAGGTTTATATAGGGTGTGAGAAGTTGTTTAAAAAACTACCACATCCTTACCATCTATCCCGGCAGTGGGAGTCTTTAACTCCCACGTCCCCTAGACTTCTGCTGGTAGTGAGAGTCTTTATCGGATAATAACTCCCACGTAATCCCAGCTATACCAAAAATGCCCCTTATCTCTAAATCGAATAATAACGCATTATTATTCTCAGAAAAATAAATGCCAGATACAATGAACGTAGACACATTCTAAATTCATTGAATCTGGACATGAAGCTCGTTAGCTCGTCTATGCTTGTGACCCTATAGGTTCATATCACAATGGCAATGAAAACACACTTAATAGTAGTATGTGTTCATAAATCACAAGTGGTCCCTAGCAGGACATTGTGACTACCGAAAATGAATGAATTTACGGTGGAACCTAATATCAATCCACTATTTAATCCTTTTGTCTTGCGATATCCTAATTAAGCATAAGGCATTGTAGTCGTCACCCTTATTAAGTTTAATTGTATTTATGCTCGATCTCCAGGTAGACTGTTCCAACAAATAATATTTAATAGCCACTTTATCAAATACATTTGAGCACGGCCATGCATTTAGACAGTCTTCCCTATCGAGGGGCCCATGGATATCTCTCTCTAATAATAAAGATACAACCATTAAAAATGTGTCAAACCACTCCCATAAGTTCTCTAAAGCCAACACTTAAGTCCCCCAAGTTATACATTATATTAGGGCCATCCATAAACAAACGTACACATTAATTAACATATAATAATCACATAACAAATAAAATTCAGTTAACATGTTATCATTTAATGACAAAAAGTTCGGGTTATTACAAGGTAACATAGTATGGCATAACATATAAATCGGTAAAATAACCCATCTCTCAGGTTATCTACCAAGTACATCCTGTTCATTCTATATTTACTTCTAACCATGTGTTCAATCCTAAGGTTCGACACACTTTTGTACAACTTATGTCACACCCCAAAATCGGGTGATGACATGGCAACACCTCAACTTCCAATGAGGCACCGAACCCAAGACAAAAATGATAACTCTATAATTATATCATTACAAAAAGGAAATTCAAACGTCTTACATCAATGTTCAAATTATGGAATTATACTTAATATCATTACATAACATAATTGTTCAATGTACTAAAGTAGTTCCATTGCATGAGTTCATAAAAGGGTCACTCCTCACGCTCCACGTCCCAAGTACCATCGTGGATATAATCACTCACGTCATTTGCAAAACTAAAAGTAAAGGAATGAGCTATGAAGTTGAATAAGGATCAACAACCCTTGGGATGAAGTATCGAACAAGATTTCAAATACGATCCCAACTTCCCAAAAAAGCGTGAATCCATGCATACCTTAACTCGACTTGAAACTTCATAAAACACTTCGAATATACTTAACATATCTTACAAATACTTGACTTGAAAAGGTGGCAAACCAACCCCCACAAGTTTTAATCTAATTAAGTGAGAGCAAGTGAATCTAATGTGGTAATCGAGTATTTGAAACTCTTATTATGTGCATACGTGTGCGTGATATAGAGAATAGAATAGTTAAGACTAGAGTCTGGTGTACAATATTGATGGTACTAGTAGCGAGAACTAGAGCAATACTATCTAAGGTTAATAAGAAAGATGCGGAAGAGATTAAAGAAATGTTTAAATTCATTTATTAAATGGATTAAATTTAAAGGTGACCCAAATGGGTAGAGTGAAATATAAAAGAATGTGAGAGGGAAATAAAATCATTCTATTACCAGTTGTTTGTTTCATAAAAATACTTAATAATTAGACTGCTAGTGTATATTTATAACATTATTGGCCAAAGTGCACATACCCTAACTTAATGGTAGTAAAATACAATTAAACCTAAAAACACCGCGATACTTTTTTTGGGTGATTCTAAAACAACGTGTTACTTTATCACTGTTACATTTTTCTTAGTAAATTATTTGGATACGTACACACACATATATATAGGTGGAACCAACATTTGCTCTTTTTTTGAGGGCAAATTTAATGCTTTGTTTGTGCAAAATATTTTTTTACACAATAAAAAGAGATTATTTAAAAATGTTGGGGGTGGTTTCCCCATCCCCTTTGGTTCTCCCACTGTATATGTATCCATTTGATAAAAAAAATGGAAAGAAAAAGAAAGGAAAATGTGTTGTAATGGAATCTTCTCCAACTGTCCAATATGCAATAAGTTTATGACAAGTGTCTTAATTTTACCGGTCTTGAAACAGAAAGATATGTTGTTTTTATAACGATTCAATGAGCACTTCATATTACAAGATTGTTTGTGCACACGAGTACGCCTAAAGGACCGTTATACTAACATTGCCTATTGTAACTTATACATTGATTATTCACTGTTGCGTTGTGCCCTGTGGGACACAAATCTTCCCCACTCTCTTTATATATAATCCCAAATGATGTAATTTTCCCATCATTTCTTATTTTCATGTCAATCTCTCTCTAGAATCAAGGTTTCGTTGAGAAATATAATTAGCATAAAATTCATGTACGCCTAAAGGACCGTTACACTAATGTTGCCTATTGTGACTTATACATTGATTATTCACTGTTAAGTTGTGCGATGTGGGACACAAATCTTCCCCACTCTCTTTATATATAATCCCAAATGATGAAATTTTCTCTTCGGTTCAGAGGGTGAGACTTTCGAGGTAGAAAAGGCAGTTTCTATGATGTTAGAGACGCTTAAGAAGATCTATGTCCCAAACTACACCAACAAAGTTATTCTCGTTCCCAACATCACTGGAAATATGCTGAAAAAGGTAATCGAGTATTGCAATCGCAACATCGACCTTCCCGACAGAGTTGAGAAGGTACCAGACGAAGATCCCAATACTTTTCATGTTGAATTCATTAATGTCAACCAGAAAATTCTCTTTGATATTGTACCGGTTGCGAATTTTTTAAACACAAATAGTCTTTTAGATCTTATCGGAAAAGCAATTTCTGATACGTTAATTGGTAAGTGGACTGACGAGAGATCAAACTGTGGAAATGTTTGAGAAATGGTGATACCACATGAACAACGAAACTCCGTACTTCGACCAGGAAAACCAAAGAACGTAGGCGTACAAGCGGAAAACGAAACCAGCTTATGTACAATATTATCGAAGAAACAACAAATGAGGATGAGTTTGAGTACGAGGAAGATGAGACCAATTACCCCATTCCACCAATAATTCAAGTAACATGGGCTGATGGGGTAGAGAAGGAGATTCCAAAGGGAGTTCCGATGAAAGGGCTTACGACTCCTCGTGACAAGTGACAAGCTAAAAGAAATTGGCCTGCCCTAAGGATTTCTGCTACTAGTGAATCCCCAAAGACAGCGTGTGATGGATCAAAATGATGAGCGGACTAAGAAAAAAATACTGAGCCGCAATATTTTTTCTCTTATTTCATTTGCCACTAGACTTTTTATTTTTATTTTTTAAAAAGGATTTTATTTATAGAAGGCAAAAGCCAGTATACAGCATAAAACCACCTCCCAATGGCAGGTTCAACAAGGAGCTTATATCTAAATTATGGATTTTGCCGAAATCGCAGATTTGGCAATCCATTCCTATCAGATATACATTGTAATTGAATTGATAAAGGTAACTGTAAAAAAGTAGGAATTTCACAAGAAGCATTAGTTTCAAAAGCCTCATTAGCAAGCATGTCCGCAACCTTATTGGCTTCCCTATAAATGTGTGTAATAGCATGTTGATTTATGAGCTTGAGCAAAGTCTGAAATAGCACATCCAATTTCCAGCTATGAATGTGCCGAGAATGAATTGAATCCACTAAGAATTTGGAGTCTGGTTGAATAGAAATCTGAGTGTGTCCCAACTTGGAACATTAGAGGAAAAGCTTTGGCGGTGAAATGGTTGGATGACTGTTCTTCGGGGTTGCTCATACTGAATATTGATGGTGCTTCTAGAGGCAATCCGGGATTGCAGGTGCTGGTGGAATATTGCGTCGTAGTAATGGTGATTTTATCTTTGCTTATTATCGTTATCTGGGTAATGACCTTACTAATTCTGAAGTTGAGATACATGCAATGGTGTCAGGGATTCAACATATTCAATTGTGTTGTTGAACTTCCGTACAACTATTGTTTTTAGAAAGGTGTTTAATCTATTTGTCGTTGTCAAACTCCTTCAAAATAGCGATTTATTTTGCAGTTTTTTTTTATGTTATTAAAAAAATGTCGACTGACGATATCCGTCAGTACTTAATATCGAGAATGATTTTACTCCATAAGAGGAACAAGAAATCCACAGGGATAATGTCTGGGCTTGGGAATGAGGGGGAAATAATCATTCATTGGAGTAAGTTTAGTGAATCGAGTGGGATTAGATCAATCTTTAATTTAAATTTCGTTTTTAAATTCGCAGTAGCTGAATTTTCTTATACAAAATATGGTGCTTAAATTATTATTGCTTTGATATTTTTCTATTACTTTTTATTTGAGGTGCAATTAGATTGGTGAAAGATGGTATTTATGTTATTATTCATTTAATATTATTCATGTTTCTTTTTATTTGAGATGCAATTAGGCTTCTTTAAAATTGAGCACAAAATCTAATTAAGTGAGAGCAAGTGAATCTAACGTGGTAATCGAGTATTTGAAACTCTTATTATGTGCATACTGTGCGTGAGATAGAGAATAGAATAGTTAAGACTAGAGTCTGGTGTACAATATTGATGGTACTAGTAGCGAGAACTAGAGCAATAGTATCTAAGGTTAATAAGAAAGACGCGGAAGAGATTAAAGAAACGTTTAAATTCATTTATTAAATGGATTAAATTTAAAGGTGACCCAAATGGGTAGAGTGAAATATGAAAGAATGTGAGAGGGAAATAAAATCATTCTTTTACCATTTGTTTGTTTCATAAAAATACTTAATAATTAAGCTGCTAGTGTATTTTTAAGCAAAGGAAGAGAAGAAACCTGACCAGCCACATTTCTTTCTGCAGTGGATGCTGCTCTTTCTGTTCTCTCTCTCGTGTCGGGATTGGACCTAAAAACACCGCAATACTTTTTTTGGGTGATTCTAAAAACAACGTGTCACTTTCTCACTGTTACATTTTGCTTAGTAAATTATTTGGATACACACACACACACACACACACACACACACACACACACACACACACACATATATATATATATATATATATATATATATATATAGGTGGAACCAACATTTGCTATTTTTTGGGGGAAAAATTTAATGCTTTGTGTGAAAAATATTTTTTACACAATAAAAAGAGATTATTTAAAAATGTTGGGAGTGGTTTCCCCCCGTCCCCATTGGTTCTCCCATTGTATATGTGTCCATTTGACCAAAAAAAGGAAAGAAAAAGAAAGGAAATGTATTGTAATGGAATCTTCTCCAACGGTCCAATATACAATACGATTATGACAAATGTCATAATTTTACCGGTCTTGAAATAGAAAGATATGTTGTTTTCGTAACGATTCATTGAGCACTTCATATTACAAGATTGTTTGTGCACACGAGTACGCATAAAGGACCATTACACTAACGTTGCCTATTGTAACTTGTACATTGATTATTCACTGTTGAGTTGTGCGCTGTGCGACACAAATCTTCCCCACTCTCTTTATATATAATCCCAAATGACGTAATTTTCCCATCGTTTTTGATTTTCATGTCATTCTCTCTCTAGAATCGCGGTTTCGTTGAGAAATATAATTAGCATAGAATTCATGTTCTTGTGAGCTAGAATCATGTATTCATCATCATCAAAGACGATTATCTTGAAGAGTTCAGAGGGGGAGACTTTCGAGTTAGATAAGGCAATTTCTATGATGTCAGAGACGCTCAAGAAGATCTATGTGCCAAACTACGCTGAAATAGCTATTCTCGTTCCCAACAACACTGGAAAGATGCTGAAAAAGGTAATCGAGTATTGCAATCGCAACACCGACCTTCCCGACAAAGTTGAGAAGGTACTCAATACTTTTCATGTTGAATTCATTAATGTCAACCAGAAAATTCTCTTTGATATTCTACAGGTTGTGAATTTTTTAAACATAAAGAGCCTTTTAGGTCTTACCGAAAAAGCTATTTCTGATACCTTAATTGGTAAAGTGGACTGACGAGAGAAACTTTGGAAATGATTGAGAAATGGCGATACCGCAGGAACAACGAAACTTCGTAGTTCGACCAGGAAAATCAAAGAACGTAGACGTACAAGCAGAAACGAAACCAGCTTATGTGCAATATTATCGAAGAAACAATAGATAAGGATGAGTTTGAGTTTGAGTACGAGGAAGATGAGACCAATTACCCTCTTCCCCCAACAATTCAAGTAACATGGGTTGATGGGGTAGGGAAGGAGATTGCAGAGGGAGTTCCGATGAAAGGGCTTACGACTCCTCGTTACACGTGACAAGCTAAAAGAAATTGGCCTTCCCTGAAGATTTCTGCTACTAGTGAAACCCCAAAGGCAAACTTAGGTTACACTTAATTGAGCCGCAATTCCAAAATCCTAGAAATCAGATTTCAACCTCCTTTTCTCTCTAGATTCCAAAACTCAGAAAAATGAAGAGCTAGCATTCGCTGCTCGTTTCGTCACGTGGATACGGGTAGGATGTAATTCCGCAAGGGAGGACTCTGGTGGCAGCAACACACATCCGAAAGACAGAATCTTTAGCCAAAAAATGTAAATATTTCGTAAGTATTTTTCGATTTCTTTTGGTATGAGCGGATCCTTCGGGGGAGGACTCATGGGTGTTTAGAATGAGTTTCTGCCCATGAATCCCTTCACCTTGAATGTTGATTAAAGGGTCCTTTGTGCTAGGCAGCCCTTTAGATATTCCTCATCATCCCTCTCCCTTGAAAAGGATTCATCCTCGAATCATCATGCTATGTATCAAAATCAAAAGGGAATTAGTCAGAATCATTAAAAGAAGCACTTACACCATACTCACCTTTCAAATCTAGCTTGTAAGCATTGTCATTAAATTTTTAACTACTTGAAAGGGTCCATTTCCTCGTGGGTGTAACTTAGTCCTTCTTTCATTACGAAATATTTCTTTCCTTATATGTACCCAAACCCAATCTCCTACTTCAAAGGATATATGCTTTCGGCCTTTGTTGGCATGTCTTGCATAAGATGCATTCTTCTTCTCAATTTGACCTTTTACTTCTTGATGTACTTTTTGAATAAAATCTTCTCTAGAATCACCTTCTACATTAAAATATTCATCAACAGGTAAAGGAGTTAGATGTAAAGGGGTTAAAACCATAAAAAAAAAGTCAAAAGGAGAGTTATTAGTTGTAGAATGTAATGTCCTATTATGCAAATTCAGCAATAGGTAAGCATTCTTCCCACCTTTTTAAATTCTTTTGTATAAGTGCTTGAAGAAGAACCCCTAAAGTTCTATTTGTTACCTCTGTTTGGCCATCTGTTTGTGGGTGACTTGATGTAGAAAATAGCAATTTAGTTCCCAACTTACTCCATAAGATCTTCCAAAAGTAACAAGAACTTTACATTTTTATCATTCACAATTGTTCTTGGCACTCCATGTAGCCGAATGATTTATTTCATGAATAAGTCTGCTACATGACTTGCATCACTTGTTTTCCTTCGAGATAGAGCATCGGCTACAATGTTTTCCTTGCCCTTATTGTATTTGATTATGTAAGGAAAAGTATCAATAAAGGAAACCCATTTAGCATTCCTCGTTTTTCAACTTACCTTGTCCTTTTAGGTACTTGATGGATTCATGGTCCGTGTGTGCCACAAATTCCTTCGGAATTAGGTAATGTTTCCATGTTTCCAAAGCTCTAACAATTGCATACAACTCCTATAGGTTGGATAGTTAAGTGTAGGTCCACTTAATCTCTCACTAAATTAAGCCAAGGGTTTGTTTTGTTGTTGTAGAACAACTCCAATACATATTCCTGAAGCATCACATTCAACTTCAAAAGTGAGATAAAAATTAGGTAAAGCAAGTAATGAAGAATACGTTAGTGAAGCTTTGATATTGTCAAAGCTAATTTGTTGCGGCTCATTCCAAACAAAAGGAGTGTCATTTTTCACAACGTTATTTAATGGGGAAGAAATAGTACTAAAATCACGTACAAAACGTCAATAGAAACTAGCTACAGAAACTAGCTAACCCATGAAAAGATCTTACTTGACTTGCATTTGTTGGTGTCGGCCATTCCATGATTGCTTTGTTTTGTGCCGGATCAACACTAATTCCTTGAAAACTCACAATATATCCAAGAAAATTAATAGAAGTAGTGCAAAATACACACTTTACAAAGTAAACTCCCAAAAATTTACCAAAACAATGTCTAAAGATGTAGTTCATTAGTAACACCAAAAGGCTTGATAATCCATGCATATAAGCACTTAAATGCAGTTTTCCATTCATCAACTTCTTTCATTCTAATTTGATGGTATCCTTGAGTTAGATCTATCTTAGAAAATATCACGGAACCATTATACGGTTTGTATCTCTGGTCAATTGTACGATTTGTTGCTGTTACATTTAGCTTTTGTTTCCTACTTGCAAGAAACTACAAAAGGAAATCAAATGTATCTCTAGTCAATTATACAGTTGGTTGCTATTATCCTTGATCCTATTTAATCTAGAACTTCTATGTCTCTAGAAGAAAGTTATGCTAATGCAATACTTAGCAAAAAAAATCACAAGTATTAAAAACATATAATAACAATTAACCAATTCGGAAACAAGATATAAACTAAAACATTCACCTTAAATGCTTCGTAAGTAAGGTCTTTGTCACGAAGAATTTATTTAGAAATAACCATGTTCAAAACCACACATAAATAAATTACATAAAAACAAAAAGAAGCCCGGAATTGCTCTGCCTTGGTGCTTTTGTACCGTCCAAGAAGCTGGAGCTATTGTCCGTCTTGTGCCTCATGGTACAAGCTCCCCTAAAATCTACCATATTGGACTGCGGCAAATAATCCTCTATACTCATTTATGCACCCATTCCTATGCCCAACCAATCACAATTTACCATGTGTATATACAATTAGAAAAAATGATTACATGGCGAATTCTGATTGGTTAGGCACAAGAATGAAAACATATACGGGTACAGACGATTTTCACAATTGGACTGCAACCTATTAAGCTTAGAATTTGGATGCATGACCCACAATTTGATGAGTTTCTTTAGTTTCATGCCTTGTTCCTTCCACCATAATTACCATTTTCCCTGTTTCATAGGAATAGAAAAAATAGTGAATCATTATATTTTCTAATAAAGACTCCACAATAAATTCTAAGTACATAAACACTTAATTTTTACTTAAAATGAATCAAAGCCACACAAACTTGTATCAAGTAACTATAGTCTAAGTGAGAAAATACTCCGAATAATATACAAGTATATGATATCATCACCTTGGCAGGCCGGTTTCCTTTCGTTAAAATCCGTTCTTAATCTCAGCTTAACTGTTGGTCTGCCTCCTGAGTGATCTCGATCAGCTGAGATTTTTCGAGTATAACCAATATCAAAAGAAGGTTCAACTTCTTCAACTAACAAAGACGACCCCTTCTAATCACGATGAAGGTTGAAAAAATATTTTTATCCCAAGATCGCAAAACTCAATTTAAACGTTTCAATTTTTCCATTAGAATAACCATGGCCATGAAATTCCACCTCCCAACTTCGTTGCACCACCTCCAAAAACACCCTCATGATGTTCCCACATATTTTGAATACAAAACGCCGAGGGGATACCCCACATTAATTTAAATTTTTACAAGTAAGGGACATTGATCAGACTCTGAATGTTGTAAATGTTCTACCAAGGTATGAATAATTACATTATTCCAACTAGACTTTACGAGAATTCAATCTAACTGTCTCAAAAGAGGCGGTGTTGAATTCCAACCGTCTCTAATGGTTTTGTTTTTAAACAAAAAAATAAAAATTCATTTTCCATTTAATTTTAATTTGATGTATTAATTTGAAAATATGGGAAACTTTCCATATGTCAACTTTCTCATTTATGGTATTGCATGAATTGTTACCAACAAATATGCCGAAGTACAAATTGTCCCATTTAAACCATTTTCTTTTATTCTACCCAAAAATTATAAATGATTAAATAAATAAAAAAAATCTTGTAGAACTAGTTTTTTGTTTATAAAGGAAACCGTGTATTGATATAAGGTGAATTTCGAACTGTACAAGCATGAGCAATGACCAGAGGCCACCAAGCTAGCGGAGCCAGTCCACACTACAATTTTGCCTTAGGCTAAAGTAGTATATCCTAGGAAAAGTATGGAGTGGCCTGCTGATCAAGTCTACAAAGTCCTTTGATCGCCTGTGGAAAAGAATTAAAATTCATTTAGGTGAGAGTTGTGTGATGATCGAATGCTTCATTAGCTCAGCTGTCGGCCACCTTATTTGCTTCCCGGTAGATATAGATCACCGTGTTTGAGCAGTTTAGGGATAATAGCCGCTGGAATATGCCATCCAGCCTCCAAGCATGTACCATGCGGCCTTGGAGAAACACAACAAAAATTCTAAATGTGTTTTCATCTCCATTGTTGAGTATCCTAGGTCCAGAGCTAATTTAAGGCCGCACACCATGCCTTACAATTCAGCCTCTAAGTATGTTCGGTCTAAGACAATGAAAATATGAAAAGTTGCAATGACCGGGTTCCCATGCGATGAACCATAAACATTCAAAATAATAATAGGATTACCACCAAAGTTATTGTACCATCATACACTCTATGTACTTATCATGCTCGCCCAAATGGGCCCTCGAGTGCATGTGTACTGATCATACATCCCATCCATCTACATAATGGTTTTAAGTAGCTTTGCAATTCCTAGACTATCCCAGATCCTGTAGTCCTAGTGCCATCATAAGTGAATCAGCATCGATCTCACCACAAAATCCAACATATGCTAGCAAACATTGTAGTTCACATTTTATGCCATATTCTCCTGCCCTTCCACCATAAACACTTGAGTAGATAAAACAGCAAATCGAACCCGAGGTCCTGCCAAAGGAGACCAACTGAGGCGCAAGAATGTCGCCAAAGTATTATAGCAGTTGAACAATGGAGAAAAATATGACTGAAGGTGTCTTCTCCATTTCTACAATGACAATGTGATACAAGAGACACACCCCATCATTGGCGGACCTTGTCAAGTGATAGGAAGCAATTAAAGAGTCGCCATAAGAATAGCTGCAATGATAATGTCAAAACAATGGACCAAATATTCGGGGCAAAGGTTGCGAGACACCTGAAGGTTGTAGCAACCTTAAGACCGATTTGATTGTGAACTCACCCCCTGCTTCAAGCATCCAAACCCGCATGTAGCCCCTGAACCTAGGGTAACTGAGGGTAGAGTACTCACTTGTTCTGCAGGTTAAATATCTTTGATTGAGGCCTTCCATCCATGCTGGCCAAGGAATGAAGCAAGTGTGGATGCATAGTTGTGCGATGCGGCATTGACTGATGTCGAGCTTAAGCATCCCTCAAAAGGGAAATTCTCATGCTAAAATGATGAGGAGCCATTACAAATCTGAAGCCCAATTTGTTGTTCAGACAGTGACTTAAGTTCCAATAACCGTCTCCAAACAATGGAATCAAAAGACGATCGCGTAGCTAATCTTGGATGTGTAATTTGTTTGCAATATTGATCCATCATGTAGTCTCTCCATAATGAGTTCGATAATCAGAACTACTACCATAATTTAATGAGAATGTTTGTCGATATGATGCTAGAGTATGAATTCCCAGACCATTTTACAACGTGTTTCAGCACAATCTGGGCCAAGCCATCCAACGTCTTTTTAAACCATATTCGGGTTGGCCCCAAAAGAAATTGGCGAAGATAGGCTCTATATCATTAAACACTCTCTTTAGTGGGTTTGAAGCGGCCAAAATGTGATGGGTCAGTGAAGATAATACGTGCCGAATTTGGATAAGTCGTCTACCAAAACCCATAAGTTTTTTATGCCACATTCCACTCTTTGCCAAACCAATTCCTTAAGTGTCGATTAGTAAGTGAATTTCGTGCGTCCCATGAAGAGCGGGTAGCCAAGGTATGTGAAGGGCAGAGACCCTTGCAAATAGCCATTTACTCTTGCCATCATCTATACTTGTCTCGCCTGGGTTCTGGATGAGACATACTAGGGGCATTTTTCGGCGTTCAACCACTGTCCCGATGTTGTTTCATATTTCCAAATAAAGTTAATCAGATTTTGGCAATCCTCACTTACCCCCGTTAAGAGAAATGAATACATCATCCGCATAGGCCAAATGTGACACCATTTCCCTGAGGGTGGCACAAAATACGGGACTAAAGCCCTTGTATCCATCATGCGATTGAAGCCACGTGAGAACACCTCCGTCGAGAGAATAAAAAGCAAAGGGATAATGGGTCCCCTTGCTTAACTCCCCTCCCTGACCGAAAAAAATTGAATGGGAATCCATTAACCAATTTCTAAAGCCAGTAGTTCTCAAGGAGGTAACACACCATATGATTAAAATGCGCGCTAAATCCTAATTGTTGCATTGCCAAGACTAGAACTGAATGGGAAACTCGATCAAGAAGGGGTCTCGCCAGCTGTCATGACCCCATTATCAAAAAGATATAGACACTGGAGATTCATAGTTTTAGCCCCCAAGTATGAGGTTTACGAGGGGTGGGTCTATCACTCAAGAATAAACAGGTGAACGAGTACACTGTATCCAACAGGTCCTTTTCCATTCCAACTCCGCAATTCCGTTTGTCTACCATAAAATTGTTAGTAGTGCCCTAGCACCATTAGCATACGTTGTGCGTTTTATTTCTTTTGAGGATGTCTTTGAATAGTAAATTTTGCTTATGTACATCAAATGCGTGATTTGATAGTAAAACTCATTAGCTTATGTAATTACTATTCAAGTTGTCCCTAGTTTTATGTAAGGTTCTTTACAATGAAATAAAACTAGTATGATGTTTGTTTAATGATTATGTTTTACTAATCATGTGTAACGAATACAAATCATATCATAGATGCAATATATATGGATATATTGTATTGGACGTGATCCGTTAGAGAAGTAATACTTCATGGTCCTTAGTCATATGTATTAATTCCTCAATACTATTTTGGAATCCTTAGACCTTATGTCTCCATTGATTCTAGCATGAATGGAGCCACGTTTTGACTCAGTCGGACGTTACTTTTAATCGAGTAATCAATACGACTGATGATCGGATATAGTGTCCTATCATGGCTTGAATGTGAGAGACATTGTAAGGGATTTGTCCCTCTCTTATTAGAGAGAGATATCCATGGGCCCCTCGATAGGGATTTATTGTTTGAATGCATGGTCATGCTCAAATGTATTTGATAAAGTGGTTATCAAATGCTATTTGTTGGAACAGTCTACCTGGAGATCGAGCATAAATACAATTAAGCTTTATAAGGGTGACGACTACCATGCCTTATGCTTAAGTAGGATATCGCGAGACAAATGGATTAAATAGTGCATTGATGATATTAGGTTCCACCGTAAATTCATTCACTTTGGGTAGTCACAATGTCCTGCTAGGGTCCACTTGTGATTTATGAACACATACTACTACTAAGTGTGTTTTCATTGCCATCGTGATATGAACCTACAGGGTCACATGCATAGACGAGCTAACGAGCTTCATGTCCAGATTCAATGAATCTAGAATGTGTCTAGGTTCATTGTATCTGACATTTATTCTTCTGAGAATAATAAAGCGTTATTATTTGAATTAGAGATAAGGGGTATTTTCGGTATAGCTGGGATTATGTGGGAGTTATTATCCGATAAAGACTCCCACTACCAGCATAAGTCTAGAGGACGTCGGAGTTATAGACTCCCACTGCCAAAAGAGTTGGATAGGACGTGGGAGTTGTTCTTGAAACAAATTCCACTCCCTATGTAAACTCTCTTGGCCGAAACCCTTAAGACTAATGCTTCAGCCACAATAAACTAAAAATCCCGAAATCAGATTTCTGAATTCCGCCTCTCCCTTTCTCTCTAAATTCCCGAAACTCAGAAAAACGAAGACCTAGCAATCGCTGTTTGTTTCGTCACGTGGATACCGGTAGGGAGTAATTCCGCAAGGGAGGACTCAATGTGATCTTTGCTAAGATCCCAAAGACAGAATCTTTCATTCAAGAATCAGATTCTTGAGCCATAAAATGTAAGTCTTTTCTTATGCTTTCGATTCGGTTTTGTATGAGCAGATCCTTCAGGGGAGGACTCATGTGTGTTTAGAACGAGTTTCTGCCCATGAATCCCTTCATTGGTATCAGAGCCTTGCCCATACTATTCGAATTCGATATTGTTAATCACATCATAACATGTATCAAATTCGATTTGGTATGTGTATGTGTGAAAAATAGAAAAGATTGTATCTTTAAGTTAATATATGTGATATATGCATAAACTGTCATCGGTTGATCATGTTTATTTGTTTATGTGAATCGTTATGTTATTAATTCGATTAATATTGCATGAACTGCTAAAGCATGATTCGATCTGTAATTTAATTCGATTAATTTGCTTAAACTGATATCGCATGTTTCTGTATATTCGATACTGCATAATCTGTTATTAATTCGATTAATTCGGTTATGCTTCATGCGTTAATCTGATTAACCAATGCATAATTCGATTATGTATTTTAGGCAATTTATGGTTAAAATCGTGGCAGAAAACTCATTCGATGAGCTGATGAAGAATTAGATTTTTCAGCGTCGCGTTGACCATCAGCGTTCCGCTAACCTAAGACTTTGTATACGTACTCGTTTTATTTCATTATGCTTTATGTGAGTTTTAGCATGGCCTACTATACCCCCTCTTGTTTTACACTTAATTGGGTTGTAATTTTATAATACGACTTGCGAGTCATTTTTCCAATGATGTAAAATTGTAATTTCTTTCTTATATTAGTTTTACTGCTTTACATTGAAGGCTGGGTATGCCCATGCAATTATGTAACAAGACTGGAGGATGCTTGATCGAAGACTTTATCCATGAGATGGATATTGACTTAGATTGACCCTTGGCTCCCACAAGGCTCGTGGGAGTCATCATAGGATTAGGTCATGCTATCTCACGTTTACTTTTTTACTTTATATATTGCATGAGATGCTTGTATTATTGTCTTATGGGGTTTAACAGCTTATTCAAATGTTTTAACTAAGTCTTAAAATGCCTACCATATTCTAAGCACTCATTGAGCTTGGATCATCATTTTTGTCTACTTGCCAAAGCAACAGATAAGTGGTTATCTAAGCAAAAGGAGATGGGAAAATAGTGATTTCCATAAGCTAGGCTATCAAAATAGTTTTGGGCCTAGGGCATAAAATGGGAAATAGCAGGGACATATAGATGTCATTCCCATTGATTGATTTTACTTTAATTATGGGGATAAGCCAAAGCTTACTTATAACTATCGTAAAATGATATTTTCCACTACTTATCATGTGTTGAAATTGTGGAAAGGTTTTTGCTCAAAAACTAATAACTTTGCAAATAATTTAATGTAGATAATGGCAACCAATACATCACACAATTCATTGTGATCCGTCCTTGAGAAGGAAAAACTAAGTGGGACCAATTTCCTTGATTGGGCCAGCAATTGAAGGATTGTCCTTAAGCAGGAAAGAAAGTTATACGTTCTTGATACTGATATTCCTGAACAGCCTACAAACAACGGCCCCAAAGCTGAGAGAGATGCTTGGAAGAAGCACTCTGATGACTATAACGATGTGACTTGTCTCATGTTAGTCACAATGAACACTGATCTTCAAAAACAGTTTGAAGGGGTTGAGGCTTTCCAAATGATGGGCCAGCTCAAGAAAATGTCCCAAGAGCAAGCCCGTCAAGAAAGATTCCTCACCACTAAGGTGTTGATGGCCCTGGCACCTCTGTAAGTGCACATGTTCTTAAGATGAAGGGCTATCTTGACTAACTTGAGAAACTTGGGGCTCCCGTAGGTCATGACATGGCCACAGATATGATCTTGGGCTCACTCCCACCAGAGTATGACCAGTTTGTCATGAACTTCAACATGCATGGCATGGAGAATTCCATACACGGGATGCTTAAGCAGGTTGAACTGAACATTAAGAAGACCCCTGAAGTCTTAATGCTTCAAAAAGGGAATTTCAAGAAGAAAGGAAAGGGAAAGCCCATGGCCAAGAAGGGCAAAGGCAATAACAAGCTCAAACCCAAGGTACCAATGGAAGGAGTTTGCTTCCATTGCAATGAACCAGGTCATTGGAAACGAAACTGCAAGCTCTATTTGGAAGAGAAGAAAAAGGGAAAAGCCAGTTTGACTGTCTCTCTGGGTATTTATGTTATTGAAATTAACATGTCTGCTACTACTTCATGGGTATTAGATACCGGTTGTGGATCTCACATTTGTGCAAATGTGCAGGGGTTCAAAAGGAGTAGATCACGAGCAAAATGAGGAGTGGACCTGAGAGTAGCGAATGGAGCAAGAGTTGTTGTTGTAGCTACCGGGACATTTAATTTAGTTTTGCCAAGTGGCCTTATTATAGAACTGAATAATTGTCTTTATGTTCCAACTTTGAGTAGGAATATTAGTTCAGTTTCTTGTTTGGATATTGATGGTTTTGAAATAAATATTATGAATAAAATTTGCACCGTTCATAAAGATCGTATCTTCTATGGAGATGCCTCTTTGATGAATGGGCTTTATATTCTTAACCTCGATGAATCCATTAAAAGGTCCATCTATAACATTAATACAAAGAGGTTTAAATCAAATGACTTAAACCAAACCTACTTTTGGCATTGTCGTTTGGGCCACATCAACGAGAAAGGCATATGAAAACTCCATAAAGATGAAATTTTGACATCATTTGACTTAGAGTCTTATGAGACATGTGACTCTTGCTTGTTAGGTAAAATGACTAAAACTCCTTTTACTGGACAAAGTGAGGGAACTTCTGATTTGTTGGGCCTCATACATACAAGTGCTAGAGAAGGGTTTCAGTACTTCATCACATTCACATATGATTTCAGTAGATATTCATACATACAAATTTTTGATGAATTAGGTGTCATCCTTAGCATTGTGAACCCAGTGGACCTTTATTGTGATAGTACTGGTGCCATTTCACAAGCTAAGGAACCTAGATCTCACCAACGATCCAAACACATTCTTAGGCGTTTCCATATGATTAGAGAGATCATTGATAGTCGAGACGTTAAAATTTGCAAAGTTGATACATAGGACAACATTGCAGATCCATTGGCCAAGCCACTCCCGCAACCTAAACACGAGCGTCATACTAGGTCAATGGGATTGAGGATCATGTATGATTGGACCTAGGGCAAGTGAGAGATTTTTAGTAGTGCCCTAGGACAATTAGCATATGTTGTACGATTTATTTCTTTTAGCATGTCTTTGAATAATTAATTTTGCTTCTGAAAATCAAATGCGTGATTTGATAGTAAAACTCATTAGCTTATGTAATTACTATTCTAGTTGTCCCTAGTTTTATGTAAGGTTCTTTACAATGAAATAAAACTAGTATGATGTTTGATTGATGATTATTTTTACTAATCATGTGTAATGAATACAAATCATATCATAGATGCAATATATATGGATACATTGTATTGGACGTGATCCGTTAGAGAAGTAATACTGCATGGTCCTTATTCATAAGTATTACCTACTCAATACTATTTTGGAATCCTTAGACCTTATGTCTCCATTGATTCTAGCATGAATGGAGCCACATTTTGACTCAGTCGGACTTTACTTTTAATCGAGTAAACAATACGACTGATGATCGGATGTAGTGTCCTATCATGGCTTGAATGTGAGAGACATTGTAAGGGATTTGTACCTCTCTTATTAGAGAGAGATATCCATGGGCCCCTCGATACGGATAGACTGTTTAAATGCATGGCCGTGCTCAAATGTATTTGATAAAGTGGTTATCAAATACTATTTGTTGGAACAGTCTACCTGGAGATCGAGCATAAATAAAATTAAGCTTTATAAGGGTGACGACTACCATGCCTTATGCTTAAGTAGGATATCGCGAGACAAATGGATTAAATAGTGCATTGATATTAGGTTCCACCGTAAATTCATTCACTTTGGGTAGTCACAATGTCCTGCTAGGGTCCACTTGTGATTTATGAACACATACTACTACTAAGTGTGTTTTCATTGCCATCGTGATATGAACCTACAGGGTCACACGCATAGACGAGCTAACGAGCTTCATGTCCAGATTCAATGAATCTAGAATGTGTCTAGGTTCATTGTATCTGACATTTATTCTTCTGAGAATAATAAAGCTTTATTATTCGAATTAGAGATAAGGGGTATTTTCGGTATAGCTGGGATTATGTAGGAGTTATTATCCGATAAAGACTCCCACTACCAGTAGAAGTCTAGAGGACGTGGGAGTTATAGACTCCTACTGCCAAAAGAGTTGGATAGGACGTGGGAGTTGTTCTTGAAACAAACTCTCACTCCCTATATAAACTCTTTTGGCCGAAACTAAGACTAATGCTTCAGCCGCAATAAACTAAGAATCCCGAAATCAGATTTCTGAATTCTGCCTCTCCCTTTCTCTCTAAATTCCCGAAACACAGAAAAATGAAGACCTATCAATCGCTGTTCATTTCGTCGCATGGATACCTGTACTGAGTAATTCCGTAAGGGAGGACTCAAGGTGATCCAAAGGGCCTCTTGCACTTCTTTTCTTTGAATTATACGTATGAAATCATGATTCACCTCTCCAATCGGGATAGAAAGGTCTCCAATATTCTGTACTTGATTCCCATTAAATAACCTATCAAAATGCGTCATCCACCTCGCCTTGATTTCCTCATCCTTAACCAAAACTCTCTAACTATCATCCTTAACAAACCTCACCATACCAATATCTCTTGTCTTTTTTTCTCTTAAACGAGCAAGTCTATATATACCTTTCTCACCATCCTTAGTGTCCAATTTATTATACAAATCCTTATAAATTGAATAGTTTATCCGCTTTTACTGTGCAATATATGCGATAAATAAATGATGTAGGGGGTCCCTACCTTATCAAAATACTCATACCCGAAATCAGAAAATATCCAAAAATCTGCCCCGCTCCCGGTGCGATATCTTTCCGCTCCGAATTGACTCCTGTCTGCACTCACTCTAGCTATCGCGATCGTCGTTTTGACATATTGTGCGTTGAAAAAGGTGAAAAAACATTCACTCAGTGACCTTTCAAAGTTGCCAAAAAAATATCGAACTCACCAAGATCTCTCAAGAAAATGTCTACTGTTGCTTGCGGCTGCCCAGCAGCTTTCCTTATTTTCGGTATTAGCCACGCATCCCCCAGGCCCCCAAATCCCTTAGGTTATATATACACATATTGATGATGCACATGTTCCAAAGGCCCTCAACTCCATGATCCCACGATTTTTGCTTCCTATATTACTTTAGTTTTATTTTAATTAAATTTCATTTTTCACTTTCCTTGCTGCACACGACCACAATTACGGTCCGCCTTGTTGCACGACCCCATATTGATTGCCTACTCACCTTCCTATTCTCATCCCACGAAACTGATGTTTCATTTTTTTTCTTTTTTCTTTATATTATATTCCTAATCCCCAAATCACATAATTCATTTTATTTAATTCCAATTCCAATTAACTACTCCTGTAAGTGAATTACAACTAGGTCTCTCCAATACGATACACGTACGAAACGCCCCACAACGAAACGTACCAAAAATGTAACACGCAACATGTTATAAAAAGTAATAGACACGTGAACACATAATTGCGCAAAATAAATTACGCCTACGCAATAAATCACACAAAAATAAACTAAATGTAAAATAACACGTAAGCAAAAGTTACGGGTTTCACAGAGGGGATAATCGAGTTATTTAGGATAAAGTATAATAATTTCTTTATTAGTAACGTGCCTGTTCGAGATGAAGTTCGTAATTTAGATTGTTGGCCAATAGTTAATGGTCAAGCATTTGAACATGTTTAAAAAAACAAAATCAGTTCTAAACCAATTTAAAAGCTTTTGAACATGTTTAAAAAAATTGTAATTTGAATATTAATCTTAGGTGAAAAAAAAAGAAGCAAAATATAAAGAGCCAGTGCCATTTTTCTTTTAGTTGGAAAATTATATACTGAACTGGACAAGTTTGGTCTCTGTTTTTTTCCAGTGAGTGAAACAATTGTAAATATATTTTATTATTAGTTTCATAACTATATTCGATAACACTAAATATTGAAAAATAGTATTGGTAAATTCTTAAATATACGAGATAGAAAAGAAGAAAAAACACAATAAGACACTAATGTTATTGTACTAATTTTTTTTTTTCTTTTTCCAAACTCCATCTGAGTCTGATGATATGATGAGTCTAACTAGTCATATAAGTCTGATGAGCCAAACCCTCGTTCCCTGAATTTTACATATAATAATATTAATATTTTATTATTAGCATATAATTTACTCTATTACTCCCTCCATTCCCTATTAATTGTCGATTAGGAGATATCTAGGTATCCAAATTAATTGTCGTTTAAGGTTATTTTATTAGTTGTCAACAATTTATTCCAATTATACCCTCAATATTTTCCTTTCTTTTCTTTATGACATAGAAGTGAGAGAGAGAGAGAGAGAGAGAGAGAGAGAGAGAGAGAGAGAGAGGGTGAGGGTAATATTGGAAGTTTAGGTGAAAATGACAACTTCCTTAATTTTTTCAAATTGTCTAAAGAGTCTTATATTTAGGAATGGAGGGAGTAGTATATAATTAACTACAAGAGTGAAGAGCTTCAATCAAGGTTGTTAAAATTGCGATTCTACATAGAATCGGTGGAGGGTGGAAAATCGTAAAATAAATCTTTAAATCGTACCGAAAAATTAAAAAATATATTATATATATAAATAACAATAATTAACATATAAATCATACCATATGGCCACCAACTAGACAATAATTTTTTCAAAAGACAATAATTTGCTTTCAAAATAATTTTGAAATTATTCACTTTCAGAAATATTTTAATTATTTTCGGTAATGTTTTCTTTTATATTTTTGGTCCAATTAAATAATATAAAGTAGACTATTTGGGACTTATTTCAATATAAGTATTTTATAGGATTTTGTGTGCTAATATTTTAATTGCCACTTTAGTCCTGAGTATATATAGTCTCTTAGGCGACAAAACCCTAGAAGAAACCCCAAAAACTTTCTCTTCCTCCTCCCTTATTCCTTCTCAGCGGCGCCGCCGCCTCCTCCTCTTCTTCTCCGGCGCGCCGCTGCCGCCTTTCTCCTCTTTCTTTCTTCTATTCCTCTCCACACCCTTCTTCTCTTATTCTCTTCCTCTCCGCCGTGAAATCGCCGCCGCCTCCCTTTTTTTCTTTTCTTTCTTCTCCCCTTTTCCCGCGACATCACCCCCGATCTCCCTCATCTCTGTTCGGCCTTCTTCACCGCCGCTGCTCCTCCCTTGCTTTGCCGCGACTCCTCCACCGACGCCTTCGCCCACCTCCATCGAAGGTTCGTCTATCTCTCTCTCTCTCTCTCTCTCTCTCTCTCTCTCTCTAAATTTGTGGAATCGGTAGAATCGTAAAAATGTACGATTTTATGTTTTTACGATCCGAGTCTACGATTTTACTTCTGATTCAACTCGTTTTGCTTCCGTAGAATCGTAAAATCGTACGATTTTACGAGTTAACTCGCTATTTTAACAACATTGCCTTCAGTGATAACTGTTTTGTGACAATATACCATTTTGTCACAAATAAGAGGTTTATTGTGTCAAAATACTCTGTTGTCACTAGTGTAGGTATTAATTGTGTCAACTTACATATTTGTCATGTTTGTAGTGTTAATGGTGACAATTAAAGTCTTTCATAATTAAATTGTCACTATTACTATATTAATAGTGTCGTAATTTCTTTTATCACTAAAGTTTTGACACCAATATTTTATAGAAGGGATGAAACTTAGTTTTGACAAAATTTATTTTGCTCACTAGTATTCTAATTTATTGTGACAAAAAGTGCTTTGTCACTGTACTTACGCCTTCTTGTGATGAAAATTTGTGACACTAAAGTTCAATAAGTTAGTGTTAGCTAAATGTGGACACGAATAAGAGGTTTATTGTGACAAAACATGAATGTTCATTATTGTTTGTACTAGTGGTGATGACTTATTTGTTTGTTACTACCGCAAATTGTGACGATTAGTGTTTTCCATAGTTATCTTGTCGTTATTAGTGTATTACTACTGTCTTGTTTTTTGTTATTAGATTTTGTCACTAATGTCATATGAACTATGGTGGCGTTGATCTTTTGGTGGGTGGAAAGTTATTTAGAACAACTTGTCTTTGTCGCTAGTATTTTCATTTGCTTTAACAAAAACTCCTTTTGTCACTCAAAAGATTATCATTGTTGTCGAACTTTTGTGTCACGAAAATGTCAATCAATTATTTTAATTGAATAATGTCACCAAAAGAAGAAAAATGAAAAAAGGAAAGTTGTATTGCAACACAAATTGATGGAAAGTATAAATATTATTTGTTTTTTTGTAAAAAAAAAAAAAAATGAGAGTATAAATAATAGGAGGAACATCTATTAACAAATGATCAACTAGCCCATCGGCCTACCACACGACATATATGCAGGAGGTCACGGGTTCAATTCTCATCCTTTGAGAGATAGATACTTTATTCTACATTATTTAAAGGTGTCTTGACTTGGCGGCTATGGGAGATACTATATTCTACATTTATTCAAAGGTGACCTGACTTGGCGGCTCGGCTCAGCGAGGGGAGGGAGTCGGCTTGGCCTAAACTACGTTGACACTATTTCAAAAATAATTGGTTACGAAGTAGTTGTCATTAATTTGAGTAGAATGCTTGACAAAAATTTGGCTACTATTAACTAGTATTATAGTGTCAACGATGTCGTCACTATAAATATAAATATTGTGACGTCTTAATTTGTCACATATTGTAATGTTTTTGGTGTCAAAAATTTAGTCACAGAATAATTGAGTAATTGTGACCAATCACAAAATGTTATCACAATTTCATCAGTGATGGAGGTATTTATGACGATAAGTGACGACTTCGAAAAATGGTCACAATCGATAATAGTGACCTAAACTCGACAATTTAGTGACGACTTTCGTGCTCACTAAATATCATTTTCCTTGTATAAGACTAATATGTTTTATTTTCCTAAATCCAAATCTACCACAATTTGCGTTTCTCTCATAGCCAGTTAATCATGCTTTGTTTTCAAACATTGCCTTGCATGGTAAGTGTTGTTTCTTCCGTGTCAACTTCTACATCTTCAACCCTTGAATAATATAAAATATAAAGTAAATAGTGATTATCCTTTCTAAAAAAGATATTGTAAATAATTACTTAATTTAATAAGAAAAGTAAAAATAATAATTTATGTTTTATTGTCAAAATTCCTGAGATGTTCGTTCATCGTTGTCAGACGACTTTCATGAGACAAAGAAAGAACATGGAACTGCGCCACTGGAGCCATATGTATATGAATTGATTGATGCAAAATGTCTTTAAAGTTAAGAAATGAATTGATTTAAAGGCATGCTTTATTGAATTGGATGAAATGTCGAATTGTTCATTCTTATGTGTGTTGTAGAATTGTATCTAATTGTGTATGTTGTTTGCATTCTCTATCTTGTTATACTTGTTTTTGGTACTAAATTTGTAGTCTTACATGCTAAGTGTTACTTGGAGTCGTCACTGTTTTTGAGCTCTTGTCTATGATGAACCCTATTGCAGGATTCATTCAATTGCATGCGTGTGTATAGTCATTGAACCCCAGGAGTTCACGATTCTATGTCTCTGCCTCTGACTTCCTAATTGGGATTATAAATTGGGGACTATAAACGTCATTGTGGAGTCCACAGTGGTGGCCGATGACACAATATGAATGGTTTCTTACTCTTTTAGCCCTTCGTTTAGGGGATAATTCTGGATCCATGTATTACATACTCGGATGTCTTCCCTTCTAGGCTTAAAGTTGGGGACCTGTGTAGATGATTTCATTAGAGTTATGAATTGAGCTCATTTGTGTAAATTGTTGAGTCATAACATGAATTATATTCAAAGAGTCCAACGTTATGTATGTCCGTTTGTTAGTATGAACAACACATGGTGTTTGTGTCTCATTCCGATGTGTAGATATTGAATTTCGACGAGTTTAGTTTATAACTTACTTGTTCATGTTTTAGTATGGTTGGTATATGTGAATTTGTGCCTCAAATGTTTCTTTTGGGGTTGGGAAAGTTAAGGTGCAGAAATGGGCATTTTACATGTACTTTTGTACATGAAAAATAGGTTTCTGCAGGTCGCGGACAAAGGGATTCATCCTCACCTTCATCTGCACAACTACTAGGAGCTACTGCCTTACTGCGGACGATGTCCTTCATCCGCGGCCCCCTACAGTCAACCAATGCGGATGATGTATTTGTCCGAGATTTTGGTCATTTGGTTGTGGACGATGCTTCGTCTACATCATTTGTTGACTAGTTTTGACTTTTGTTTGACTTTGGTTTCTTCTGGTATTTTCTACAGGTTATTTTGGGATGTTTGATGTGTAGAAATGTGGTGTACGAAGGAACCTGAACTTTGCATGTTTTCACTCTATTTTTGGGTAGTCGGGAAAACGGATTTGTGTATTATTTGATGTTTCAGCCCAAGGGTGTTGATGCTTACTGTGCTTCATAGCTCATGCCTTTAATTTTCATTTACTTGCAGATAATGGTGATTATGTGGAGTCTTGGGATGAGAATTGCGATAAGTAATCCATAATGAAATTTATGTAATAGTTATTTTTCACTTTACTTCTTTGGATTCTAAATATGTCATGACACATAATATAACACACTTTTACCTTATTTTCGTGTTGTACTTATACTTTAAATCTAATAATTATGTAAGCTTTGGATTCCTTTTATTAATATGATATTGGACTTTATCCTTTCTGCTTTGGTTTTGTGCCTCATTAGCATATGAGGCACTGCCAGGTCATCACTAGGTTTGGGGTGTGACAATAACAGGATATATCCCCAAATGTATTATGATTTGCGTGCCCGGGAGCACGATATTTTGTTTGTCTGGCCAGGACCTTAGTGGGGGTAAACAGTTAGTGTTGTTAACAGTTGTTGTGGAGTTCACAAGGGTGAACGATGACGTAACGTGGTGTATCCTTAAAGCTTTGTCCCTTTCATTTTGGGGTTATGTACCCATATCCATGACTAGTCTAATAGTTAGGGGTTGTTAATAGCTGGTATAGAGTTGTAGCCGGACAATTGTGCTCAATTATGTGAATTGTATGTTGGGTGCAAAAGCGATACTAGTAATGTTTGACTACAAGTATGTTCGTGTGTTTTGCATTAGTAGTTAATGGTGCTCTTACCACAATTTCCAATATATAAGTGTCAGATATGAAAGAGTATAGTTCTGGCTCATTGATGTTTTGGTTTGTTGAAGTTGGTCAAAATGTGTATTTTGGCTCCTTTTTCTTTGCATTTTGATTCTAAGTTGCCGAGTAATGATTTCCACTCTTGTTTTTCTGTCCTAAAACGCACAAATTGAAGTTTTATTGTTATGGAAATTATGATGAAAGATTTACACATTTTTATTGCATTGTATGAAGTGTTGAATTGTTCATTCTTGTGTGGTCGATCGTTTAGTCTAATTGCGTATGATAGTTGCATACTGGTGGTTGTTGTTGATATAATTGATGTTGGAGTCGTAATTGACATGTGTTGGTAGTGTCGTTCCCCCGATTTTGTGCTCTTGACTTGGAATGTCTCCATAACAGGATTCATTCCTTTTATGTTTATGTTTACTCCTGAACCCAAGAGTTCGCGATGATAAGCTAACCTAAAATGAACCTTGGGCCTTCTCCTAATTGGGCAATTATCAGGGACTACCAATGGTCATTTTGAAGTTCACAGTGGTGGACAATGACACAACTCGAATTAATCCTTAAATACATGGCCCCCCGTTCATTCAGGGGATATCCAAACCCATGACATAAAATATTTGGATTTTCCTAACTTGGTCATACGTTTGGGGACCGTTGCAGTAATTGCTTTAGAGTCATGAATGGATAATTGAGCTCGGTTGTGGGGATTTGTTTGAGTCATATAAATGAACCATACTCGGAGTGTCTAATGTTCTGTATTTATGTTTGTTTGTATGAGTAAAGCATGGTTCTCGTAGCAAATTTCCGATATATAAGTGTTGGATTTGATAAGTATGGTTTATAACTTTGTTGTTCTTTTTTTGGGTCTTGTTTAGATATGTGCATATTGGGGTTGGGACTTAGGAATTTCAGAAATGCACATTTTCTTCACAAATTTACACTGTTTTGGGCTTCTATATTCCGGACGACCCCTCCAGTCGACCGGACCAATCCAGCATCATTTGGAGCAAACTACCGGGAGAACCTGAATTTTCTCGGATGATTACTTCATTCGACGAAGAGAGATATCAGATCGCTCAGGCTACCTCAGATGACCTCCGGTCGACCGGGCACTCCACTTGCTTCGTCTGGACTTTTTTACATTGCTATTGCCTCCAAGTCAGACGACCTCCGATCAACCGAACCTCTGATCTACTCCGTCCGGTGCCACCATCCATAGGGTATTTTGGCTTGTTTTTATTTCTGCTCTATTCCGTTTACAAGTGAAGTATTTGTAAGATATGTTAAGTATATTCGAAGTGTTTTATGAAGTTTTCAAGTCAAGTTAAGGTATGCATGGATTCACACATTTTTGGGAAGTTGGGATCGTATTTTAAATCTTGTTTGATACTTCATCCCAAGGGTTGTTGATCCTTATTGGACTTCATAGCTCATTCCTATACTTTTCGTTTTGCAAATGACGTGAGTGATTATATCTACGATGGTACTTGGGACGTGGAGTGTGAGAAGTGGCCCTTTTATGAACTCATACAATAATGGAACTACTTAAGTACATTGAGCAATTATGTTATGTAATGATATTAAGTATAATTCCATAATTTGAACTTTGATGTAAGACGTTTGAATTTCCTTGTTGTAATGATATAACTATGGAGTTATCATTTCTGTCTTGGGTTCGGTGCCTCATTGGAAGTTGAGGTGTTGCCATGTCATTACCCGATTTTGGGGTTTGACATAAGTTGTACAAGAGTATGTCGAACCTTAGGATTGAACACATGGTTAGAAGTAAATATGGAATGAACATGATGTATTTGGTAGATAACCTGAGAGATGGGTTATTTTACTGCTTTATATGTTATGCCATACTATGTTAACTTGTAATAACCCGAACTTTTTGTCATTAAATGATAACATGTTAATTGAATTTTATTTGTTATGTGATTATTATATGTTAATTAATGTGTACGTTTGTTAATGGGTGGCCCTAATATAATGTATAACTTGGGGGACTTAAGTGTAGGCTTTAGAGAACTTATGGGAGCGGTTTGACACATTTTTAATGGTTGTGTCTTAAGTTATTTAGTGCTGGAAATTATTAGAGGTTAGATAAAGAAAGAAGTTAGAGAGAGAAAGAAAAAGAGAGAAGATAAGAAAATATGGGAAATATGAGAGCTGCGAGGAAATCGCATAACTGAAGTAGTAATCAAACTTTGTTTGGAGTGATTCTTAGTGCATTTTGAAGCTAACTGAACGGGCTACGCTTGAGAAGTGACAGGAGTGCATTTCGAGTTTCCAGTGAATGGAATTTTACATTTGAAGTTGCTGCATTTTCTGCATTTTTTTGTGTTTTGCTTTGCTTGCTTTAATTCCAAGTAAAGATCTCCACCCTTGTCTTTTCGGTACTAAAAACTCATGAAATGACTTATTTAGAGTTCTGGAAATATATGTTGAAAGGATTTTATAGCATGATTTAATGCATTGGATGAAATGTTAAATTTTTCATACTTGTATGTTGATAACATGAATATAATTACACATGTTATTTGCATTCTCTTTCTTGTCATTATTGATATTGATTATTTACTTTATTTGGAGTCTTATATTCTATATGTCGGAGTCGTCACCAATGGATCTCTTGTCTAGAATCCACTCCATTGCAAGGATTCATTCTTTTGCATTGTGCGTGTGTTGTCGTTGAAACCGGGAGTTCTCGATATGTGTCACTGTCATTGAGCCCATTCCTATATGGGAGAAATATTAGGGACTACAAATTTTTTTTGGGGAGTCCACGGTGGTGGGCAATGACACAATGTGAATGGATCATTAAACAATGAACTCTTCGTTCAGGAGACACACTGGACCCATTACTTCATACTGATGCCTTACCCTTCTAGGATTAAAGTAGGGGCCATTGTAGTTATTTCTTTAGAGTTTTGCAAAAACGATCGAGCTATGTTGTGTGAATGCGAGTCATAGTAAAAATTGCACTTGAAGAGTCCAATGTTGTATATGCCGTTTGTTGGTATGAACAACACATGGTGTTTGTGTTAGTAGTTCCCTAGAACCATTAGCATATGTTGGGCGGAAACTCGTTCCAAACACCCATGAGTCCTCCCCTGAAGGATCCGCTCATGCAAAACGAATCGAAATATCAAGAAAAAGACTTACGTTTTGGGTTCAAGAATCTGATTCTTGAATGGAAGAAGCCGTTTCTTGGATACGTTGCTGCCACCAATTGATTTCCCTTTGCGGAATGTCCCTCTACCGGTATCCACGCGACGAAACGAACAGTGATTGCTAGCTCTTCGTTTTTCTGAGTTTCGGGAATTAGAGAGAAAATGGAGATGCAGAATCCGAAATCTAATTTCGGGTGTGTTTTGTTAATTGCGGCTGAAGTGAATTAACCCTAGGGTTTCGGCCAAGAGAGGTTTATATAGGGTATGAGAGGTTGTTTCAAAAAACAACTCCCACGTCCCTACCAACTCTCCCAGCAGTGGGAGTCTTTAACTCCCACGTCCCCTAGACTTCTGCTGGTAGTGGGAGTCTTTATCGGATAATAACTCCCACGTAATCCCAGCTATACCGAAAATGCCCTTATCTCTAATTTGAATAATAACGCTTTATTATTCTCAGAAAAGTGAATGTCAGATACAATGAACCTAGACACATTCTAGATTCATTGAATCTGGACATGAAGCTCGTTAGCTCGTCTATGCGTGTGACCCTGTAGGTTTATATCACAATGGCAATGAAAACACACTTAGTAGTAGTGTGAGTTCATAAATCACAAGCGGTCCGTAGTAGGACATTGTGACTACCCAAAGTGAATGAATATACAACGGAACCTAATATCAATCCACTATGTAATCCATTTGTCTCGCGATATCCTGATTAAGCATAAGGCATGGTAGTCGTCACCCTTATTAAGCTTAATTATATTTATGCTCGATCTCTAGGTAGACTGTTCCAACAAACAATATTTAATAACCACTTTATTAAATACATTTGAGCACGGTCATGCATTTAAACAGTCTTTCCCTATCCAGGGGCCCATGGATATCTCTCTCTAATAAGAGAGGGACAAATTCCTTACAATGCCTCTCACATTCAAGCCATGATAGGACGCTACATCGGATCATCAGTCGTATTGATTACTCGATTAAAAGCAACGTACGACTGAGTCAAAACGTGGCTCCATTCATGCTAGAATCAATGGAGACATAAGGTCTAAGGATTCTAAAATAGTATTGAGGAAGTAATACTTATGACTAAGGACCATGAAGTATTACTTCTCTAACGGATCACGTCCGATACAATATATCTCAATACATTGCATCTATGATATGATTTGTACTCATTACACATGATTAGTAAAACGTAATCATCAATCAAACATCATACTAGTTTTATTTCATTGTAAAATAGATTACATAAAACTATGGACAACTGGAATAGTAATTACATAAGAAAATGAGTTTTACTATCAAATCACGCATTTGATGTTCATAAGCAAAATTAACTATTCATATGAAATGCTCAAATAGATATAAAACGTACAACATATACTAATGGTCCTAGAGCACTACTAACAAACTACTAACAATCTCCCACTTGCCCTAGGTCCAATCATACATGATCTTCAATCCCATTGACCTAGTATGACTCTCATGTTTAGGTTGCGGGAGTGGCTTGGTCAATGGATCGGCAATGTTGTCGTCTGTATGAACTTTGCAAATACTAACGTCTCCTCTGTCGATGATCTCTCTAATCAGATGGATACGCCTGAGAATGTGTTTGGATCGTTGGTGAGATCTATGTTCCTTAGCTTGTGAAATGGCACCAGTCCTATCATAATAGAGGTCCACTGGGTTCACAATGCTAGGGACGACACCTAATTCATCAACAAACTTCCTGATCCAAACAACTTCTTTAGCTGCTTCAGAGGCAGCTAGATACTCAGCTTCTGTAGAGTCGGCCACGGTTTCTTGCTTTGAGCTCTTCCAGCTCACACCACCTCCATTCAAACAAAACACAAAACAAGTTTGCTATCTATAATCATCTACGTCAGTCTGGAAGCTTACGTCTGTGTAACCATTTACAACCAGATTTTCTTCCTGACCTCCATAAACTAAGAACATATCTTTAGACCTTCTCAAATACTTAAGAATGCTCTTGACTGCAGTCCAATGTGACTCTCCAGGGTCAGATTGATATCTGCTAGTCATACTTAAAGCAAATGAGACATCCGGGCGAGTGCATATCATGGCGTACATAATAGACCCAATGGCTGAAGCATATGGAGTCTTACTCATGCGCTCTTGGTCCTCCTTTGTGGAAGGTCCTTGAGTTCTGCTGAGTTTAATGCCATGTGACATGGGCAAGAATCCATTTTTGGAGTCTTGCAAACTGAACTGTTTCAGTACCTTGTCAATGTATCCACTCTGGCGTAGGCCAATCATTTTGTTAGTTCTATCTCTATAGATTCTTATACCCAAAATGTATGCAGCCTCGCCTAAGTCTTTCATGGAAAAGCACTTCCCCAACCAATCTTTTACGCTATGTAATGTGGGACTTCATTTCCAATCAGTAAGATGTCATCCACATAAAGCACAAGGAACACTACTGCATTATTAGTTATTTTCTTATAAACACAAGGCTCGTCTTTGTTTTTGATGAAACCGAATTCTTTAATACGTTCATCAAAGCGACGATTCCAGCTTCGAGATGCTTGCTTCAATCCATAAATGGACCTTTGAAGCTTACACACTTTGCTAGGATTTGATGGATCAACAAACCCCTCAGGTAGTGTCATATACACATCCCGAGAAGATTTCCATTAAGAAACGCAGTCTTAACATCCATTTTCCATATCTCATAGTCATAATATGCGGCTATGGCAAGTAAAATCCTAATTGACTTTATCATAACGACAGGAGAAAAGGTTTCGTCATAGTCAATACCATGAACTTGTCTATAACCTTTAACTACTAGTCGAGATTTAAAAGCGTGTACATTACCATCCATGTCGGTTTTCTTGTTGAAACACCATTTGTTATCAATGACCTTACACCCTTTGGGTGGGTCAACCAAAGTCCACACTTGGTTATCGTACATGGATTGCATCTCAGAATTCATAGCTTCTAGCCACTTATCTAAATCAGAACTATGAATTGCCTCTTTGTAGGTAGTGGGTTCATCTTGATCGATCAGTTCAACCTGATGATCATCAGTCACGAAAAATCCATATCTCTCAGGCTGTTGATGTACCCGACTCGACCTCCTTGGGCCTTGTGTCAAAGATTGAAGCTCAGTATCAGCACGTGAGCTTGCTTGAACTTCCAAAGTTGGTTCAGATGTTGTTTGGGGAGAATTTCCTCAAGATGGATCTTACTCCCACTATCCTCTTTGGAAATAAATTCCCTTTCAAGGAATAAACCATTACGAGCAACAAACACTTTGTTCTCTGATGGAAGATAGAAGTAATATCCTTCAGTTTTTTTAGGATATCCCACAAACAAACACTTGTCAGATTTAGGGGCGAGTTTATCAGATAACAAGCGTTTTACATGCGCCTCGCATCCCCAAATTTTGAGAAATGACAAACTAGGTCATTTCCCAATCCATATCTCATATAGAGTTTTCTGAACCGCTTTACAAGGAACTCTATTCAATATAAATGCAGCAGTTTCTAGGGCGTAGCCCCAAAAGGAAATTGGAAGACTTGTTTAACTCATCATAGATCGAACCATATCTAGTAAGGTGCGATTCCTCCGTTCCGATACACCATTCCATTGTGGTGTGCCAGGAGGAGTTAATTGCGAAACAATTCCACAACCCCTAAGGTGTTCGTCAAACTCTTGGTTAAGGTATTCGCCACCTCGATCTGATCGAAGTATCTTAATACTTTTACCAAGTTGATTTTGTACTTCATTTTGAAATTTTTTGAATCTTCCAAAAGATTCTGATTTATGTTTTATTAGATAGACGTAGTCATATCTACTGAAATCATCTGTGAATGTGATGAAGTACTGAAACCCTCCTCTAGCACTAGTGTTTATTGGTCCACAAACATCTGTATGTATGAGGCCCAATAAATCGGAAGCTTTCTCACTTTGTCCAGTAAAGGGAGCTTTAGTCATTTTACCTAACAAACAAGAATCACAAGTCTCATAAGACTCTAAGTCAAATGATGTCAAAATTCCATCTGTATGGAGCTTTGATATGCGTTTCTCATTTATGTGGCCCAAACAACAGTGCCAAAAGTAGGTCTGGTTTAAGTCATTAGATGTAAACCTCATAGTATTAATGTAGATGCGCCTTTTAATGGAATCTTCTGTTAGAAGAATAACCGGGTCAAAAAACAAGTTTGCAGCGGAATAAAACTGACCCGCCTCTACCAGGATCTATCACGAGTAAGAACCTACGACTACGGGATAGTGTAATACCTTTTATCGTTGCTAGAAAGGACGAAACGATTTCAGCGGTGGTTGTAACGAACGGAACACCACAATGCAGGCTCCGTCTCTCCCAGTATCCACTCGATCTTCCGAGGATGGTCTTCTACTGCTTGGTGCTAGCCAACGCCTTGTAGAAGCTTTGAAGACACTCTTCAATGGAGTATGTATCTCTGACCTTTTAGAAGAACAAGATACAAGATTTCTAACTTCTTTTCTATTAGCAATAGCCAGAAAACAAGTCTAGAAAATCTGTCTTTACTTTTCTCTCTAAAGCTCTCAATATTCTCTCTTTTCCCTAAGCTTTAAAAGCTGGAAAAAACTGATTAGAATGACTTAGGAAAATCAGTATTTTCCTAGTCTATCAAGAGAGAGTGGGGAGAGATTATGGGGGAAGTGGGAGATCATGGAGGAAACCACTCCTCCACTTTCTCCACCACTTTAACCACCATTTGAGAGATAAAATGGCTGGATAATATCTCTAATTGTCCAGCCATAAGGTCGGTCCAAAACGGGTCGGTCGGCCCATTCATATTGGTCGGCCCAGCCCGATTAAGGGCCCAATCCAATCCTGGCCCGGCCCGAATTGATTGATCCAAATGGGTTGGTCGGCCCAACCCGATTAAGGGCCCAATCGAATTGGCGCACCTTAGATTAAATGTACTCCAACAAGCCCAATCCAGTTGATCTATGAGTGCGACCCAAGAGGTATCTATGATGTTGGCCGTGACATCATATGTCACAGGTAATGAGAGGTATCTAGCAATGCATCATTACCCCCAATTCATAAATATATGGTGATTTATCATAATCACAACATTTGACATTTGTAGTTAAATCCTTTTGTCCTTGATATCTAGATTGAACACAAGTCATGGAAAAAGTCACACTTGTATTGTCCAATCTTTTAATTTCTTGATTCGCGAGTAGACTAATCAAATGACATCAATATCTTATACTCGATTCATATGTTCATGGCCATGAATTAGTCGGGACTCCATCAAGGGGGCCCAAGATTTCGCTCTCCCGCTATATAGGAGGGACAAATCCTTTCTCGCATCCCACTCATCCCCGAACAAGATTCGTGATATACCCAATAAATGCCTTTATTGCTCACCCGAGCTACGGATAGCGTTTAACATTATCAAAGCATAACACTACCCATGCAAGAACTCTTGTGAGACCTCAAGTCGAAGGATCTCATATACAACCTAGTCAAAAATTTTTGAAAAACACCGTTGACTATTATATAACAACCCATGGTGTGTTTCTCATGTCGGGATCTGGCTCAAATGATAATGATTCTCTAATCATATATACTCATGTGACGATCCGATATCTTATTTCAATCATCAGCAGATACTAGTCTTGCGCATTATTATTGTCCTCGAAGATTCCATAATAATGTTCGACTAGGGGACGTTTCGGAATAGTATCTCATAACAATTATGAATACTATTCTAAGGACATATTATTTATTTATGTTGTTAAGAACGCAGAAACATAATGAATAATACTGGAATTAATTGCCTTTTATTCATCAAAATGAAAATTACATTAAATACTGGTACAATAATCTCCCACTTGCACTAAAGACCCAAATTACAATAAATGGTCTTCGTGGGCATACTAATGACTGTCTCTAAAGATCAGCCCTCCGGATATCGGATACCCATGGAGCTAGTGTGACTATCATGCTCGCTGCTGCGATAGGTGGCTTCGTTAGTGGATCGGCGATATTGTCCCGCCGAATCAACTCTACATATATGCACATCACCTCTCTCTATAATCTCGCGGATTAGGTGAAATCGCCGTAGTACATGTTTGGACCTCTCGGTGAGATCTAGGTTCCCTAGATTGTGAAATAGCCCCATCGTTGTCACAATAGAGGTCTATCGGGTTCGCAATACTAGGAACCACATCTAGGTCGGAAACAAATTTCCCGATCCAAACCGCCTCCTTAGCCGCTTCACAAGTCGCTATGTACTCGACCTCTGTCGTAGAATCTGCGATGGTCGATTGTTTTGAATCGCGCCACTCACAAAGACCTCCATTCAAGTTAAACACATATCCCGATTGCGATCGGAAATCATCTCTGCTCGGTTTGGAAACTAGCATCGATGTAACCACTTACAACGAGCTCATCCGCCCTCCATAAATCAAGAATGTATCCTTAGTCCTTCGCAAGTACTTGAGGATATTCTTGATCGAGATCCGATGGACGTTCACCGTAATTAGATCGGTATCTCGCTCGTAACGCTTAAGGCAAACGAGACATTCAGGGCGAGTACATATCATGGCGTACATGATGGATCCTATGGCGTAAGCATAAGGGATCTCTTTCATGCGTTCTAATTCGTCAGCGTTTTAGAACACTCGTTTGTTCGACGAACAGCTACCATGTGCCATAGGACAAAGGCTCTTCTTAGACTCTTGCATGCTAAACCGCTTTAGCACCTTGTCTATATATGTACTCGACTTAGGCCAATGAGTCTCCCGGATCTATCTCTATAGATCTTGACTCCCTGGGAATATAGTCAGGCTTCGCCTAAGTCTTTCATAGAAAAACACGTACTCAACCAAGCCTTTACAGACTTTAAGGTTGGTATGTCGTTTCCAATGAGTAGTATGTCATCTACATACAAAACCAGGAATACGATTGAGCTCCCACTAACCTTCTTGTAAACACAAGGCTCATCCTCATTTCTAATGAAGCCAAACTCACGGACGGCATCATTAAATCGGATGTTCCAGCTTCGAGAAGCTTGCTTGAGTCCATAAATGGATCTCTGAAGCTTACATACTTTTCCAAAGATTCTCCGGAGTGACAAAACCTTCAGCCGTGTCATATACACATCCTCTTCAAGTTTTCCATTAAGGAAAGCGGTTTTGACATCCATTTGCCAGATTTCATAGTCATAGTAAGCTGCAATAGCAAGCAAAATCCGAATGGACTTGAACATAACTACAGGGGAAAAGGTCTCGTCATAGTCAATACCATGAATTTGTTTGAAACCTTTCGCGACAAGTCGCCCCTTGTACGTTTGTACATTCCCTTCCATGTCGGTTTTAATCTTAAAAACCCATTTGCACCCTATGGGAGTTACCCTTCAGTGGATCAACCAAGATCCGGGACTTGGTTTTGTGTACATGGAGTCCATTTCGAATCTCATGGCCTCAAGCCATTTCTCGAATCTGGGCTATTAATTGCCTGCTTTGTAGGTTGAAGGTTCATCGTGATCCACAAACATAACATCACCATGTTACTGCTATGAAAAATCCAAATTTTTTCCGGAGTTGAACGACGAACTCTACTGCACTCTACGCAATTCTTGTGTTTCTTGAACTCGGTGTTGGGCTGCATAACTGTTTGTGGCACTCGCTGCACAACAACTTGTGGAGTCTGCTCAATTTCCATCTCATCATTAGTGCTAGTTTGAGAGTCTGGAACTTCAAGTAAGTTCCCTACGCTACTCCCACTTGTGTTTCTAGAAACAAATTCTTTTTCTAGAAAGACTCCCGTACGAGCAACAAACACTTTGTTCTCGTTAGGGATATAAAAGTAGTATCCTTTAGTTTCCTTAGGATAACCTACAAATATGCACTTTTCAGATTTCGGAGCCAGCTTATCAGAAGTTGAGCGTTTCACAAACGCTTCACAGCCCCAAATCTTGAGGAAAGACAAACTGGGACGCTTCCCAGTCCATAACTCGTATGGCGTCTTTGCAACTGATTTAGATGGAACGCGATTAAGTGTTAAAGCTGCTGTCTCTAGTGCGTGTCCCCAAAAGGAATTGGGCAGGCTCGTGTGACTCATCATAGAACGAACCATATCTAATAAGGTTCTGTTCCTCTTTTCAGATACACCATTCCATTGTGGAGTAGCTGGAGGAGAAAGTTGTGAAACGATTCCACAAGCTTTTAGATAGTCACAGAATTCTTGACTCAAGTATTCTCCTCCTCGATCAAATCGAAGAACCTTAATACTCTTGCCAAGTTGGTTTTCTACTTCTAGTTTAAACTCTTTAAACTTAGCAAATGCTTCGGATTTGTGTTTCATCAAGAACACATATCCATACCTACTGAGGTCATCAGTAAAGGTAATGAAGTAGAGGTAACCACCCCTTGCATGTATATTAAAAGGGCCACATACATCACTATGTATTAGTCCTAATAAATCATCAGCTCTCTCACCTAGCTTAGTGAAAGGTGATGCTGTCATCTTACCCAATAAACAAGATTCGCTTCGATCATAAGACATGAAGTTAAATGATTCCAACAGCCCATCTTTATGGAGTTTGGATATGCGATCTTCATTTATGTGGCCTAAGCGACAATGCCAGAGGTATGTCGGATTAGAATCATTAGTTTTAATCCTTTTGGTATTTATGTTTAAAATTGGCATATCAAGATCTAAAACATATAGACCATTAATCAAAGAGGCGCTTGCATAAAACATATTATCCAGAAATAACGACAATCGTTGGTTTTTGATCGAAATCTCAAAACTTTTCTTGTCCAAACAAGAAACTGAAATAATATTTTTAATTAAACTAGGTACATAGAAACAATTTTCTAAACCCAAAACAAGCCCTGAAGGCAAATTAAAAGTACAAGTCCCTACAGCTAGGGCTGCAACACGTGCTCCGTTGACTACTCGTAGTTCCACTCCACCCTTTGCCAACTCTCTACTCCTTTGCAGTCCCTGCACATTAGTACAAATGTGAGAACCACATCCGGTATCAAATACCCAAGAAGTAGTTGTATTTAAATTGATATCAATCATATTAATATCTACAACATAAATACCTGAGCCCTAAGGGATGTTAAGGGTTGTTGCGCCTGCTTTAATAACCTCTCCCAGAATGTTGTAAAGAAACCCTCTATCCGACCTGAAATAACACAACAGAGGGACGGAGGAAAGAAAGAACTCAAAGTTAATTTCAAGCTAACAGTCGAAGAATACGCCGCAACAAATTTAGACCACCTTGCAAGTTTACGTCAGCATAAATTTTCTAAAATTACATCATCCAAGATTCCCCTATCCTCAAAAGCTTTCAACTTTTAGATTTTAGTTTGTTAAACAGAATACCCAGTGGGCCAATGATGTGTCTCTTCATTCTCTATTTTATTTTAAACTTATTCACCCTAGTAAATCAACTCAACCAACAAGATTAATGTTTTAGAACTTGATTTATGAATATTCCTCAAATTCCCTCGCTTAAGCTCAACAAGGTTCCTTCTTGTAAAGAAAGCAAAACATACGATAAAGATACGACACACTGTCAAAGAAAAAGCATTCATCTAGAAAAATTAAAAACATAAATCTAATGTTTGAGCTCATTTTACATAAATCCACTGACGGAGCAAATTTAAATTTAGGGGGCCGAACTAAAATTCGCTTACGCAGTAAGACGATATATTTTTATTAGAATATCTGAATCTAAACCCTACTTGATACTTATCTTCGAAAAGATGCAGAACTAACAAAAAGAAAATTGACAAAAAAAATTTAAAATGAAGAAAAATTGACTAGTTTGCAAAGGCTAATGTATTTGATTAAGTGTGTGTGTGTGACTAATAAATATTTTTTTCGTCTGAAATTGGATGTCTAATTTTATGACACAAAATGTATAAGAACAGAATTTGAATTTTAATCTGACTAGGAAATTTGAAATTCTTTGAGACCATGAAATTGTGAAAAGAATTAAAAGTTAAAATTAAAAATGCCAAATTCTCATCCAAATTAACAATTATTGATCAAACCACCTTCCAGCGTCTTAAGCTCAAAATTTTCAAATCAAATCATCCAACAAGATTAATGTTTTAGAACTGGATTTATGAATATTCCTCAGATTCCCTCGCTTAAGCTCAACAAGGTTCCTTCTCGTAAAGAAAGCAAAAATACGAAAAAATAAAAAGCATAAATCTAACATTTGAGCTCATTTTACATAAATCTGACTACTAAATTTCGATTTCTTCAATACTATAAATTGTGAAAAGAATTAAATGCCAAAATTCAAATCCAAATTAACAATTAATTGATCAAACCTTCCAGCGTCTTCAGGGCTGAATTCGACGTCATTACAGCCCAAACTTCTAGCAAAGGAAACCATACTCCTAGCTTTCTCAACAACTTCTTCCTTCGTCATCTTCAACTTATACTTCATATGAATCTCAATGGTAGCAATAAACGTATGAATCCTCGGCTTCTTCGCATACTTCACAGCCTCCCAAAACTTCTCTATATCCCTCTTATTACACCGCGCCAGCCCACAGATAACCGGCACGTGTCCATCACTATCATCAGTATTATTCCCAACTTCTTTCGCAATCAACTTCACGGCTTCAAGGTCAACTTCCGAAGCCGCCGGGAATCCAGCTTCTATATATCAACTCTTAGTTTCACCAGCTGTCGAGCAATATCTAGCTTCTGTTTAGTCATCATTGTGGCTCCCGGAGACTGCTCGCCGTCACGGAGAGTGGTATCGAATACCCGAACATAATTCGGGTCGGGTATGTGGTTTGGAATATAATCGTGACGGCGGCGGCTATTGGGCAATGAGCAACAGATTAGGACAGAATGTTGAGTGTTGTTGTTGTTAAATTGGGGTTTAGTATAGAAGAGACAGGTTGGTTTTGGGGACAAATGGAGTGGTGGTGGAGGACGAGGACGAGGAGGAGGAGACTGCGGCGGCGGTGAAGGCGAAGGGAGCTTTGGCGCACAGGGAGGTGTCGTGACTTCGCACAGGAGACAACAACGATCCTCCTCTGTGCGCCCGAGCTTGTCTAAGCCGTGTGGCCAAAGGCTCCCGAGCATGCCGATCATGAAATGCGCACCTCATTGTCGCAACGTGACCCGCAAGCCCGTGCGCCAAAATGTGCCCCATTGCCTCGCCCAGCTCGTGTGCTCGGAGGTAGCACCGTCCCAATATTCAGCCCCAAGATAGTGCCCAAACGTCGTGCATCAAAACATTGTTCATCCGCCTCAACGGCGTGCACGACGCACTATGGTAGCCCCAACATGGCGCAGAGATCACTGTTCATGCGCCCCAACCTTGCGCAGAGAACACTGTTCACGCGCCCCAATCTGCCGCACAGCACTGCCCCAACCTGCCTGGCAGCAAGCAGCCGCGCGCGCACTGTAGCTGCGCCCCAATCTGCGGCAGACAGTGCACAACAGCCAACCGACTTGGCATGTGCCGTTTTGTGTCCGAATGGGCTCAAACCTTTTGAGTCACCTTGTGACAACATTTAGAAGATAATGCACGCTAGTTTGTAATTATCCTGTATATAGCATATGTTATAGATTTCCCACCTCCTCGGAAATAAGTGCTACACTCCTATCACTTGGGCAAATGCTTTTTAAGCACCTATAAGGGGAACAAAAATTTCAACAAACAAGCAAAAACCAAACTTCTAGCATTTGTAATAGGCATTCAAGCGACTCTCCCCCTCGTCGTTTTGAACTCTTTTGATGTAAATTTTCATACTTGTAATGATGTTATATTTTAATGAGAAAAGCCGAGTTTTCGCGCAAGTGACCCGTTTTCGTTTTTAAGTGTTGTCTATCTTCTTGTCCCGTGATTGTGTACATAAAGAAAGGTTGCCGGGAGTAACTTAGGAGCTATTTGAGCTAGAGTTACTCGGCATCGCGGGCGTCTCAAGTGCTAAGACTTGCAACCCGTGACACTTGGTATCAGAGCTTTGTTTGGGAACGAAGATGGCGGGTAAAACGAGAGGCGGTGTAGCAGCGGATGAGAGTGCTATGAGAGCACGTCTCGAAGCGTTGGAAGCGTCGGTCGGTAAAGTCCATACCTTCTGCTACGGAGCTAGCGAGGAGGATGGTAACTCCATGGAGCGTCGGGCGATGCTAATAGAGAACGATGTTACCTATCAAAGTAGGGAGCTAGAGGAATTGAGCTCCGCTACTAGGGAACTTTTTCAGAGTGTCCAATCCAATGAGGAAAGGATTGTGGCAAGTGATGCGGCGATTGCTGAGATTCGCTCATCCGTGGCAAAGAACACCGAAACGTTGACCAAACTTCGGTCTGTGATGGACGAAGTAAGGTGCGAGCTGAGGGTGCTGTCTTTGGCCATTGGCCGTGCAGCTGGAGCACAGACTGGGCCACGTGTTGTCGCTCCCAACACTCCTAAGGTAAAGGTGAGAGAACCGAAGGCCTACACAGGAGCTAGGGATGCAAAGGAGATTGACAACTTCTTCTTCGACTTGTCCCAATATTTCAATACTGTAGGCATTGTGGATGAGGCCATGAAGGTTGATACTGCCGCTACCTATCTTGAGGATGATGCTAAGCTATGGTAGAGGGTGACAACCCACGATATCGAAGCGGGTCGGTTGGTTATCAATACCTGGGAGCTACTGAAGAGTGCTATGAAGAAACAATTCTTCCCAATGAATGCTTCCTACGATGCTTGCCGCAAGCTTAGGGAACTAAGGCATACGGGTGTAGTTCGGGAATATGTGAAGAATTTTTCTACCTATATGCTACAGATTGAGGACATGTCAGAAATGGATAAACTCTTTGCCTTTGTCGAAGGGTTGAAACCTTAGGCAAGGCAAGAGTTGAACAAACAGAGGGTCGAGACAGTGGCGGAAGCCATGTCGGCGGCGGAGAGCTTGGAGGACTATGGGATGGAGCCTCAGAGGGACCGAAGAATGGATGACTCGAGGGGGTCTAGTGGAGGGAACTTCATCTCTCCCAAGCCGAAGCAGACTTTTAGTGGAGCGGATCGTCCAACCTACAGACAGAGCTTTAGTGGGGGAGATGCCGGCTCAACTTCAAGAGCGGGAAGCGGCGGTTACTCATGCTTCTCGTGTGGGAAATCAGGACACCTTCAAAGGTTCTGTCCCGATAAGATGGCGCCTAGTGGGTCGGTGAATGCTATAAGATTCGATCCAAAGGTGATTGAGAGTGTGCTAGCAGCGATACATGCTGTATCTGCTGGCAATGAAAAGACCCAAGAGCGAGAAATCGTTGGCGGGGGAGACGAGGATTACCGAGCTGCCCATCATGAAGAGGGGAGTTACTTGGGAAGACTTCGAACTTTTGAACAGCAAGAATATCCTGAAAAAGTAGGATAGTTGGGAAGCTTTCGCACGGTTGAAGATCAAGGCCTTGCTGGAGCCTTGGGGTCTAAAGAGGAGATCGTTGCAGTGAAAACGGACGATGCTCAAGACATGAAGCCCGGACTCTTGTATGTGGACCGAAAGATCAACGGGAGAGCTGTCTCGGCTGTTGTGGATTGTGGTGCCACGGAGAACTATATTGCTTGCTCCGAGATTGATCAGCTGGGCATAACACTATCAAAGAGTGTGGGTCGTGTTGTGAAGGTTGTTAACACGTGTGCTAAGCCTTTTGTGGGCATGACCCATAGCGTGAAGGTGGAAATGGGACCGTTGAAGAAACTGACTTCCTTCGCGGTTATAAATATGGATGACCACCGAATTGTTCTTGGCATCGAATTTTTGCGGAAAAATAAAGTAGCAATAGACCCATGGGCTAATTCACTTATAGTGATGGGGAATAAACCAACCTTGAACCCTTTGAGAAATAATGTTGAGCCCTCAGAGAATACATCGCTACTGGCCACCATGTATTCGATGAGAGCTCCCATGAAGGGAAAGGAACACTGCGGCACGAAGATTAAAGGATGCAGAACCCCGAGAACGGATTATGCTAGCCTAACCTTGAACTCTTGCAGGAAACATATTCGCCTTGGCGTGCAACAAGGTGAAAGGACTCCGATTCCAGAATATCTAAAAGAAAGTGTTGCTGAACTGACTGGAAGCGGAGTTGCTGCCAAAGATCGTGTTTTGACGAACCTCCTCAGGCTCGCCGTGGCTTTAAAGAGTGATCAGATGAAGAAGGCGACGTCCTCAAGTGGGGGAGTATGTCACGAGTCGGTCGTGACTTCGCACAGGAGACAACAACGATGCTCCTCTGTGCGCCCGAGCTTGTCTAAGTCGTGTGGCCAAAGGCTCCCGAGCATGCCGATCATGAAATGCGCACCTCGTTGTCGCAACGTGACCCGCACGCCCGTGCGCCAAAATGTGCCCCATTGCCTCGCCCAGCTCGTGTGCTTGGAGGTAGCACCGTCCAATATTCAGCCCCAAGATAGTGCCCAATGTCGTGCATCAAAACATTGTTCATCCGCCTCAACGGCGTGCACGACGCACTATGGCAGCCCCAACATGGCGCAGAGATCACTGTTCATGCGCCCCAACCTTGCGCAGAGAACACTGTTCACGCGCCCCAATCTGTCGCACAGCACTGCCCCAACCTGCCTGGCAGCAAGCAGCCGCGTGCGCACTGTAGCTGCGCCCCAATCTGCGGCAGACAGTGCACAATAGCCAACCGACTTGGCATGTGCCGTTTTGTATCCGAATGAAGTCCGAATGGGCTCAAACTTTTTGAGCTTGTGACAACATTTAGAAGATAATGCACGAGCTAGTTTGTAATTATCATGTATATAGCATATGTTATAGATTTCCCACCTCCTCGGAAATAAGTGCTACACTCCTATCACTTGGGCAAATGCTTTTTAAGCACCTATAGGGGGGAACAAAAATTTCAACAAACAAGCAAAAACCAAACTTCTAGCATTTGTAATAGGCATTCAAGCGACTCTCCCCCTCGTCGTTTTGAACTCTTTTGATGTAAATTTTCATACTTGTAATGATGTTATATTTTAATGAGAAAAGCCGAGTTTTCGCGCAAGTGACCCGTTTTCGTTTTTAAGTGTTGCCTATCTTCTTGTCCCGTGATTGTGTACATAAAGAAAGGTTGCCGGGAGTAACTTAGGAGCTATTTGAGCTAGAGTTACTCGGCATCGCGGGCGTCTCAAGTGCTAAGACTTGCGACCCGTGACCGAGGCCATTGAGGGCTGAGATGGGTAGGGATTGGATGTTTTTTGGGAGGATTTTATACCCTACGGCTGAGATAGAGTGGGGTGGCGGCTACTATAAAGGTGAGTAGGAACCCTCCGGATTCTACGTTGGCTTCAATGCAGAATATATACGGGTCGTCGGATCTAAAATATTAGGCTAATATTATTTAGTTTAATATTTTTTATTAAGACACAAATGATTTTAGTCGCTAAATAATTGATTCGATGGTCCGTAATTATTTTATAAGATACGAAATAATTGATAGTCTACACTGAAACCAGTCCGATTTGGATCATATGGGCAACCGTTGTTTTCATTGCTCCTCATTAATTTGAGGCTGAAAAATGTGTTTCGTACTTTAAAAATAAAGAAAAATGTTTTGAAATTTAAAATAAACAGAATTAATATGTTTCGCATTAGAATCAGGTTGAATCGGTAGGCGGGAAGGGTGACTTCAGTATAGAAGTTTGTTTCTTTGTCGTTTTGTAGTTTTCCCACTCGGCGCTTATCCTTGTTACTATTTGTACTAGCGGGTAAGCCCGCGCGTTGCGCGGGTAGTTTGAATATATTTTAATATATAATAATATGTGCATATAATGGAATAGGTGATGTGTATTTTTTTTAGTATTGTAAGTTAACATAAAAATATAATATATGAAATGGGAAACAATTTTATTAGAGTTTAATTTGAAATACATAGATAGTTGATTATTTTGGATATCCAAGAGTAACAACATTGTAAACGATTCCTCTTACTTTTTGGAAAACAACGTAGTCATCTTTCTTGATTTCCATGTCTTTGACAAATTCAGCCCATCCATCATTTAGAATGTTAGTCTCTTGTAATTTGGTAATGTACACACTCTATAATGTGCCTTGTTGATTTGTTAGGAAGATTATTTCTGGATTGTTGTCTTCGTTGTCAATGATAAAGCTACTTGGTATTTCCTAAAATTAAATATTGGTTAGTTTGGGGAAAAGAAGAATTACATATGATATAAAATTGAAAGTAGTTGAAATATTTACCATTGCGATCAAATCATTGGCATTTGGCATGCACTTTATGAATCCCTTTTCAAAAATTGCCATTGTTGATATTGTTGGATTTAATATTATACAAAGTGGTGTTTTGTGGATTGTAGCTCTTGTTTTGGTTGAAGGTGTTGGGGTTTTATACTGTTTTTAAATTTAATTAGTAGTAATCATTTAATGTGGTCTTTAAAACTATTCAATGTTTAATTCATTATGAATATATCATTATGTTAATGAGTTTCAAGAAATATTCAATGGCATTAATAATTTGGAATTTGATACAACTATGCATAAAATGAGAAAACGGTGGTATATTTAAAGTATAAATAAGTGTTTATTAGTTTGTTTTCAATTAAGTTGTGACCATTAATATTTATTATTAATTTGTTTTCAATGAATTTGTGACCATTAATATTCATTTGGAATTTGATAAGACTATGCATGATTGTATGGATGTTTTTAAAACTATTCAATGTTTAATTCATTATGAATATATATCATTATGTTAATGGCTTCCAAGAAATATTCAATGGCATTAATAATTTGGAATTTGATTAAACTATGCATGTTTATGTGTATGCTTTTTTAAAAAATCAATGCTGCTTCCACTATGAATAGATCATTACTAATCATTATTAACTCAAAATTCGGATGTCCGTAGTTTAGCATATTACATATTGTAATGTACATAAATACCATGAGCCTTGCATATTACATATCTCAATGACTCTGAAGGAATATGAATTTTCCTTCGCCAAATATAGTGAACTCTAAGTAAAATGAGGAATCAGTGGTGTATTTAAAGTATAAAGCAGTGTTTATTAATTTGTTTTCATTTAAGCTGTGACCATTAATATTTATTTGGAATTTGATAAGACTATGCATGTTTATATGGGTGTCTTTAAACCTATTCAATGTTTAATTCATTATGAATATATCATTATGTTAATGAGTTTCAAGAAATATTCAATGGCATTAATAATTTGGAATTTGATACAACTATGCATAAAATGAGGAATCAATGGTATATTTAAAGTATAAAGAAGTGTTTATTAGTTTGTTTTCAATTAAGTTGTGACCATTAATATTTATTCTTAATTTGTTTTCAATTCATTTGTGACCATTAATATTCATTTGGAATTTGATAAGACTATGCATGTTTGTAAGGATGTTTTTAAAACTATTCAATGTTTAATTCATTATGAATATATCATTACGTTAATGACTTCCAAGAAATATTCAAAGGCATTAATAATTTGGGATTTGATAAAACTATGCATGTTTATGTGTATGTTTTTTAAAAGAATCAATGTTGCTTCCACTATGAATAGATCATTACTAATCATCCTTAATTAAAAATTCAAATGTCCAGAGTTTAGCATATTACATATTGTAATGTACATAAATACCATGAGCCTTGCATATTACATATCTCAATGACTCTGAAGGAATATTAATTTTCCTTGGCCAAATATAGTGAACTCTTCATTCATTATGTGATTTGAATGGAAAAGTGTATTGGATTTTGTGTGTCACAGTGTATGCTTATAACATTTGAATAAATTTTTAGAATTCCATTGGTAATTGAATGGATCAATAATTGCATACAAATACACCTGTCTAAATTATATGGAATGTTGATGTTGTTTGTAGGCTATGGAAATCGAATCTAAAACAGATTTATACACTACATTTTTTTTTAATCAATGTGTGTATCCTGTGCTTACTGCCAAACTATTCAAGTGAACAATGTTTCAAATTTCATTGACTTTTCCAAACAGGGTTATTTCTAAGTTGAACTATTAGAAATTTGCAAAATGTAAGCATAAAAATTACAGGTGTCCGGTAAAAATAAAATGGAAGTATGTCTAATGAAATGGTAAATAAGTTGAACATTCAAAAGGGCTGGCAATTGATGATGGTCCAATAGACATACTGCATGATTTCATTTTTCACTCGAGATCAACTTTGTTTTTTTTTTTTTTTGGTTCTGAAACACCTCTAGGATTCTTGTCTTTGCTGTTTGATCTCTTCTTCTTTTCAGAAGTAGGTGGTGGGGTAGATATTGGCTGTGGTAATGCAGTTTGGGCAAGAATTGGGGGTTCCCCAACAACAACGTCGCTTGATCCAACCTACCAAAAAGGGAAAACCAAATGGAATTTCATATTATTTTGAAAAGAAATTTGAGTTCATATAAAATGTATAAAATATAAAGCCAAATGTTACCTCAGATGGACTTTTCCCTTGGTCTACAATGTCAGTCAATTCATAAGCTCGATTTACTGTGAAACTCTCACGTGTTGTTCCTCGACTTTGCAAATTAAATCTAACTTGGCAGACTATGCTTTTTCCAATGACTTTCCTCAATGCAGGAGGAACATCGTCATCGATATTTTCCTATCCAAACAAAGGTTGTAGTTTTTGATACATATTACTCACTGTTGAAATTGTTGTATTATTACAAATTTTGTATACTGACCTCAAGAATGACTTTTGCAAGTTGCTTAGCTGGGATCCCAATCATTTTCTCGATATCCCTATCGAAGAAAACAAATTTTGCTTGTCCTGTATGATCCCCGACAACAGTTTCAATACGACAATGTTATGAAGCATGAATGTAGCATGTATTATGGAATTATTGTTATGAAGTCTTGGTAATACCTACTGTTTAAATGACCATTATGCCTATTTTAATTTTGATTAGGTAGACATATATTGGCCTCTTCTTTAGTTAACTGGTAACAGATCGTTATAAATTAAGATTGTTTTCAAATCTGCCAAATTTTGAATGAATACAATTGTAAGGAAACTATACCTTTGATTAGTTAAATCGCTCATTGCCTGCATAAAATTGTTTTTTGAAGGATTAATAATTAAAAAGGGGGAATCAAAAGGGGAAGATTTTGACATCAAAGATTAAAGGTATACAGTAAGAATTATATATATATATATATATATCTACTGTAAATGAAACAATTGGAATAATTTAAAAAGACCAAACTTCACAGTTCAAGAGGAAAACTATACCTCAAAACAATTATAGCTTTTGCTGGCTGGAAAAAAGATGTTCAAAGGTTTATTCATTTAATAAAGAAAATACAGCAAAGACAAATGATGCACACATTAATAGATTACCAAAATTATAAGCCCAATTCTTTACAAACCCGAAAATAACCAATTAAGATTCTCTGCAAGCTCATAAACCTGAAATGAATAAATTAGTAAAGAAAATATACCTTGGTAGAGCTAAACCCTTCCTGACTTGCACAAAATTGGTAGGTAAAGGAGTATCGAGTAATAAAAAAAAACATTTTGAGCATTGATTATTTCTTAGGACATTGTACCCTATTAGCTAATGACATAGATAGAATTTTTATGTAATTATGAAGCTAAACTATTAAGAAAAATAGTTCATGTTACCTATAGTTATAGTTGAATAGCTAATAGTTGTATTAATATAAATATAATTATTATAATAAAAGTTATAAAAATTAAGAAGAAAAAATAGAAAAAGACAAAGTCCAGATAATAAAATCCAAAACTGAGTTGTCAAGTAGGAGAAGAGTAATCCAATATAGAATTAATATTCTTTTCTTCTTCAAGCTTCCAACATCCAAAAATTCATCTTCTTCAACTCTCATTTTCTTGATTTTCCATTCCCTTTAATTCAAGTCAATTGAAAAAAAAATAATCTTAATTATGACTGATAATTCCTCTCCCCAGAACCCCACGATGATGGTAAGTCCCGCCCCGAATGCATAATACTTGTGTTCAAAAGCAGTCATCTCTATATATAATCTGAAAGGAAACAAAATATATATATATATCAACTAAAAAATGAAATAATTGTAAAATTCAGAAATTTAAAAGGTAAGAATTTAAAACATGTAGAGGAAAAGTATACCTTTGGAACAAATGTAAGTTTTTTTGTTGGCTGCAAAAATAAAGAAGAATTCAAAGGACTCTTCATAACAAATAAAGAATTGCAGCAAAGATAAAAGATATACACATTAATAGTTTAGCAAAATCATAAACATAGTTCTTGAAAAAAGCCGAGAATATAAAAACATTTCAGATTTAAGATGGTTTATTTTTACATAATACCTCTACCAAGTGAAGCTCATGAATCCGAATGGAGTAAACCAAAGACATTTTTAAGAAACCAACAGGCTATGAACAAATATGAGGAATCAATTGTGTTCATCTCATAATCATTAATAGGTTAAAACTATTCACATTCTTCATTTAACCCTCAAACAAATGCATAAATAGTAGGGTGTTATTACCAATACACCCCCAGCAATTCTATTAGCTAAAAAGATTACCTCAGTTTTTTAATAGAATGATTAGAAGGATCTCTTCTTAAACAATTAGTTAAAACAAATCTAATTAGTATAGCCAAAGTTCTTTTATAATGCTATAAAAGGTTTTCAAAATCTATACATCTTCTTATTAAATAGTCATTTATCATTACATTAAACATATACATTGAACTTATTCTTTATAAAGTTCTTTTATAATGCTATAAAAGGTTTTCAAAATCTATACATCTTCTTCTTATTAAATAGTCATTTATCATTACATTAAACATATACATTGAACTTATTCTTTATAAATTAGGTTCAAAGCTTATGTTATGTACTAATAACCTTAGCTAATGCGGTGAAACTTCATCAATGCAAAGCAACCACGTGGCACCCTCCGATTCGCCCGTTGCCAGTATCAAGTCCACGTGTCGAAGCTACGAGCGTACGCTCGCTTTTTTATATATATATATATATATATATATATATATATATATATATATATATATATATATAGATTTATCCATATTTTTCTTGCCTCTCCGTTCAAATGGGATACACACTTTATTAGAGTTTATCGCAAAATAATCAAAGGTGTCCTAACCGAGTAGGGACAGGCGTCTGCCCATGATTTTGAAATCGTAGGTTCGATATCCTCCGTCTGCGTGCGGCAAGCTTTAATCTCCCTTTCTAGGGCAATTCCCTCCTCGGGCTTCAAAAAGAGTTTATCGCAAAATAAAGATTTATTTATTGCTAATGGTATGCAAATTAGACTTTTTTTTTGAATTTTTTTTATTTATTTATTTGGGGGGGGGGGAGAGATAGAGGGGAGGGACCTATATATTACAAGAAATATAGGGATTCAAGAAGTGGGGAGGGGATTTGAACACATGACCTCTACGTCATGAGGCCTCATCCTTAGCCACTAGACCAATGAGATTCAACTCAGATTTAGATTCAGAATTACTATTTTCAATTTGAGTTTGTATATAATTTTTATATTCAGATCAAAATTGAGTAGAGACTCGGATGAGTCTAAATCCAAATAAATATAAGATCCCAGAATAATGAGTCTAAACTATAATTGTTTAGACTCAAAGGCTAAAAAATCCAATTAAGATGTATAGTTTTCATATAAGATTTAAGTCCATACTCTAATTAAAAGACTCAGATCCAATGCAATAAAGATCTAACTTGGGTCTCCATTTGGTGGGTGTGGGTGGGTCCAGGTCCAATATTTTGAACCTAAGTGAATCTAATTGACAGTCATATATGCAATTTTTCTATTTTAAAATCTAAGTATAAAATTCTTTTTTCTTTAACTTTTCATAACTAACATTTTATATTTAAGGAATACAAACTTCGTTAATATATGAGTCTCCTATATTTAAGAATATTATAGTAACGTGATCAAATACTCTTATTAATTCTTATGTAAAACAAATATTAGTATTCAATTTAAAACGAAATAGTAGTTATCATATTAATAAATGCAACACAATAATAATAATAATAACAAATAAATGAATAAATAATATATTATTAAATTTTACCTGAGTAATAGTCAGTTCATGACTCGTAATTTAAAAGACGATTATCAAATCCTAACATATATATATATATATATATATATATATATATATATATATATATATATATATATATATATATATATATATATATGTGTATGTATGTGTGTGTGTGTGTGTGTGTTATGAAACAATAGTGTGGACTGTGGATGTTCATTAGCTCCAAAGGAGATAAAGCAAATACTTTACAAAAAAAAAACAGGAACAAAGAAAGAGTGGTTTGCAATTACAATCATTTATTTATTTTGATTGTAGCAATTTTCCTAATCTATTATTTTATAATTTTAATCTCTTATTTATTTTCTTTGTGATTTCATTCTCTCCCAAGGGACTATTAAAGATTAAAGTTGCCACAAATAAAATAACTAAGGGACTATTTTTGCAAATTACTCACTCTATCCAAAATTAATTCTCTTCATCCCATTGTTGTGTGTCCTAAATTATTTGCTTCTCTTTCTAAACAACATAACTATTTATGTCACAATTTTAAAGTTTACCTTACCTCCAATCCCTCATCTAACACTCCTAGAGTTTGACAAAGGTATCCACTCTCATTGACCGGGATTGAGAAAGTTGGAATATGACACTCTTTGTAATATCCAGAATTTTTTTGCTTATGTGATTTGCATGATTTGAATTTTTATTGCATGATTATATGTTTATCATTGTTATTACATGAATTATATGTTATACACCATGTTATATGGCGTGTGATATGTTGTATTATTTGTTACATTTGATGTGTGGTGAGTGGAGGAAATGAGTAAAATACTTGGGAAGTGTGATGGACTTTTGTGCAATAATTTAGAAAGATGATTGGGGGAGTTAATTGCTGGAAAATAATGGGTAAAGGCAGTTACCAAAAACAAGACGGAAAAGAAAAGGAAAGAAAAGAGATAAGAGAATTTTCGGTAAGAACTTTGAGTGTTCAATTGAAGTGGTAAACGAGATCCGTTGGGAGTGATTTTTATTGCGTTTCGAAGGTATTTGAAATACCTACGCGTGAGCGCAGACGGATTGCGATTCAGAGTTCGGAGCGAGAAGTTATATCACTGGGAACGAGGCTGGTTTTCTTAATTTTGTGTAATTTGTTATTGTAGCAGGTAGGGATCACTCACCTATGTATTTTCTATTATAAAACTCATGAAATCAGTGTTTAAAAGTTTGGATTTTAGTATGAACTGCTTTATCATGTTTTGGTGCATAAAATGGATGAAGGGTCGGATTATGTGCATTCAACGTGGTTGATTGTCTTTTATATGCTGTGTTGTGAGTTGAGTTATGTAATTGTTGTTCTTGCTGCCCTTAATTGCTTGTTGTTAATTATTGGCATTTATTGGTATTCGTCATTAATTGTTAATCTTCTATTTGGAGTTGTTGTAGTCGTTGTCTATTTGGTTTTGGTCGACCAAGTCGTCGGCCCATTTGAGCACTTGTCTAGAAACTGCGATATGACAGGATTCATTCGAATATAATGTGATTGTGTTGAACCCGAGAGTTTAGGTGATATGTGAGGAAATTCTTGGGCCTTCACCCGATGTGGCGATTATTGAGACTGTAATGATTGCGTGGAGTCGATTGTGATAGATGACGATACAATGTAGGATGAATTCTTAAACTTTTGGACTTGTTCCTTCAAGGGGTAACACTGAACCCATGTGTTGTACTTCTTGGGGTATCCTAACTTGACTGACTGTTAGGGCCATTAAAGTTATTGTTGTAGAGTTGTGACTAGATGATTGAGCTCGAACTGTGGGAAGTGTGTGCGTGAGTCATAGCAATAATCATTCTCGTAATGTCTAACTATGTGTATATATGTTGTATCATTTGAGTTTAACATGGTGCTCGTAGCACATTCCGATGTATAAGTGATAAGGTGTGAAAAATATTGTTATTAGCTTATTTGTTGTTTATATTACCTGTTCTTATTTTGGTCTTATTAGCTAGTTGGTTGAGTCTAAAATGAGTCTTTTTATTTGGGAAGGTTAAGTTTCAGAAATGGAACTTTTACATGTATTTTTGTACATTCAAAAGTTTTTCTGCAGGTTGAGGACGAGGGGATCGTCCTATCCTGTCCTGCAAGGTACTGAGAGCTACTGCATTGCTGCGGACGAATGGTTCGCCCGCGGTCGACCAGTGCGGACGATGTTGTTCGTCCGGGCTTTTGGTAATTTTCCTGCTGACTATGTTCGTCCAGGACTTTGTTTGCGGGTTGTGCTGAAGTGTTCTGGACTCTGTTTCTCTTCGTGTTTGTGTATAGTGAGTTCTGGGTCTTATATAGTTGATTTCAAGTGTTGTGTTATGGTGTTCGGTTCATCTTGTGTCAAGTGTACTTTCAAACGGGTTTTGGGAAACTAGAAAAACTTTTGTGTCTTATTTGATACTTCACCCTAGTGGCGTTTGGTCCTTACTGAGCTTCGCAACTCAGTCCTTTACTTTTCTTATCTTGCAGGTGATGATGGCGCTGAGCCTTATTATGATGATGCTTGGGAGGGGCCATATGAAAAGTGATATTAATAACCAGTTTATGTAATAGTGTAACTATAGTAGTGAACACTCAGTAGTATTTACCTCAGGTTATGTTAGAACTTATTTCATTTCAATATTTATCTTATCTATGTAATGTTTTTAAACCCTTTTGGATTATTATATAGTAATGCATTACCTTTTAGTAACTCTATTTGTGAGCTTTGGTGTCTCATTAGGGGATGAGACACTGCCATGTCATCACCCGAGTCACGGGGTGTGAAAGAAATTGTATCAGAGCAGGTCGAACCTTAGGGTGTAAAATTTGGAATGAACTTTTCTCTGATATTACTAACTCAATTTTCTATGAAGGACTAACTCGTATGTCTTACACTCTAGTCGATACTGCTGCAGATGGTTACCCAGGTGACAAAAATACCGATGAGCTTCAACATATCTATGGAATTCATGAAGTTAACTCGCAACCTAGTGTGGTCTCTAAGTTGGCTGAATTGACAAATCAAATTAGTCTCTCTTGATAAGTCAACAAGGATACCGAAACAATGATGTATGCACATCTTGTGGTCTAATTGGTAATCATACTAATTTTTGTCTGAATGCAGGTTCCAGCTCTATATTATTCGAAGAAGCAAATTATATGGGAGATAGAAGGCAATGCATGCCTCAAAGGAATGATCTTTACCCCAACACCTATAATTCAGGGTGGAGACAACACCCAAATATTTTCTTGGAGGGATCCAGAGAATCAACGGTAGTATATGATTCCTCTACAACAACCCCCTCTTACACAAGACAGGAAATCTCAGTTTGAGGAGAATTTGATGTAATACTTGAAAAAGTTGGAAGCTAAGATAGACCAAGTTGCTCAGACAAGTCAAGCTTCTATCAACAATTTGGAGGTTCAATTTGGTCAATGTGCTAAAAAAATAAAAAGATATAGTTCCAGAGATATTTCCTAGTGACATAGAGAAGAATTTTGTGGAGCGAGTTCATGTAGTGACCATCATGAGTGGAAATCAAATTATAGGAGTGGAAAACCTTAAAGAAGCTGAAAGGGAAAGGAAGAAAGACGACAAAGCAATAGATATTTTCAAGGAAAATGAGCCAAAAAAGGGAGACTTTAAACCTTATATTCCTCCACCACCTTATGTTCTTCCTATTTCCTTTTCCCCAAATACTTAGAAAGAAAAATATCGATAGACAATTCTTTAAGTTTTTTGATGTATTTAAAAAGTTGCATATTAACATCCATTTTGCAGAGGCTTTGGGGCAAACGCCGAGGTACGCGAAATTCATGAAAGAGATGTTCTACTTTTCAAGATAAGGAGGAGAATAGTATCTCTTATTATTGTTCTACTTCTCAACTAATATACATGCCTATTTATAGGTTAGGAGATACATAACATACAATGAATGTTAATGGTACTTGAAAAACCAAGAGTCCTACCTATTCAATACATTAAATGGAGAGAAGATAAACCATATGGAAATGCAAAGGGACATCCATAATATTCATAACAGGTGAAGAGTTTGAAAAATTCAATGTACCCTACAATTTTTGGCATTTTCCCTTAATTTTTGGCATTTTCCCTTAGTCTCTCTTCAAGCAAGGAGTCGATAAAACAAAAGGCGGATGACGCTACTCCATAAAAACGATAATTTTCATTATCTTTTTTGGTTTGCACCGAAAATTCACGTGTGACAATCTCACGTTAAATGAGCACTCATTATTTTCACTACTAGAAATATAGGTTGTTGTGACGAGACTTTTTGCGTCTGGCGTTTACCGTTACAAATAACTGTCATTTGCGTCAAGAATGACACACCAACGCAAATAACGGTACGACGTCGTTTAGTGATATGCATTTACGGCCGCTAATTACTATTTGTGTCAGCAAATTAATTCGTCGTGAAAAGGGGTTTATATGCGATGGGCTTCAGTCGACACAAAAAGTTTCGCCACAAATAATTAAAATTTTCGATGTGACTCTCCCGTCACATATGAAGTTGATGCAAATGACCATATTTATGACGGGCTTCGTTCGATGCAAAAGGTTTCACCCCAAATAACCAAAAATTGCGATGGAATTCTTCCGTCACATACAAAGTTGATGCAAACGATCAAAATTTTATTATTAATTTTGGTGGTAGATTTTCTCGTCGCATCCCCTAAAATAATTATTTAAAAAAAATATTTACTCCAAAGTAGTATAGTATGAATTGGCAGGATTTGAACACAACCCGTCTTCATTGGGAAAATAAAAGTTAAAACCGTAAACCAAGAGACCACAAGAACTTTTGTTATATATATTAACTATACATATTTATATAACATAGTTATAAATTACTACCTTCATTCCTAAATAATTGATACATTTCACTTTTTTGTATGTTCAAAATTATTTGATAAATTTCAAAATTTGATGAACATTTGTCATATTTCTTCCAACTTTACCCTTATTCAAATTAACTTAATACTTTAGTTTTTCTAATAATCACACTTACCTATGTGTGACACCCTAACCCTCTCGAGTCGGTAATGCCACGTGCCTCTCGACATTGGGTCTAGCTTTTACAATGTAAAGTACATGTGGATAAAAAATATCTATTCTAAGAAACAACATTATATTCTAAGTCTTGTAATTTGACTTTGGTCTTTGACTAGATTCAAAAGTCTTCTAATCTTGGTTTGTGTCTGGCCTTGACTATTCTTTGTCTTGGATCCAACGCTATACTTTAGAATGTTCTGGTTCTTGGGCTCTTCTTACAATTCTCTAAAGTTAAAGGACAAAAATAAAAATATTTATCCTATGACATTTCCAACATTTTGACGATATAAATATATTGTTATTAGTCTTATAAACTGTCTGAAATAATTATTAAACATTATACATCTTAAAAGTAAATTATAAAGGTATGGGGACTAAAACGAAATTTATACAAAGTAATTTCGTGACTTCGAATCTGAGTTATTTCTGATATATTTTATTTTTACCCATTCCCGTAAATATTTCTTTTTATTTTTATGTCTAAATAAAATTTGAAAATACAAAGTTGACAATTTAGGATTTGTTTGTAATATAAATATGTTATATGGTTTATGTGATAATATTTATTTGCCTTTTTAGTCCTTGCTATACAATTTTCCTAATCCCTAATCCTAAGAGAAGAAAACCTTAACTCTAAACTCTTCTCTTCTTCTTCACCGGTGCCGACTCCCCAATCCATCACCGCCTCTACTCCTCTACCAGCCCCTTCCTCCTTCTCCGGGGAAATCAACCCCCAAATCTCCCTAAACCTGCGCCTTCATCTCCATCGCCCTCTTCCTCCTCCCTTAATCCCGACGCCGCTCCTCCAAACACATCACTGCCTTTATCATTTCTCCCACCGGCCGCAATTCCCCACCCTCGCCGCCGACCTCTTCTGCTCCCGATTCCCGCTTCCACTCTACCTGTTTTTTCCAAATCTTCTTAACCCGTCACAGCGTTCATCCCCGCCCCCCCAAAATCCATAGATCCCCAATTATCGTCTACCTCCGTCAGAGCCTTCGCCCCTTTGCCGGTCACAACCCACTATCGCCGTCATCATCGCCCCGTCGATGCAGGTTTTCTAGGACAGACAGATAATGCTCTGTTGTGTGCTTTTTTGTTCGAATTGATGATTGTTCTTGGTTAATTAGAAGTAATTGATGCTTGAATTGAACTCGATCTGTGGTTAATTTCTTTTGAAATTTGTTCGAAAACCTAATTTTCCTTATGCAATTGCGATGGAAAACAATGTCGAGGTTGCACAGTTCTGGTAGCTGTTAAAGAATGTGAGTCGGTTACACCGCTCTTTTGCCTGAAATGTGGTTGAGAATAGTACTGTTCTTTCTCCGTACATCAACGATCGACAGCTATTGACTTTCCTTTGATCCTTTGTTCTTCTTTACAAGTGTGAAGATCTTTAAATGTTTCATGAAACGACTTTCCTTTTAAAATTAAATATGTTATTGTTATGAGATATTTTGGTCTTCGAAGTTCCATTGAAGCTTTGATCAAAACATGGTTTATCCTTGGCTGGATCTATAGTTTGGAGATGAAGTTGTTGAAATTATGAAAAATGACCGCTGATATTAATCGCCTTTTTGTGGGAGAGAAATATGGTCATTTTCTGGTGAGTCTGTCTATTTGTCAACTACCTTCTCGTTCCGAATGTTTATTAATCTTACTCATATTTTAGCTGTAACATTACTTTTACAAAGATCATTAACTATCAGCATATAGAGGTTTAACATATGGAACAGAGCTGGTTTTCAAATGGTTTACTAGTTAAATTTGTCTCTAAAGAATGTTAGATGTTTTGGTTGCTTTTAGGACTGGCTTGAGGGGCAACATTTATCACGATTGAGCAATCACATCAAGTTAGTATGATAGCAGGGTATTGATTTTATTTGAGTCATCTTATTTTGAGCAGTCTGCCGGCAAATTCATTTAGTGCTTCAGCTATGACTTATTTCTCTTGGATTAAAATTTGCTAAAATAGCACCAAGAATAAATTATGTGGTCTGCCACATCAGGTACTTGTATTTGACAAAGTAGAATTCTTTTCCTTTCATTTTTCGTTAGTCCCCCCCCCCCCCCCCGCCCCTCCCCTCTTCAAGACACTTGTATGTAATGAATACAATCATATTTCTACTGATTGTAGCAAGCTTTGTCATTGAGTTTTGTGCAATTAACAGTATGTGAACTTCAGCTGCCATAATCTTGTGTGTTTGTTATTGTACTAAGACTACGTTTTCTAGGCCTTCCAACTTATTTTATTTTTTCCCTCTTTTGCAGAGGCTGTTTGAATTGCCCCTATACATTAAGAGAATGTTTCACGATATGATGAATCCTGACAGACCTGGCGCTCAAATTGTGTATATTTGCCGTCACCATCGGCCTCTCCGTCACTTAGGTAACACCACTGCCCATTTCCCCTTTTTCTTTATTATTATTTTTCCATACTTGGTGATAAAGTATTCTTGGGGATTAAGTATATTTATTTTACTTTTCTTTCTGCTAGAATTTCATATATTCAAGTTCTCTTTCTTTTGTTAAAATTTTAGTCCAAATTTTATCTTCTGTTAGAAGTTTAAAAATAGAATTTAATCAATTGGATTTCATGTTTTCTATTTTATGTTTGCAAAACTCCAATTTTTGTTTTTGAAATGAGTTTCTCTTTGAGTTTTGTTTTCATTTAATTTCTTATAAAGCATAGGTGTAGAAGATATGTTTAATGTGGCACAATTTTTGTGCTTTTCATGTATAGAATTCATGTTTTGTGCTTCTGCAAGCATACCATGATAAGTCCTCTGAATTTTTTGGTTTTGAATTTTTCTCTTTAAAGTTTTACAAGTTTTGTTAAATCTATGAGCAGGTTCTTTATACATCTAGCCTTCATCGGGAACGTTTGCCTACAGCAGGAAATGATGTTGTGGAGTATTCTGGGCATGAGTAATAGAAGGTGGCCTCACATGAAGTCTTGATTGAATGGAAATTGGAAGCATTTGAATTAATATGTTATTTTAGGTACCATATTGTTTTTTATTTTTTTTATTTTTTTTGTCGTCTTTTGGAAAACTATATAGATAGCATTTAGCAATAGACTTTAACAAGTTACCTACTTAATGGTTTCTTCAACTGATGATCACGAGTTACTTTGTATAAATGGACACTAGGAGTTTTGAATAGCTACATTTGATTGTTTTAGTATACTATTTTTTTGAGGTATTAGTGTAATATTTTATTTATTGTTGAATTGGGTGTTTGTTGGATGATTGCATTAATTGCTAATTAATAAAATAGCTAAAAACATGGTAGTTAACAAAAATTACTAGCGTCGGGTTTGAATTTCTTGTAATAGATGCAAAAATTACTAGCGTCGGGTTTTAGTGTACTATGTTTTTGATATATTATAACATTTGCGACGGTGAAAAATTATTTTCGACAGATTGTGCTATCGCGAAAAAATAATAAATATAATTTTATTATAAAATTTGCGACTGTGAAAAACTATTTTTGACGGTATATAAGGTGCCGCATTATATATTTTTGTGTCAGTTATTGTGTCGGAAATTATAAACGATGCGAAAACTAGTCGTTTTTGCTAAGTTTTCACGTCGGGAAATAAGTGTCGCAATTAGAAAAATTCCCGTTGGAAAAACTAATTGCGTCCGGCGCTTCCCGTCATAAAGTTTTTGCGGCGCCTTCCCATGCGACCCCTCAATTGCCGTCGTATAACCGACGTAAAAACGTTTTCGCGTCGGTAAAGGTACTTTTTGTGGCAGGCGTCGCCTGACGCAAAAAGTACTTTTTTTAGTAGTGTTTTATTATTAATTTTCTCCCTTAAATTTTAAGTTTTATTTATTTATTTTTTAATAAAAAAATTTCTTTTATTTTATCAATTATTTTTTCGTAAGTAAAAAACATTTTTTTTTAGAGAAACATGATAGGATTCAAAAATAAATTTTTTTAAAAAAATTATATTAAAAAAAGAAAAGAAAAAGACAAAAACAACAGAAAATTGCCTGCACAGGCAAATTAAAAACGGTTACAAGCTTTTATAAAATCAAATGTACCAATTGTACCAAACTTTCAGCTCACACCGGATCCCCTCCCATTCTTGTCTTCGCCTTCCGTGTAACGTTTATTCTATCTCTCGTCCCCTTTCCCTTTTTCACCACCCAACTCCCTTTTCCATTTTCCTTTTCCTTTTCAGCACCAAACTATTCCTTCCCCAAATTAATTCTAAACCCAAATTTAATCACAATTACCTACCTATTACCATCTTGTTTTCATCTACATCTTACTCACAGTTGTTTTATTCTTATTTTTTTCTCTTTTATCAAAGACTCAATAATCATTGAAGATTTACATTTACGAGGCAAAGACAGACTAGGTGGTCGCGGGAGTCACAACCCTAAGGAGTTATGAGGTCACTTCTTCTATTTTCCACGTTAAACCTGACAGTATTGTTCTCCTTCCTTTCTGATACGGTACCAACCTTGGGGCTGCCCAACTCAAGGGAACGTGTGTTACGATACAAAGAGGACTCTAAATTACATCTAGGAATGTTGCCCAAGTCAACCTCTTAAATATCACAAGTGTACAAGTAATGGACAGCTTTGCTACTGTTTGGTATAATGATCATATCTTTCGATATAGATATCCAATGGAGCTTATTCCAGTTGCATATTAAATATAAGAGGCAGATCTACAACTTCTATAAAGATCACAAGATCAGATTCTGCTTTCTTGATATCCGAAATAGTTGTACAAGTTGGCCCAACAAGCTGTCCAGAATTGGGACGAATTTAAATGGCATTTTAGTCTTTTTGTGTACAATTAAAGTCTATACTAGACTTTAATTATTTTCAGCATATTTAATTACTATAATTTCGTGTATAGCAATTAGTTTCTATAATAAAGGACATGTTGTCCATGTGTTAGTTAGTTGGTTAATAAGAGTCCTAATGCAACTAGGACTCTTCATAGATTTGTTAGTTGGTTCTAGATTAGCCACAAGATAATAGGAACATGTGTCTATTATCTTGTTTAAGTGTTTTACTTGATAGCAAGTTGCTATTCAAGAGTCCTAATTCTTCAAGGACTCTTATTTGTTTTCAAGAGCCCTAATTCTTCAAGGACTCTTATCTTGTTTTATTGTTGGAACCGAAATTCCTCTACTTAAAGAGCAATTTCGGCCACCTTTAAATTAGGACTTGATATATTGATATTTTGATTAAGGTTATTCCTTACATACTTGTTTATGAATTTTTGGTAGAACTTTATATTCTTTGAGTTACTGTATCAACTAGCTTGTTTCTCTAGTTGTGGTGTTTCAGCCTCCATTGATACTTAGCCTGCCCGGGGTTGTGTTGAGTATATTCACATAGAAACTATTTTGAGATAGAGAAAGATCTGCTTAAAAGCCGAACCTTGATATAAAACATCACGGTTTCGCATCACTTTTTATTTTGTTCTTTATTTTTACATTGAAGACAATGTTTAGTTTACGTGTGGGGGAGTTGGGGATTGTTTGTGTTTTATTTTATTTGTTTTCATTATGTTTAATTGGTATTTTTAGTGATTTTTCATTTTATTAAAAAATGAAAAATAAATAAATAAAAGGCAAAAAATGATTTATGGATACATTATTTTAACAATTTTAAGTATTATTCTCCGTAATTTCCAATATTTGACTCGTGCCACTAGAAAAATTGGAAAATTAAAGAAAACAAATTATTTTTAGTGATTATTTGTGACTATGTACGTGTGATAGAACTTGTATTTGGAATTAGACTTTGAGACCTTTAAAAAAAAAACCTTGTTTTGCTCTTGATTCGATTTATGGTTACCAAATACACTACACAACTCCTAACTCTGAATATATCGTTTTAAAGGACAACTTGGGAATTCTTTTATTTCAAAAAAATGTATTCGGGGTCTACTCCACTGCTCTTGGTTATAAATAAGTTAAAAAAAGAAAAAGAAAAAACAATCAACACACTAAGAGTATGGGTATGTGAAATGAGCACACTAGTAAGCGAGTGATAAGAAGGTTCACACTCCTTGGTGCCCGTAATAAAAAGTATAGATTAGGTTTTACTCCGCTGTTCTTGGTGGAAAAACCCCTAAGAGTATGAGTATGCGAAATGACCACGCCAATAAGCGAGTGATAAGAAGATTCACACTCCTTGGTGCACTATGAGTCCAATTAAAAAAAAATTGAAATTTGGAAGTTAGCAAAAGAATTGAATGAAGATACTTAGTCTTACTTTAGTTATATATACCCATGAGTCCAAATAAAAGCACATTCCACAAGGGTACCTATGAATTGAATTGTAGTAAAAAGAGGTGGGAAAAACGAAGGCTTGTTTGTCTAGTTTTGAATACAAGCTTCTTGAATGCATATTTGTCATGAAATAATAATGAGAGATTGAGTGAATTGCCTCATACTATTTCCTCTTACTTGTATCTATGGCACTTGTTGTGTTGGAATGATTGGAGAAAAATATTTGAGTTATTAAATTTGGTGAGTCCATAATTTCAGTTTACTTGTTCTTGAAACATTTTGTTTGTTGGTCTTATTTTTTGTTTAATTATTTGCTTGAGGACAAGCAAACACTTAAGTTGGGGTTGCCCTAGGCTAAAAACTATTTTTATAGCCTAATTAAGTCGAACCATATATAAGTATATGGAAATCACTATTTTCCATCTCCTTTGCATAGATAACCACTTATATCTTGCTTTGGCAAACAGACAATATGATGGCCCAAACTTCATAAGTGCTTAAAAATGGTAGGCACTTTAAAACTTGTTTAAAATCAATTTTATATGACGAGTTTGTATGTTTGGCCCCTTTAGACAAGAATTAAGCATCACATGCATAAGAAAATATAAATAAATATAAACGTGAGATAGCATGACCTAATCCTATGATGACTTCCACGTTCCTTGTGGAAGTCAAAGGTCACCCCAAGTCAATATCCATCACATGAATATGGTCTTCGATCCAGCATCCTTCCAGTATTGTTACATAATTGCATGGGCATTCCCAACCTTAATCTAATGTAATAAAACTGTTCTAATAAAGAAATTACAATTTTACAAGATTGAAAATGACTCGTAGGCCATATTATAAGATATATAACCCAATAAATGTAAAAACGGAAGGGTATAGTAGGCTATGCTATTTACCATGCTATAACTCACAAAAGCATATATAAGTAAGCAACGAGTACAAATACGAAGTCTTAGGGCGGCGCCCCCTTGACGCGGTCCCAGGGACAGCGCCCATTCTTCTCATGGAATGAATTTCTGCCCCAATTTTTCCACACATCGTCGTACATGTATAATCGAATTACGAGCTGGTTTATATAATATAAATCATATGCCGAAATAGTTTATGCATCATTAATTAAATTAATAACAAATCATATACCGAAACAGTTTCTGCATCTTTAATTAAATTAATAACAGATCAAATCATGCATATTAATATACTAATCAACATATGAACAAATTAACAAACATAAATATCACATACATAAGAATCACGGAAAAATAATTTTTATGTTTCACACATACACATATCAAACCTAGATTGATATATGTATTGGTTGTGATAAACACAATCAAATTCAGATAGTATGAACAATGCTCTGCTACCACTGAAGGATTTATGGGCAGAAACTTGCATAATAAACATATGAATCATCTCTTCAAGGATCCATTCACACTATAAGAACCGAATACAACGAAAAAGAGGCTTACAATTTTTCAGTTGTTTTCGGGTCTGATTTAGTGACCACAACAACAACCATAAATGGTTCCTTGCATAGTTATCTACCGGTATCCACGCGACGACACGAGTAGCGAGTACTAGCTCTTGTATTTTTCTAAGTTAAAAAATCTAAGAGAAAATGGACTGCAGAAATTATTTGGTTGTGATTGATTTAGTGCGGCTGAAAAATATTAACCTAGATTTTGGCCAAAAGATGTATTTAAAGGCTGTGAGAGTTTGTATCGAATACAAACTCCTACGTAATATCACTTCTTTTGGTAGTGGAAGTTTTTATCGCATAATAACTCCCACGTAATCCTAACCAAAATTTGAAAATATTATCCCATCGGCCTTTTCTCTAATTCGAATAATAATGTTTTATTATTCTCTGAAAATAAATGTCAAATACAATGAATTTAGACACTTTCTAGATTCATTGAATTTGGACACAAAGCTCGTTAACTCGTCTATGCATGTGACCCTGTAGGTTCATTTCACACTGGTAATGAAAACATACTTAGTAGAGTATGTATCCATAAATCACAAGCGGTCCCTAGCAAGACACTGTGACTGCGAAGAGTGAATGAATGATCGGTGGAACGGTTACCTAATCTCAATCCACCATTTAATCCTTTTGTCTCTTGATATCCCGATTAAGCATAAGGCATGAATGTAGTCATCCTTATAAAGCTTAATTGTATTTGTACTCGATCTCTAGGTATACTGTTCCAACAAATAATATTTAATGACCACTTTATTAAATATATTTGAGCACGACCATGTATTTAAACAGTCTTCTCTATCGAGGGGCCCTATGTATATCTCTCTCCAATTAGTGAGGGACAAATCCCTTACAATGTGTCTTACATTCAAGCCATGATAGAATACTACATCCGATCATTAGTCGTATTAATCACTTGATTAAAAGTAATGTTCGACTGTGTAAGCCTCACAAAGAGAAAGAATAGCCTCAACAAATAAGACTTTACAATGACGCTCAATATTACAAATCCCTTGATGAATTGGATATTAAAAAGGATAGCTCTAATCAATATTGAGAATAGAAGAGTATGTATATGAAGCTCTCACTCAAAATGATGTATTTTGATAAAGATGAAGAATTAAACTCTTGAAAGTGTTTGATTGCTTGTTTAAAGTGTGTATAGAAAAGGCCCTATTATGGCTTGATTAATTATGAAAAATCAGCCTTAAAAGCTTTATAGAGAAGCAAAAAATGACAAGCAAGCAAAGTTACAACAGCTATAGTTTTTGCCTGTGATGGGACACTTCGGTCGACCGAACTGACAGGTAGGTTGCCTGAGGTTCTTCTGAATCAGTATAGACATGCTACTAGACATATTACAGTCGACAAAAAAGAGTGGTCCGGGCGACTAGAGCAATGGCTCGGTAGACCGACCTAAAACATGGTCGTCCGCACAATATAGCCTTTAGAGTCTTAGATCATTCAAAATTGACTAAGTGTAAAAGATAATTCGGTCGACCTGACAACACATGTCGGTCGACCGACCTTCATCAGGTCTTCCGAGGTCTAGGACCCGATCAACCGGACTGAAGGGAAAAAATGATTTTTCCACTTGGTCATGTTTCTAATGTTCTTAAACTCATGCCTCAATGTTTTTCAAATTATTTTAAAACATGTTTAAGATCTTAGGCATAAACCAACACTAACATATGTTTTTAAAAACCTTTTTAAAGATCAAATTAAAGTATGAATGATGATTTTGAAAACACGCAAGAGTTTAACATACTTGAACTAGTATTCTCAAAATAAGATTAGTCACAAAGATATACCTATGTAGCATATGACTACTCTTCAAGGTCCTCAAGTCTTCTAGATGTGTAGACTTCTTTGAGCTTGGTGTGAGACATTTATCAACCTCTGCATCGTGGTGAAGTCCTTGTGCAATCTTCTAGTATGTAGTACCTTGGACTTCATCACTTCAGTGATTAATAGCTCACTTCAAGATGAACTATAATTGTGATTGAGTGACTCCTAAAATCCATAGCAACTACTTTCAAGGCATTGTGATGACCACTTCAAGCTTGTGTCATGAAGTCTTGCATTGTGTAGCTTCTTATATGGTGTATGATGATATCTTTGATGTCCATAGAAGATTTCTTAACATTTTCATCAATGTAGGTGTGAGCGAAAGATCCTATCACCAAAACACAATCTCACAAAAAAAATGAGAACTTCTAAATGGTTTGTTATCATCAAAACTAGATTGATCACATTTGCCTTAGGGCTAAAAATTTCCCCCATTTTGATGATGACAAAAAATTTATGCAAATGTGAATAACATAACAAAGGAATATAGGCAAGTAAGCACAAGACATCAACAACATGAGATAAGGATGCAAATGATCAAGGCAAGTAGATGGTTTGAAAAATCATTATATTCCCCCTCTTTTAAAGAATCTATTATCTCTCTCATTTTGCAAAATTCTAGCTTTCTCCTTTTGTAAAACACATTTCATGACATATTTGCAATGCTACTTTTTCTCCCTCATTTTGTCAAAAAAAAAAAAAAAGTTCATCAGTGCCAATATTAAAGAGCATTTTCTCATCATTTTTGTTAAAATAGATATCCAAAAGATCAAAAGTAAAAATCTTTTAGTCGGTATTAGTTTTAAATCAAATATGGAGAAATGTTTTGGTCAAATAGAATGAATAAGTTGTAAACTGAGGGAAGTGTTTCTGAGATCCAAATAAGATCAAGAAAAATCAAAACCAAAGAAGAATATATCTTTAAAGCCAAGTAAGCACATCATTTGTAAATTGCCATATGGAAAAGAATACGAGTGACCAAGAGATGATGCTTATCTTAAAAAGTATATAAGCTTTCAAAGAAGATCTTTTTGAAGAGGGTTTGAGTTTGGTTGATATCAAAAGAAAGAAAGCACATAATGACACATAAAATCAAAGAAGGGTCATATGGGTCAAAGATGAATTAAAAACTAAAGCTAAATCATAAGGAGATATATGTATAAACTTTTAAAGCACAATCTTCTCTTTTACCAAAAACAAAGTTAGCTATAAAACGATGAAATCAAGAAAAAAACATAGCTAACAAAGAAGGATGTGATACCATGTATAAGTATGAGAAAAAGATGAGCATATATATCACAAACCAAAAGAAGATGGGATATAGGACCACACTATAAAGCATGTTTCTCTTCATGTATATGGTTAGCCAAAGGAGATAAAACAACTAAAGCATCAAACTAAAAACAAACAACATGAGATCAAAAGATATAAGAGATATAAAGCACATGATCATAAACAATGGAGGTAGATACAAAAAAGATTCACTTATTAAGAACATACACTCCTATATAGAGCACACAAGTTGGCTTACAAAAGATATGCAAGGGGTACAAAGCCAACAAAAGACGTGATAATGCTAATATATGAAAGAGGTAAGCACTAATTACATAAGTGAGGTGTATAAGATAGAGTTCATGAATAAAACTCCGCCTAAGGTTGTGCTCATGTTAAAAGAAACACAAAACAGAAAAAGATATAGAGTTTATAAGTTACAATTTTGCTGAAACGATTGCTTTCGGTCTGCCGCATAAGTTCCTCAGGTCAACTGAGTAGCTGCGGTCGACCGAGGCCCAATGTCTGGTCGATTGGACTTATGGAAGAAAGCTGCAAAACTTGCATAATTCAATACAAAGCAAGTCCAAACTGCCATAACAACGTAACTGAAGGAAAAATTCGTAATCCCCAAAACGCAGCGGAAATAAAAGCGCGTGATTACGTTCCTTTAAATGATCTATTCACGAGAAAAAACAAAAACCCTGTGATAGGAAGTATACATTTATGTCGATCTAATCGACGTTGCCCAAATTCTACTACTAAGAACTACTAACATTAGCCTTCAGACTCCTGTCTCTACTGTATCCACACACCAACCTCTGAGCTTGTTACTCTGTGTTCCAGATGCTAGTCCAAGAACTACAAATTTTGGAAAACACTTTTTCCCAGGAATCAACAAAGTATAGGTTACTTAGGAAAATCGGAAATGAAAGAGATGAGAAAATTCATATTTTCATCTAGTTTGGTGTAAGTGGACTTACCCACACACCTCATTCTCCCCTTATTTGTCTCCCACTACTACCTTACACACACTCCCTTACATAGTACATGTGCCGATTTTGACCTGGTCCAACTGGTCCGGTCGACCGGAGAAATGGTTCTCGGCCAACCGAAGTGACAAAAATTTCGGTCGACTCGAGACAGCTCTCGGTCGACCGGGTCTTTTGCCCAATCCAATTGAATTTTTCTTTTGAACATCAAATGTGTGATTTGACAGTAAAACTCATTAGCTTATGCAATTACTATTCTAAATGTCCATAGTTTTATGTAATATTCTTTACAATGAAATAAAACTAGTATGATGTATGACTGATGATTATGTTTTACTGATCATGTGTAATGGACAAATCATATCATAGATGCAATATATTGTAATACATTATAGTGGTTCCCCCACTGCCGCTTTTACTCCTTTGGCTGGTGCCAAATCAGGTGACTTTGAAGTTGAAGCTTTCCTAGTAGGCAGTTAGATGTAACCATGCTGGTAGTACTATGATAGCCTCAGAGCTTGAAGATCTTTGTCACTAGGAACGTGATGCTTAGGTGCGAGGTTAAGATGATGGAAAGAGAGAAGACGATAAGCAGCTGTAAACAAGGCATGCGATAGTTGTCTTGGTACAGAGCCGCGCTCCTTTAATATGATGGGAAGAAGATTTTCTGAAGAATAGCAATACATTGAAAAAATAGTGTTCGGGAGGGAACTGATTTAGCGCATCTTCTCGTTCATTACATTAGGAGATCTGACCAAAGCGCTCAAAATGCAACATTGACTAAAGCTACGTATTTGTCCAACAGGTTGTAAGTTAGTCCTTTGTCGGCTCTATGTAAAATACTAGTTTGGCCCCATTGATCCTCTTGCAGAAGAAAAAAAAGCGAAAGCCCTCTAGTAGTAAGCGCATCGAGTGAGTGAGCAAACCCAATTGGAGTTCTAAGCTAAGTCCCATATTTCAATGTCGTGCCAGCCGAGCCAGAAGACGTCTTAGGGTAAGCTCTTCCCGTTGTTCTTTCTTTAAGTTATGTTCCAGCCTTGACAACAGAAAATGTCATAGTATGTCGTCCTTCCCTAATTGATAAGTAGCTGGAGGAGAAAGTTGTGAAACAATTCCACAAATTGTTAGATAGTCACGGAATTCTCGGCTTAGATATTTTCCCACCTCGATCGGATCGAAGCATCTTAACACTTTTACAAGATGGTTTTCTACTTCATTCTTGTACTCTTTGAACTTTTCAAAGGCCTCAGACTTGTGTTTCATCAGAAATACGTATCCAAAATGACTAAAATCGTCAGTAAAAGTAATTAAATATAGACAATCACCTTTTGCATGGACATTGAATGGACCACATACATCACTATGTATTAGTTCCAACAACTCATTTTCTCGTTCTCCAGTTGTAGTAAAAAGGGAAGCAGCCATCTTTCCCATTAAACAAGGTTTGCACGTATCATATGATTCAAAATCAAATGTTTCCAACAATCCATCTTTATAGAGTTTGGAAATGCGGTTTTCATTTATATTGCCAAAACGACAATGCCAGAGGTATGTAGGATTAGACTCTTTAGTCTTTATCCTCTTTGTATTTATGTTATAAACCGGTGACTCTAGGTCCAACAAGTATAAACCATTCAACGATAACTACATTTGTTAGTTTTTAATATGAATATCAAAACCCATCTTGTCCAAACAAGAGATCGAAATAATATTCTTTGTTAAAGTAGGTACATAAAGACAACTGTCTAAATCTAGAACAATTCCAGAAGGCAAACTAAGACTATATGTTCCTACAACTAATGCAGAAACTCTTGCTCCATTGCCAGCGCGTAGGTCCACGTCGCCTTTTGCCAACTCTCTACTCATTTGTAGTCCCTGCACATTCATGCAATTTATGTCATTTATGAAGCTTCACAGGCGTACTTAAATAGGTTTTACAATTTGACTTTGATTTATTGTATATCTTGGAAATTAATTGGTTTTTTGAACATCTTCTCTATTTTTTAATGTTTAATTGTAAATTGTAGAGAGCATGGTTTTGGAATTTGGAATTTGGAATTTTCAAATTGTCAATTTGGTTTTGGATTTTTCTACGTAGTTTTGGCAATAAGCTTTTTTGTAATTTTTTTATTATAAAATTTCTAGATATTATCGACGGTTCGTCGCCAATTTTTGCTATTTTACAGAATATTATAAAAAAGTAGTTGCAAATTCGTCGCAACAATGCGGTCGCAAAATCGTCGCTAAAATAGTCGTCGCAAAGTGGTCACTGCTTCCTAGTCAAATTAAGATCAAGAGGTGGTTGCAATGTGATTGCTAAAAAGCGGTCGCAAAAATGTCGCAAAGTGATCGCTAATATCTGGTCAAAACTAAGTCAATGCATGGTCGCAAATTAGTTGCTAAACAGTGGTCGCGAATCGCTGGTCAACCAAAGTCAATGATTGTCGAAAAGTGATTGTTAAATAGCGGTCGCAAATCCGTCGCAACATTGGCCATTGCAAACTTATCGCTAATCGCTGGACAACTAAAGTCAACGGGTGGTCACAACGTGGTTGCAAATATGAGGTCAACCTCGAGTTAACTGGTGGTTACAAAACTGTCGGTAAAGAGAAGATGTTGCAAGGTGGTCGCATTTTGTTCGGTCAATTTAGGTTGAAAGCATGGCGCAAATAGGGCGGCAAAGTGCAATTGGTCCTATAAGCGGTCACAAATATCGATTAGCGACCAAATTTAAGCTACCACATGTCGTGGCCGCAAATGATCGCAAATCTCTGATTAACGACCAATTTGCAATCATTCTGGCGGTCGCGATTAACCGTTTTTCTATTAGTGAAATAAACATTAAACAAAAGGAAAAAGTACAAAACATGAAAAAGAAAACGAAAATACAAGCTCCTTGATAAATCGTAAATTTATCTATATTTTCTTCTACTTTAATAGTAATTTTGAGCTTCAACAAGTATTTACATAGCGAGTTTTGAGCTTAAAATAGTATAATCCTGGCTTCTCGGTGTTTACATTTGTAGGGGCAAAATAGTCTTTTGAAGGGTAAAAGTGAACCAGACTTGCAGAATTTGAAAGAAGCTATTGGAATTGAAAAGATGTCTTACAAACTAGAAGAGAAGATATGTCAACTACTTTAAAGAATCTTGAAGAGTTTTGGTTTATATCAACTACTTTAAAGGAGTGTGGAAAGTTTTGATCTATGTCAATTACCTTAAGCTAGTAGGTTTCTATTGTTATAAATACTCTTTACTAGTCTTAGGAGAAGGGGGATTCAACCATTATTAGTTTTTGTTTTAGGTTTTGTTTTCTCTCTAATTAAGCTCTCTTCTAGAGTTGGTTTTGAGAGTTCTTTATTTACGCATATTTTAGAACAAGATTAAAGTTTTTATTGTTGCTGTGCTTTTGGAGATTGATACACTTTAAAGTTCGAGACTTTAATCGAAACAATGATGTTTTCTTATACACTCTTCTTTAATTTGTTTATTAATTTCTTTTATAGCATGAACTAAACTTTTCTTCTAAGGCCATGATGTAGTTAGATTAATTTTATATGTTATTCTTATGATCTTGTTATTCGATGAGTGTTGTGGAAGTAATTTTAGATTATTATTCTTAATGTGTTTAGATGTTTGATCACCGTTAAAATTGTCTTTACATTAACTTGGAAAATTTGTGACAGTTGACCTTTTTAATTGGGTTAAATAATCTAAATACAAATTGCATGCGAGATAGACATATACTTGTAGGGTTTGTGTGATCTCTTTGATTTCATATGTTTAATGCGTTTTTGTGAGTTAAAATCAACATAGACATATAGTTGGTTTATTAATGAGAATAGGTTTGATAAGCCTTGAAAGAGGTTATTAGATATTTTTGGAAATCGTTGAATTAATCAAACACACTCTAGAATAACAGATTGCTAGGATAACATATTTATTAATTTAGTGAATTCATGTGCCTTAGATCTTCATCATATCAAACTTCTTATTCAAGTTATTTTCTTTCTTTTAGTTAATTAAAATAGATTAATCATATCCTCATCAACTATTTGGATTTATTTTACCTGCAAAATTTGAAAGAAGTTGTTGGAATTGAAAAGATGTCTTTACAGACTAGAAGAGAAGATATGTCAACTACTTTACTTGCTTTTGATCATTGTAAAATTATTTACTTAGGAATTAATTAATCATTATTCTCTATGGGATCGACCTTGACTACTACAACATCGAACTAGTATACTTGCTAGTATAGATTTTGCGTATCAAGTTTTTGGAGCCGTTGTCGGGGAATATTTGATTAATTTTATTTCTTTGTGATTTTAATTTTACTTTTGTGTTTATTTTTATTTATTTAATTTAATTATTTATTATTGTGCATACATGGCTATGAATCAAGGAATTGTTGATTATGGAGGGAATCAATTAGCCGTTCCTCGTATGAGACATTCATGTTTAAATATTTTCCCTCCGAAAAGACAATGAACTTGAGGGTTAAGATTAGTACCTTTATGCAGGGAGAAACATAAGTTTTTCATGTTGCATGGGATAGGTTTAAGTTATTACTCACCCAATGTCCTCATCATGGTTTTTTTTTTTTTTTATATTACTAACTCAATTTTTCTATGAAGGACTAATTCTCATGTCTCAATCTCTAGTCGATAATGTTTCAGGTGGTTACCCAAGTGACAAAAATGCAGACGATCTTCAACAGATCTATGTGAATTTAGCTAAAAATCCACAACAAAAGGCAACTAAAGGAAGAAGGGCTGGAATTCATGAAGTTAACTCGCAACCCAGTGTGGTCTCTAAGTTTGCTGAATTGACCAATTAAATTAGTCTTTTGATGAGTCAACAAGGCCACAGAAACAATGAGGTATGCACAACTTGTGGTCGAATTGGTAATCAAACTAATTTTTGTCCGAATGCAGGTTCCAACTCTACATTATTCGACGAAGCAAATTTTATGGGAGATGGAAGGCAAAGCCTACCTCAAAGGAATGATCCTTACTCCAACACTTTTAATCCGGGGTGGAGACAACACCCAAAATTTTCTTGGAGTGATCAAGGGAATCATCGACAACATATGACTCCTCCACAACAACCCCCTCATACACAAGAAAGGAAATCTCGGTTTAAGGAGATTTTGATACAATGCTTAAAAAATTTTGAAGGTAAGATAGATCAAGTTGCTCAGACAAATCGAACTTCTATCCACAACTTGGAGGTTCAGTTTGGTCAAGTTGCTCAAAATTCAAAAGATAGAGTTCTAGGAAAACTTCCTAGTGACACAGAGAAGAACCATATGGAGCGAGTTAATGCGGTAACCATCAGGAGTGGAAAGCAAATCCAAGAAGTGAAAAAGTGTAAAGTGGTCAGAAAGAAGAACAAGAAAGAAGATGCATTTAATTCTTCAAATGAGGACAAGCCAAAAGAGGGAGACTCTCAACCTTATATTCCTCCTCCACCTTATGTTCCTCATATTCCCTTTCCCCAATGACTTACAAAGCAAAATATCGATAATCAATTCTCTAAATTTTTTGATGTATTTAAAAAGTTGCATATTAACATTCCTTTTGCAGAGGCTTTGGGACAAATGTCGAGGTACGCGAAATTCCTGAAGGATATGCTAACTAACAAGCGTAAACTCGACGATTGTGAGACAGTAATGCTTACAGAAGAGTGCTCTGCCGTTCTGAAAATGAAATTACCCCAGAAATTAAAAGATCCAGGGGAGTTTCTCTATTCCTTGTACTATTGGGCAATTAAACTTTGATAATGCATTATGTGATCTAGGTTCTAGTATTAATTTAATGCCTTTGTCTATTTCTGAAAAGTTGGGGCTAGGTAAGGTGAAATCTACTAACATGACATTGCAATTAGCAGACAGGTCTATAATTTATCCTTGTGGTATAATTGAGGATGTTCTTGTTAAAGTGGATAAATTTATTTTTCCTGCTGACTTTGTTATAGTGGATATTGATGAGGATAGAGAGGTGCCTCTCATTCTTGGTAGACCTTTCCTTGCTACTAGTAGAGCTTTGATAGATGTTCAACTAAGAAAGGTTACTCCTAGGGTTGAAGATGATGAGGTTATCTTTAATATGTATAAGCCGATGAAATATCATGCAGAGAGTGATTCTTGTTATATTGTTAATTCTAATACTTCTCTTACACAAGATCTTAAAGATAAATTGACTCACAAGTCTCTTGAGTTTATTCTGCAGGAAGTGATTAAAAAAGTAGAAAGTAAGGAGAATACAATGGAGCACGATTCTCATCCTAATACACATTCTCATTATTCGTCTTGTAAAAATGAGCAATTTGAGGATTTGGGAAAGAGCTTACAGAGACCAGTGCCATCTGCTGAGAAGCCACGCCATTTGATTTCAATTTTATTCCTTCTCACTCTCAATTTAAATATACTTGTTTTGAAGGTTCATCCGATTTGCCTGTACTTAATTCTTCATATTTTTCAGGTCTAACAAGTACATTGGAGTTGAATGAGTTTGGTGGACTTCCAATTGGAACTCATGAGAACGATCAAATTTTAACCATAGTTAGACGACTTAAATAGATTCTGACAAGTGGAGATTGGATTCTAACGGTTAGATTAAGAGATATCATTTTTAGAGGAAAGATTCCCAAATTGAAGCATCAAACAATATCCGATCGGAGTGATTCTCGTTGCTAAAGTTAGAAGACTCGTAAGACTTGATTCGGAATGGCAAAGATCGAATTCCAACTGTGGTGTTGAGAGATATTGCCTCGTGAACTTAGGAATGTGAATCTGGAAATTCTAGTATTAACCATTATTTGAAGATTTGTCTAAGTACTCAAGGTAAGATTATTAAACTATTGTTTTTTTGGTCAAAAGCATGAAAATATATATTTTCTAAGATTTCTTCATCGTTAGCTATTTGCATCAAAATGGATGAAGCGTTGTGAAATATGTATTGTATGAATCATTTTGATTGCTCCATGTTCTTCTGTTGGTATTTGGATTATAGTTCAGTTTGTTTGGTTGGTCAATTCTGCAAGTACATATTTCTAAGTTCAATTTGTCCCATGTCTAAGCAATCCAAGTCTCCATTCCCCCTTAGTAAATCCACTTCACAAGCATGCTTTGATTTAATACACGTAGATATTTGGGGACCTTATAAAATTCACACTGTTCACGGTCATCTATATTTCCTCACCATCGTCGATGATTTTAGTCATTTCACTTGGATTTATCTAATGAAAACAAAGTCTAAGGCTCGACCCCTTACCCAACATTTTTGCCAATATGTACTTACTCAATTCGAAAAGGTCGTTAAAGTAGTGCGTTCAGATAATGGGCCTGAATTTTAAATGTCTGAATTCTTTACTTTTAAAGGGATCCTTCACCAAACCTCTTGCATAGAAACTCCTCAACAAAATGGAATTTTAGAAAGAAAACATCGCCACATCCTAAACATTGCTCGTGCCCTTAAATTTCAATCACACCTGCCTTCTGCTTACTGGGGATATTTTGTCACCTACGCCGTTTACCTTATAAACCTTACCCCTACACCTTTACTACAGAACCAAACTCCTCACACACTTTTATACAATAAACCACCATCATACTCCCATCTCCGCATTTTTGGTTGCTTAGCATATCCCTCATCGATCAAAATTCGATTCACGTAGTCGTCCATCCATTTTCTTTGGATATCCCGCTCAAACCAAAGGATACACTCTCCTCGGCCTTCACTCACGGTCCATTTTTATATCCAGAAATGTTACCATTCACGAAAACATATTTCCTTATTCACAACAATCCCCGCTCAGTTCTCCTACAAATAATATTCCCTTACCAATTCCTTTCATTAATGATCTTCCTTTTGAAACTCTATCATCACATCCAACTCACACTCCCATCATCAATCCAGCCCCTCCTACTTCTCTTAACTCCACGATCCCGCCTCCTTCTCCCCCCTCCCGCCTCCCCGCCTCCGCCTCCCCCTCATCCTCATCCTTCTCGAAAATCCACTAGGATCTCGCATACTCCTTCCTATCTAAACGATTATTATTGTTCTCTTGCTCAAGCTTCATCTCCTCCTACTCTTTCTAATACAAAGATATCTACTCCTCACTCTCTTGAAAATGTTCACGATTATCATTCATTATCTCCAGATCATAAATCTTTTGCATTATCTGTTTCTACGCACTTTGTACCTAAGTGCTACAGCCAGGCTGTCAAGCATGCAGAGTGGCGGCAATCCATGCAAGCGGAAATTGATGCTTTGGAGGCCAACAACACATGAACACTTGTTTCTCTTCCACCAAATGTTAAGCCCCTCGGTAACAAATGAGTTTACCAATTAAAATTTCATTCGGATGGTTCTATTAAAAGACCTAAGTCTCGTGTTGTTGTCCAGTGTTTCACACAACAACCTGGTATTGATTACATTGAGACATTCTCTCCAGTAGCAAAAATGACCACTGTCCGAACTCTCTTGTTATTGCCTCTGCCAAATGATGGTTCTTAGAGCAGCTTGACATTAACAATGCCTATCTTCATGGTGACCTTAATGAGGATATTTATATGCGGCTACCTCCTGGTTTTTCTTCTCCTAAACATGGACTCGTCTGTAAGCTCCGAAAATCTTTATATGGTCTCAAACAGGCTGGCCGACAATGGAATCACAAATTAACCACGAAGCTAGTTTCACAGGGTTTCTCTCAAGCAGTAAGTGACCACAGTCTCTTCATTCGCTGCAAAGATTCTCAACTCACTGCCCTTCTCGTTTATATTGATGATGTTATCCTCACTGGGAACAACTATGATGACATCTTCTCGGTCAAGCAATTCTTGGATGATACTTTCAAAATCAAAAACCTTGGTCCTGTCAAATATTTTCTTGGTATGGAGATTGCTCGCTCTAAAAATGGTCTCAATATTTGTCAACGAAAATATACATTGGACCTGCTTGAGCAACATGGCTTCCTTGGTTGCAAACCTGCCATTACTCATATGTATTCGTCCTACCACTGCTACTCCAAGGATGATTCCCCGCTCCTTTCCGACAACAATCTCTACCGGAGTCTTATTAGCAAGCTTTTATACCTTACTCATACACGACCAGATATCTCTAATGCCATCCAACAACTTTCCCAATTTCTAGATCATCCCACAGAATTACATCTCAAGGATGCTCACCGTATCCTACGGTATCTGAAAGGCTCTCCAGTCAAATGACATATTTTCTCTTCCTCATCACCATTAAAGCTTAGTGCTTTCTCTGATTCTGACTGGGCCGGCTGTTCCGACACCAGGCGCTCTACCACTGGTTATTGTGTCTTTCTTGGTTCCTCTCTTGTCTCTTGGAAATCTAAAAAAACAACTCACTGTTTCTCGAAGTTCCTCTGAGGCAGAATATCGAGCTCTTGCCACCACCACTTGTGAGTTACAATGGCTAAAGTACCTCCTCAATGACCTACTTATACCTCATTCTCATGACATCCCATTATTTTGTGACAACCAAAGTGCTTTATACCTCACAGCCAATCCTGCATTCCACGAAAGAACCAAAAATATTGAAATTGATTGCCACATAATCCGTGAAAAAACGCAAACTGGCCTTGTTAAACCTTTAGCCATTTCGATCCACTATCAATTGGCTGACATTTTAACCAAAAATCTTACCTCTCCTCGATTCAACTTTCTCATCCAATCTCTTGGTCTCATTGACATCTTTTCTCCCAAACCCAGTTTGAGGGAGCATGTTACAGATACTCATCATGGAGCAAATCAATGAATCAATCAAGATAATAATAATAGGAGAAAATCACTTGATTAATTGATTGTGGTTGATTGTGATTAATTAATTATATATTTATTTACTTTATTACATAGATAGGATTAGTATATATAGGTGATGTATTGTAGAGTTTAAATTATTCAATACAAAAGGAGTTCTTTCTCCCATTTAATCTTTATACTTTTCTACAAAGGGTGAGCGTGTCTTCATTTCTGCTGCTTCAGGGGCAGTTGGTCAGCTAGTTGGACAATTTGCTAAGTTATTGGGCTGTTATGTTGTGGGAAGTGCTGGATCCAAAGAAAATGTTTGCTTTTACCCTCTTCATTTCCCGGGTGACTGATTCAACTCGCCTCTACTACTCAAACCAACATAGTCGAGACCATTATTAGTAATTCGAAGATGAAATTTTATTCAAATTTTCTAAAATCATTCGGAATTATTAGAATGCGCTTACTTGATACTACATAACACATTATCAGCCTTATCGACATTCAATCAGTAGCAGCCATATTAATTTCTCGCACTGTTTTTGTTCGGTTTGCTGACTCCTTATTTTTGCTAAAGATTGATTTGCTGAAGAACAAATTTGGATTCGATGAAGCTTTCAACTATAAACAACTATAAATTCGATGCAGCACTAAAAAGGTAATTTTTTTTAAGGAAACTTACAAATTTCTTAAAATTCAGACATTGCCCCCTTAGAATTATATTTTCTTTTCTTGTTTATTTGGTTTGAACAGAGAGTATTTATTTTTTCTCAACTCTTGATCTTGGTTAGCTTCTGGTTTTCAACGGATTTAGCTAAAAACAATTAACCCTTGAAGAGAAAGTATCATATAAAATCCTAGCGTCACAAAATATCTTCCCTCTAGCAGAGTTAAACATTTTTAAATGAAAAGTAAGACATTCTTAACCCACAAAAACATTCAGATGCATATTTTTTAGTCAATTAGTGCAAAATGAAACAGAAAACTAAACCGATTTAGTTTACACAATGAAAATCGGATTTAATCGTCATACTTCAAAATTCCATCTTAGTCCTTTTAGAACAAATGGGCTAAAAGCCTAATCGGCAAATACCTCTTCTTCTAATTGGTTTTATATTTTATGTTTGCACATAGAACACAATCTCAGACTGCTTTCTCCACTATTGTTCACAAATATTTGAAAGAACTACGATACATTCTTTCTCAATCGTAACGTAAAAAATTTAACTGCTGAAATTTTATTATGAATGTGTTGATAAAACACTGTTCTACATCAAATTCGTATTAGTGGATCTAGATTTGCCCTTTTCTAGTTAAAATTAAGAACCTATATAAAGAAAATCTCATATTCTTTCGAAAATATATAATTGTGCGTCACACACAAGTAACAACTTTTTTCCTTTCATTCACACGAAATTTTTAATGACACGTTGGATATAAGAATTTAACGGATGTATTCATGTAACTAATATTTGTAACTCCTCCAATAGAAGGACGATTGCAAAAGTCAAAACTAGTGAATTAATGAATTGGGATAGTTCTGATATGGATTAGGGCAATTGGATTTAGTTGATACAATGAAAATCAATTTAAATGAAAATCGGATTTAATGGTCATATTTTAAAGATTGCCCGTACTTAAAAATTCCATCTTAGTCCTTTTAGAAATGGGATATTGCAAAGCCATCCAATACCAAATGGGCTAAGCCTAATCGGCAAAATACCTCTTCTTCTAATTGGTTTTATATTTTATGTTTGCATATAGAACACAATCTCAGACTGCTTTCTCCACTATTGTTCACAAATATTTGAAAGAACTACGATTCGTTCTCTCTCAATCCTAACGTAAAAAATTTAACTGTTGAAATTTTATTCTGAATGTGTTGATAAAACACTGTTCTGCATCAAATTCGTATCAGTGGATCTAGATTTGCCCTTTTCTAGTTAAAATTAAGAACCTATATAAAGAAAATCTCATATTCTTTCGAAAATATATAATTGCGCGTCACACACAAGTAACAATTTTTTTCCTTTCATTTACACGAAATTTTTAATGACACATTGGATATAAGAATTTAACGGATGTATTCATGTAACTAATATAAGAAGGACGATTGCAAAAGTCAAAACTAGTGAATTAATGAATTGGGATAGTTCTGATACGGATTAGGGCAATTGGATCATGTGGCTCAAAATTGACCATATCACTACAAATTGATGAAAGAGACAATTTTGTAATGACCTGACTAATTCATTTTTTATATTTGGTGAATCTATTTTTAAATGTTGGAATGTAATGGAATTAAATATACAGTGATCTAAATGCCCTAACGCTGTATAATAACGATAAATCATAATTAAATATATTATTCACGGAAATCGTACTTTAGTAGCATTTACATTATTTATCAAACCTATGAAAAAAAAAAAAAATCTACACTATCATAAAAACAAGAATAATAAATACAAAACAACAACCAAAAAAAATAAAAAAAATTTAAGATATTATATAAATTAAATTTTACCAATAGAAATTTAGTTTTTGTGAGAAATACGAATAAGTTGTTGTGTAATTTAAACATTGGAATTAAAAAAATGAAGGATATAATAGTCTTTTTTTTTTTTTTGCTGAATTAAGGACATAATTATAGTCACTTACTATTGATTGACGTTTCCAGTTTCTACTGGAATTGTCATTTTATAAATTATGGTGTTGAATTACAGTTTTCACTTTTTCTCGGAACGAGTATTTATCTAGAAAGGCCTTTTCAACTTCAATTTGATCAACCAAACACCAAAATAGAAAGAAAAATTAGAAAAGATCATTTAATTCCCTTCCAACTTATCAAACATGCTCTAAATTACTTGTGGATTATTATTTCTAATCTGAGAAAAAGACAAAACAATTTAACTCTAGAGAGTGATCAACTTGAGGCAAGATAATGATTAGACGCCCGGAATAACACAATTGGCGGCTGAAATTGTTCTATTTTTTTTTATAAAAAACTAGACCATTTATAAGTATGGTCTAGTTTATTACAATTATTTATTTATAAGACTTCACCAGAGGAGGAGTAGTAGAAGCCCGTTGAGCGGGGTGCCCGTGAGGGTCGTAGAAGTCCCGATGAGCGGGTGTCGTAGAAGTCCCGTTGAGCGGGGCTGCCCAGTGAGGAGTATAAGGCACTCACGCGAGGAGCGAAAGAAATGATAATTAAATCATTCCCCTTGTGTGAGGGAGGTATCGAACCCGGAACCTCTCTGTCCCGGGCCAAGCACTTGCCCACTGGGCCAAAGCACTTGATGATGCTGAAATTGTTCTATTGAAATAAGGAAACAAAAGACAAACAAAGAAGAAATGCCGGTCAGATGAAGTAATATTTTTGTCTTTTTCTCACAAATGATTCTTATCTTCTTCACTTCCTTTTGTCACTTTAATTCACGCGACGAGCTCGTTGTCATCCATTGGTATTCACTTTAAAACTAACTCAATTCCGGTAAAAAATCCTTCAATTTAAAACGCGAATTTCTCTAAATAAATCCTTCAAAATATTACAGTTTGAGACTTTGAGCCCATAAAACTCTTACAAAATTTACTAGATTTCATGTCTTCTTGCATTTTGCATTCCAACCTATAAGTTATGGTCCCCAAGATGTCTCAAACCTTTGACCTTGTCCTCAACAAAACCCCGCAGGATCAAATGTGCGACTATTTTCATTACATCAACTTTTCTTTTGTCTTGTTTTTTACTACATGGGGGAGAGCTTATAAATTCCATCTTTGCTTTCCCAAGTTCAAACCAGGTTGCAATTTCCAAGATATCAAGAATCATCCTCAAAGAGCAATATTCTTTCAATCCATAACACACTGGTTATCATTAATTTCTTCAATATCACCTCATGGAGCTAATCTTTCTCTTATGTGCTTTCTTCCTCTTCTGTTTGATGCTACTAAAACTATCTAAGAAAACCACAAGCCTCAAACTGCCTCCGGGACCTCGGCCTCTTCCTATAATAGGAAACATGCATCAACTTTATGGTGGCCTAATCCATCATAAGCTAAAGGATTTGGCCAATACATATGGTCCTCTTATGCACTTAAAGCTTGGCAAAGTTTTAACCATTATTGTCACTTCTCCAGAAGTAGCAAAAGGAATTTACAGAACGCATGAATCCTTTTTTCTCTCAAAGGCCTACTTGTTTTGAGTCATTCAGAGCAGTCAGTTATTATTTTACCAGCATCATATTATCTCCATACGGAAGTTACTAGAGAGCTTTACGTAAAATCTGCACGATGGAGCTTTTAAGTCCAAAGCGTGTACAAACATTCCGGTCTATTAGGGAAGACGAGACTTGTAAATCTCAGCAAAAAAATCTTTTCATTGACTTATTACATAACTTCTAGAATTGCTTTTGGAAAAAGAAACAAAGATCAAGAGAGATTCGAGCGTCTCATTGAGGAAGAGTAAAGTTGACTGTAGGATTTAGTATATCAGATATGTACCCTTCAGTCAAATTGCTTCAACTTGTTAGTGGAGTGGAACATAGATTGCAGAGAATAAAGAGGGAGATTGATGAAATATTCCAAAACATTATTAATGAACATAGTGGGAAAATGACAGAGAGTGATAGTCAAAGTGAAGAATCAAAGGACAACTTAGTTGATGTTCTACTAAACATTCAGACAAGTGGAGATTTTGGAATTTCATTAACTCACAATAACATTAAAGCTGTCCTCTTTGTATGTTTACTCAAAGCCCTAATGCGAATTACAATTTTTGTTAATTTTCTTTCTCATACATCAAGCTTATTATTATTCTATCTACGTTTTTTTTTACTCTACGACATTTAGGGCACTCTTTTTATTTTAGGACATTTTCAGTGCTGGGAGTGAGACATCGTCCACAACTCTAGAATGGGCAATCTCTGAAACGATGAAGAACCCAAGAATACTCAAAAGGGCACAATATGAGGTGAGAAATATTTTTTATGAGAGAGGAAATGTTGATGAATCGATAATCGATGAACTAAAATACCTACGAACCATCGTGAAAGAAACCTTGAGGTTACATCCTGCTGCACCTCTTTTACTTCCAAGAGAATGCAGTCAACAATGCAAAATTAATGGCTATGAATTATTATGAACGCGTGGGCGATTGAAGCAGAACAATTCAACCCGAAAGATTTATGGACTTTGGTGCCGGTAGATGAATTTGCCCCGGCATATCATATGCTAAGCCTAACATTTTTTTTCCGTTTGCCCAGTTGTTATTCTATTTTGATTGGAAACGTCCTGGTGAATTGCAACTCGAGGATTTCGACATGACCGAAAGCATATGTAAAACAATTAGGAGAAAAAATGATCTAAATCTGATTTCGATACTTAATCAACATTCTTATTTTAAAAGAAAGGTCAAGATAGAATTGTATTGTATACTAATGTTTACTGTCAGTGTTTCATAATAACCAGTCTGTTGATATCAACAAATGGGATGTGGTCTTATCTAATAACTTCTACCGCATTGGTGGTTGTTTTTCCAAATAATCTATGGTGCGCATCACACGTAGTGTCTGTTTTCCACATTTACTAGTTCATCCAATTACTTTTTAACATATGTTCTACACTTCTATGTGAAAACAATACTCAGGTTTTAAAACAAATACAAACCGACTTCAAAACGTTTAATAACGGTTAACTTTCCATTATGTAACTTGTTATACATAGATGAGAACTCATTTCAACAAAATTAATTGACCTTTTTGTTATGGAATTGTTTTTTTTTTTTTTTTTTTTAAGCCAGCACCCTAATTCTAGCGAATTTTATTTGCCTCAACGTTGGAGGCGGGTGTCGAACTTGTGACCTCATGGTCACAAGTCAAGGCCTTGCCCACTGGGCCAAAGCCTTCTTGACTGTTATGGAATTGTTGAAACAGTAATTCAAACACTTTTTTAGGAGTCAAATATTGATATTATTTTCCCAAAACGACGAAAACCTGATGTACAAACTTCTACATAAAGTTTGGCTTCTTAAGAAATTTCCCTTATTAACAAGATGTAGACTAAAGATTACATCACATACAAGAAAATGCATCGCGGATGGACTAATTAGAATACAACTCAATCGAATTTTGCACGTGGAAATACAAGGGAGACGGCTTTACTCAAATTATAATTACTGATATAACTTAATAACTAAATTTCACACTATGAAATTGTAGTGAATAGGAATAATGACGTAAACATAATGAGAGTTTGGATTTTCTATTACATTATTATATGTCTTATTACTTATGTAATTTGTCTAACTTTCTATCTTATTCGCTTCAAAAAATTTAAAAAGTTAATACGCTGCGCCAATTTCTTCACATGGGGATTGGATCAACAAGTATTAAGGTCACCATTTGCTTCATCTCTTTTGTGGAATGTGAATACAAATCTTTATCTCCGTATAACAGATGAATCATTCTTGCTAAGTTAACAATTTTCTCAAGGATTGTCATTGGTACCGCAGTTGGGTAAAGGCACTCACTACTTATGTCTTTCCATGCATTTTCCACTTGTATTCCAATCTCTATGACTGCCTCCTCTTCTGAAATTCCGTATTGATTCATATAACATTCCACAACAGAGGCTATATGTCCTCTTTGTTGCTCAAACTGAAAGAAAACACTTATCAAAACTATGGTATCATCCCATTCCACACTATAGGCCATAATATAAGTCGTTTAAGCCATGTAGCGAAAATTAATAAAGCAAAAAATGTGGTGTTTTTTTAATCAAAATGTAAATATTACTCTCTCAAATAGAATTAGTGGTATAAAAGAGTTATATAATTAAGAGAGTATTATTGATATTTTGACTAACAAACTACCTTGTTTTATCCTAAACAACATATATTATGGAATGGAGGTAGTATATCTTTTGGTTCCTTTGTAATGCTTTAGGTAGACTTTTATAATTTATCTTGTATAGTTTATGATTCATACAAAGGATCCACAATGACAAAACTGGCATTTTAAAGACGGTAAAAAAATTTGAAATTATTAATTACCTCATGGCCACCTATGTCATCCATCAATCGGGAAATTAAGGATGCTGCCCTAACAATAAGTGGTCCATTCGTCACCCAATCAAGGATTATTGCAGTTGTTGATAGCAACATATACCCTATTGACGCAACTGCAGTTTCCATGTATTCACCAAATTGTGGAACATAGCCATTGCTAAACCATTTTGCCTCTTCATAATAAAGCCATGCTAGTTTCTTAAACTGCAAATAAAAAAATGGTTATTGTACAGGTTTTATAAATAGAAATGTACATGGCACTAAATAGTCCGGTTTCTCATGAGGGAAACTATACTATTAGCATTGTGCTGAACTAATATTGACTGTCGTGTCGTTTGATTCGACGGCTGAAGTATCTATTTAGAAAATAATTAAGCGATTGATTCTTCTTTAACAAATTCAGCATGGTACTGGAAGAATACCAGAATAAATATATACTCGAGGCATTGTTTGGTTTGCAAATGGGTATGGTAAAGGGGATGAAGAGGGGGATTTGTACTCTACTTCTTATTCTAATTAAAGAACATAAATTAATTTCATATGTGATGTTTACAATCTTACATCTTCTTTTACATAGGTAACCAGATGTTCTTTTTCTTCCTTGCCTAGCTCTACTTCCATTTCAGAGTAGATATCCAGTAGCGCCTCATACCAATGTTTCATGCTTGATGGCAGATCCATCTAAGGCTTTACTATTTGTCATGTTCATCAAAGATCCAGAATTCCAATTAAATGATATGTTAATCAACTCCATGTTGGGGTTGCCAATAAATTCACAAAATATAGAGTTTAAAAGAAATAAAAAGAACCAAGAACATTAAAAGTTAACGCAATTTAATCTCTTAATAAACCTACGTAACACTCATAACACTCCATAATTAATAGGGAAGATACATGGAACTTGGAAAAATTATGTTATGGATCTCTCCTCACACATATTTTTTTCCTCACAAGTAGATCTTGTGGTTTACAATTTACCGTTAAAAATATATTATTGTGTTAGTTACGTTTACCTCCCTTCAAGTTTGTCCAAACTCTAAATAGCCCCTTGAGGTTCATACAAACTACATTATTCACCTTTGACTAAAGATACTAGTCCCTATTTGCTCAAATTGTTAAAAAGCTAACGGGCATTTCTATCTTTAAAATTCTTAGTGCCCAAAATACCGTAAACTAATTAATTTTTTTTCTTAATTATCTAATTATATTTTATTCTCAAAACACGTTAAACAAATTTGAGGGATTTAAGATAATTCTTCAAACTAACTAAACCCTAATCTTAATTTGGCCAACAATCTTCCACATGATTACATAAAAAGAAAACAAAAACTCAAGATCCTCTAACCCTAAATAATTAGAAATAATCACTATCTCGATCTCAATATGTAACGACATGTAGAACTGTTAATCCTAAAGTCTTTAGAACAGGTTCATGACAAAACTATTCTTAAAATTTGGATGAAAGGATACCTAACAATAGCATCCGTGAAGATAGTGAGTTCATCAATTGTTCCATATGCGTCATACGTATCATCCAGAATAGTAATTATGATACCTACTTTAAAGAGAAACTTCCTAGCCAGACGATATTTGGGCTCTGGGTAAACCCCCACTACCCAAAAATACGATTCGACCAGCCTATCTCTTACATAAGGAAACCTTGTTTAAGCCTCCAGGTTCTTCCACCACCTGAAATCAAGAAATAGATTAATGTTGTAAAGTTAAAGGCACCCTTTTAAGCTGGGGCAGATTTAGCATTCATATATTCAGATGACAAGTTTAAATTTTTAATAATTTTACGCGAGATACTTATTTTATATTTCAAAGAGTTCTATTGAATAATTTTTTTCTAAGAGTAAAATTCTATTTCAATGTTTTCTTACCACACCCTGTGCCCATAGGTTCTATACGCGGCTAATGGGCTGAAACCTCCCACAAATCATGATCGGTTACTTGGCAACTAATTCCAGTGTATGTGCCGAAATGAATATATTTAATCAACAATGAGTAATTAATTAGGTTCATACTTATATGTCATTTAGTAACTTCATACATTTCAAACGTGAGACAAGTATCACAATTCTATTTATGTACTTACTCTGTCAACTCGCAAAGCTCCTTTTGATGCATTTGCTGCAACATGTTGAAGTTCAATTTAGCAAACCTCAGTAGCCACTACAAGAAAACAGTTAAATAGCGATCGAATTTTTAGGTCACAAATTTAACGACTGAATACCGACCAACTAGAAACAGAAAACTTAATGGTCGTTATTCCGTCGCCCACATCAGTCCCGTTGATCAAATTGAAACGACGTCGTTTTGTTCAACCTTAACGACTGACTACATACGGATATTAACAACCGTTTACCGACGGACTATATAACGACCGACTACCGACGGAATACACTACAAGAAAACAGTTAAATAATGACCGAAATTAACGACCGAATTATTAGGTCACAATAATAACGACCGAATAGAAACCGAAAACATAACATTCGTAATTTCGTCGCCGTTTAGTCTGCAACATTGGTCCCATTGACTAAATTCAAACGACGTCGTTTTCTTCACCCATAACGATCAAATATCGACGGAAGTTAACGACCGAATACCGACGGCCAATATAACGACCGACTACCGACCGAATATAACGACCGTTTATCGACGAAAAATATAACTGTGTATATTATAAATTAATAAACTGAAGGACTCAAAACGCCGTCGTTTTGTGTCGACTAACGACCGAATACCGACGTAAGGTAACGACTGTTTACCGAAAGAAAATATAACAACCGAATACCGACGGAATACTTTAACGACGGATTAACGACTAAATTCTCAAAACAACGTCGTTTTGATCGTTTGTGTGTCTCCAAATTCGCGATGTGTTTTCTTCCCCCATCAGTAAATCCTTAATTTTGAATCCCTCTCATTCGAAATCCCTCCTCCTTCTTTGAAGCTTCCAATTCCCCGTCGCCATTTCCCGCTACTGCAGTCCCAAAAATCTTTAATCGTCGTCGTCACCATCTCTGGCCTTTAATCGTCCCCAAAATTTTAATCGTCACCGCCCTTTTGCAGACCTCCCTTGTCGCCGTCTCCATCGCCATCTCCGGCCACCACCGAATATGCCAGGGCGGTCGCTAATGTTAAATGTCGAAACGGTGTCGTCTTGTCCAGTGCGCGGGTTCATTATTTTGAAAACTGTACAAGTGTTCCGACATTCTGCTGGGCGACCGAATATGCCTGGTCGGTCGCTAATGTTAAATGCCGAAACGGTGTCGTCTTGTCCAGTGCGCGGGTTCATTATTTTGAAAAATGTACAAGTGTTGCGACATTCTGCTGGGCGACCGAATATGCCATCGGCATAGAGGACGGCATTGCCACTTCCGTTCTCGATGGGCAGAAACTTTTCAAATGGACAAAATATATGCTATTGGACAACGTAATAGCGACCGAATTATTATTGGTCGCGAGGTTGAAACTCCTACACGGCGTCGTTTTGTGCGTTTTATTTCTCTAAAAATATCTAAGACAAGAAGCCCTCCTCCTTTACTCATTCTGCACAGCCGCGATTTCTACCTCCACCACCACATTTTCCGGCGATTTCCCCCCAAATTCATAGCGAAACCCCTTCCTCCTCCCATCACCACCCCCTCCGATAACTCCAAGACGGCGGCGCCACCTCCGGCACCCACAAGACTTCCCCACCACCTCCGATTTCAGTTGGGTTTTAGGTGAGAATCTTGTCTTTTTTATTTATTATAATGTTATTAATGTCAATATTATGCTCTTATACCATTTATTCTCTAGCTTAATCACATGTGGTACAAGGGATCACAATAAAAGAATGAGAGCAAAAATTGTTCACAAAGAATCGAATTTTAGGTCATTTTACCTTTTATTAGGTTTAGGGCATACCTTTTATTTTTTGGGATTGGGTTGAAGTCAAGGTGTTTGATGATATGCCATGGTAAATACGAGAATCAAATTTTGCTCTAATTATTTTAAAGCTAAGAATTTGACTCTTTTTCTTTGCATAATAAATGATGATATCAAAGTGGCAAAATTTTCTAAGTTTACTAGCTTTTTGCCTTTAGTTTAGGGTGTAAATTTCATCTTTATTCTCACATTGAAATTTTGTTAATGCACACTAAGAAAATTGTCACATTTGACCAATATTTATTTTTTTGAGCAGTTTCCGATCACCCAATTGCTAGTTTGAACGTGAAATGTGTGTTTCAACTGCGTTGTATTGATGGGACCTGCCATGAAGACCTTTATTGTATTATCTCCCCGGTTGTTTGCATCTTAGTATTATCCCCCGGTTGTTAGCATCTTTCTTTGTATTATCTTGCCGATTTTTTGAATCTTTGTATTTATATATCTCCCCGTTTTATGCTTCTTTGTAATATCTCCCCGTTTTATGCTTCTTTGTAATATCTCCCCGGTTTATGCATCTTTGTATTATCTCCCATGATTGTCTTTCTTTGTATTATCTCTCATGATTTCATATCTTTGTATTATCTCCAATGATTTTATATCTTTGTATTATCTTGCAACAAACAAAATTATGTTGAAAATCATCGAAATAGTTGACAAAATGCCATTTCAAATAGTAGACAAGATGCCATTGTCACACGTTAATAATTACTTGAAAAATTAAGGGAGAGAAATCATCAAAATAAGATCCAAAGTTAATATGCATTTAATTATTAAGACTTGATATACGCAGATATTGTGTTTGTAATGGAGGACTGTAGTTGGATGTATATGGATTCGACAACGAATGGTGGACCTCGTCATAGTCAACTTTTTATAGCGGGATTGAAAAGATTTGTGGATTTTGCAGTTAGTATGTCTGCTAATGTACAAATTGATGGGATTAGGTGTCCTTGTGGGGTTTGTAAGAATAAGTATTTTCATATGCCTGATACTGTGAAGTATCATCTTGTTATGAACGGATTCGTGTCTAACTATTATAATTGGACATGTCATGATGAGGCATTCATTCCCATGCCTCAAATCCCGTTTGTTCATATAATGGATAATTATAAAAGACATACGATACCGAACAATTATCGAGATATGGTTATTGATGCTGCGGGACCAAGTTTTAATGCGCAGCAAAATAGAGACGTGGAAGAACCTCCCAATCCAGAGGCACAAATGTTCTATGACATGTTGAAGGCTGTTGATAGCCCACTGTACAATGGTTGTACAAACCATTCACAGCTTTCAATGACTGCTAGGATGTTGAGCATTAAGTTCGAAGACAACTTATCTGAAACTACAATAGATAAATTTGCGCAGTTGATGAAAGAGGCGCTTCCTCCACAAAATAATGCTTTAGACGACTTTTACCAAATGAAGAAATTGGTTAAAGGCCTTGGATTACCGGTGCAAAAGATTGATGTTTGTGTTAACGGTTGTATGTTGTACTGGAAATATGATGTTGAGAGCAGAGAACGCAAGTTTTGTGGCCATTCAAGATACATTAACAAAAAGAAATCAAAAAATACACGACAAAAAAATATTGCTTGCAAAAAGATGTATTATTTTCCAATTACTCCGAGATTACAAAGATTGTATGCATCTGAGAAAACTGCAAGACACATGACATGACACTCAGACAGTGAGAGAGAAGAGGGAATAATGAATCACCCACGGGATGGAGAAGCTTGGCAACATTTTGATAGAACACACACCAATTTTGTAGCGGAACCTCAGAATGTAAGGCTTGGGTTATGCACAGATGGTTTTGCACCTTTCAGCATGTCAAGGAAGCACTATTCTTCTTGGCCAGTTCTTCTAACACCTTATAATCTCCCCCTTGGATGTGTATGAAGAACAATGTAATCTTCTTAACTATCATTGTACCTGGACCCCAAAATCCAAAACACAAGATCGATGTGTACTTGCAGCCTTTAATCGATGAATTGAATCAGTTGTAGGGTGAAGGCACGGAAACTTATGATATCTCAAAAAAAAAAATTAAATTGAGGGCTTCATTACTTTGGACAATTAGTGATTTCCCAGCATATGGAATGTTGAGTGGATGGAGTACAGTTGGCATTCACGCTTGTCCATATTGTATGGAGGAAACACAAGCGTTCCATTTGCAGTCTGGCGGGAAACAATCGTGGTTCGATTGCCATAGATGCTTCTTGTCACCTGATCATCTTTTTAGAAGAGATGCAAAAGGATTCCGAAAGGACCGGCGACAAGAGAGAGGAGACCCGCCATCTCGCCTTACTGGTGATGAAATGTTGGTTTGAGTTAGAGATTATCAAAAAATTACCGATACAGCTGAAGAGATCGGTAAAGAGCAAGGCAAGGGTCGGGATCATAGTTGGGCCAAACGTAGTATATTTTGGGACTTACCTTATTGGAGGACACTTTTGATAAGACACATCATTGATGTCATGCATAATGAAAAAAAAATGTGTTTGATAATGTCTTTAACACCGTATTGGACGTGAAAGGTAAAACTAAAGACAATGTTAAATCTAGAGCGGATGTTGAAAGGTATTGCAGTCGTCCGGAATTGAATATTAAACACGATAGCCGAGGTAAAGCAACGAAACTGAAGGCACAAAAAGAGATGGCTTTGCAGTGGGTTAAAGAATTAAGGCTCCCAGATGGATATGCATCGAATTTGGCGGGATGCGTTGATATGAAAGAGTTGAAAATGTCTGGAATGAAGAGTCACGATTTTCATGTATTCATGGAGAGACTTATCCCTGTAGCACTTAAGTAAGTACTACCGACAAATGTTTGGGGACCTTTGGCTGAACTTAGTCTGTTATATAGATATTTGTGTTCTCCAAAGTTGAGTGTGGCGCATATACAAGAATTGGAGGACACTATCGCTATTTTATTGTGCAAGTTAGAGAGAATATTTTCTCCGAGATTTTTTGATGTGATGGAACACTTACCGATTCAACTTCCGTACAAAGCCAAGGTGGTGGCCCAGTACAGTTTAGGTGGATGTACCCGTTCGAGAGGTAACAACCAATGTCTTAAGTTATCTCAACTTCATTTTTATTTTTCATGTACGTATTTACAATGTGATTTACTACATATGTTTTAATTAGATATCTGCACCATCTGAAAAAGAAGATAAAGAACAAGGCCAGAGTTGAGGGGTCAATTTGCAATGCATACTTGGTCGAAGAATCTGCTACATTCTTTAGCTATCATTTCGAACCCTACGTGAAAACGAGAGTTACAACCATTGGGCGAAATGATGGTAAAGAGAAGGTTAGCGGATCAGATGTATTATCAATTTGCAACTTACCCGGAATATCATTTGGAAAAAAGAAAAGATTCTATTATCTGATAAAGATTATAAAACAGCGATGAATTATATCCTAAAGAATTGTGAAGAGGTCGAACCATATCTTCAGTAAGTAAACCTATCTATTGCTTCATTTTTGTTATATAATTAAAAGTGGCCAAATAATAATATTGTCATTTAATTTGTAACTCAGGAAATTTGTCAGTGAAGTACATGACCAAACCCCGAAGATAACGGAGGAAGAACTTCAAAGCCGGGTTTATAATGATTTTCCAAATGGTTTGGAAGTCATGTAAGTTGATATTGTGTAGAAATGTACTTGTCTTAAGAATGCATAATTAAAGTAATTTAACTTTTGTTGTTCTCAACAGATACATAGCCTTCAGGAACATTCCGAAAGTTTGTTGAAAAATCTGTCTTGGGGCCCGTCAAAGAGAGTGATGTCATACACCACTTACTTTGTTAACAGTTATAGATTTCACACAAAGCCCACAGCGATGGAAAAGGAACGACAAACAGCGGGGTATGGGTTAAAGGAGATTATTACGGTGAGTTGAAGCAAGTAATTGAGGTTCAAGTTGCTGGACTACCTGACCAAAAAATAATTATTTTCAAATGCGACTGGTTTGATTCTACTCCAAATGAAGGTTTAAGAGTGCATCCTCAATATAAACTTGTAGAAATCCATAGGAAAAGAACCTACCAAGTTACGATCCATTTGTATTTGCTTCCCAATGTCAACAAGTCTACTACACACCTTATCCGGGTAGTAAGACAACATCTAGGGCTGATTTGTTGGTTGTATGTCGTTCCAAACCACGTCTATTTGACGTTTTTGGTGTTCCGATACCGTATCAGGACGAAGTACGCGAGGAAGAGACTAGTCGCATTGATCTAACTATTACTGAAGTTGGTAAACTTGCACACCGGTCAGGGGAAATTGAAGTTGTACTTGTGGCCGGTACGAGCCGTGTTCATGAAGATGATGACGATGATGAAATTATGTCGGGTGATGACAATTCTGAAGAAGAGGATGATTTTATGCCGGATGATGATTTAGAATGATTAAGCTTTTCTCGCTTCTTGGAATTCCACATATTGAAGGTGAGTAATATTTGTTGGTTTTTTTGTACTTTATTACCATAAATTAATTGTCATATTGTATAACTTTTTAACAGACTTCAAAGTAGTAATTTTATTGTCATAAATAATTTGATTCTTGAATATTCAGATTGCAACTCATGCATTTCTAAGGATATACATATGAATGACATCAAGGAGTTTATGAGAAGTGCACACTTTGATTGTGAGTTTTGATGATTCAAAGTGTGCACTTTGATTGTGAGTGTTGTAATGTAATGTGCACACTTTGATTGTGAATGTTGTAATTCAAAGTGTGCACTTTGATTGTGAGTGTTGTAATTCGAAGTTTGCACTTTGATTGGGAATATTTAATGTAATGAGAAGTGCGCATTTTGATTGTGAGTGTTGTAATGCAAAGTGTGGACTTGATTGTGAGTGTTGTAATGTAATGAGAAGTGCACACTTTGATTGTGAGTGTTGTAATGTAAATGAGAAGTGTAAACTTGTGATTTTTAGTAAGATAATTGGCTATGTAATGTTATTTTTGGGTTTATTGATTATTTTTTCTATTTGGGATCTTATTAATAATATTGTTTCTGGTTTGAATTTTTGGGCGTATTGCTGCTTTTTTGTAATAGGGGTTTAATTATATTAAAAACAATTTAGCGACGGAATAACGACCGAAACAGTCAAAATCAAAAGTCAACAATGTTGACCATTCAGTCGGTATGAGGTCGGCACATAGCGACAGAATATTCGGTCGGTAAATAGCCACGGAATATTCGGTCGTTAGACTTTCTGTCGGTATTCGGTCGTTAACCAGTCAAATTTAAAGGTCAACAATATTGACCATTCGGTCGGTATTCGGTCGGTAAATAGCCACCGAATATTCGGTCGGTAAATAGCGACCGAATATTCGTTCCCTAGACTTTCAGTCGGTAGTCTACGCGCTCTACGTCTGGAAGATTTGCGAATCCCTCCGGCTTATATTAAAACCTTTCAAGGCCCGCCGCATGGCATCCAGGTTGAGAGAGATAAATTGAACAAATATGGCCGTCCCCTGTTGGGATGTACTATTAAACCTAAATTGGGGTTATCCGCTAAAAACTACGGTAGGGCATGTTATGAATGTCTTCGCGGTGGACTTGATTTTACCAAAGATGATGAAAACGTGAACTCCCAGCCGTTTATGCGTTGGAGAGATCGTTTCTTATTTTGTGCCGAAGCAATTTATAAAGCACAGGCTGAAACCGGGGAAATCAAGGGGCATTACTTGAATGCTACTGCAGGTACATGCGAAGAAATGATGAAAAGAGCTATATTTGCTAGAGAGTTGGGAGTTCCTATCGTAATGCATGACTACTTAACAGGGG